>MU826367.1:0-575620 GCA_029204205.1 Desmophyllum pertusum
CATGTCTGAGACATGAATATGAGGTTTTGCAACTTCTTTCTAAATGGATCAACAAAATAGGAGTGGTTGCGCCGTCATTGTGCATGCAAGGCTTGAAAACATGGTTATGATGTACATGTACATGTATCATGATCACTGCATTTTGTTGGCTCCCGAGAGGGGGGGGGGGGTGCTCCAAAAAAAGTGGGTAGGGGTGTGCCACTTAGACTGCAAAACTGTCTCTCTTTTTCTCGAGATATTGTGCGCGACGCGCAAATTGAGAGGCGCGAAGTGCCGATAATCCACGCGCGAGCCTCGTAAGAGGCGAGAAAAGAGAGACTGTCCCCTTTTCATACAACAAATTCGTTTCGACCAGGGGGTCTGATGCTTCCGCTAAAGTGTCAAACATTCGATACCATAAACCAGCATAAACGTGACCTGAACGTGACACTTCACTTCGCTTCACTTTTGTCTGCGTGTATTCGTTTATAGAGTCATTGGCAATGTGGTGAAAAATTCGATGTTGAAGCCTCCTACGCCTAATAACTGAGCTCTATTCGAGAAATCCTAAATGACCTTCTTCCTCAGATAATTGCCGATTATGTGACTGGTATTTTAATATGCAATTTCGTAACGCATTTCATCCGAAAATATATTTGTTAATCCGCATGACAAAACGGTCTCCGCTAGCGGTGGACGGAGGAACTCGCTTGCAATTGTCCTCAAAAGGTTGCTCTTCGTGTCCGTTGAAGGTGGGGAACTTTGCTATTATTCAAGCAAAATTTGGCGAGTCGAGAATCCCGGTGGAGCAAAACAACACGCTTTCCAGCTGTTCGAGTTAATCAGCTCATCGCTTTCGAAAAGGAATAATAACAATGATCGTTGCCTTTCCTAAATCTGTTGATTTTGTAATCTTGGTCGACATCGTGTCGCTTGACTGGACTAATGCCTTTTCCGAAATCCGAAGTACAGCGATCAAAAACTCCCTGCTTTTGTCTTACAAGCGCATCTATCAAAGTCCGGACTGTCTTACCGCCCGCGAACTGATCGATGTTTGACGCTGTTTGTGGTTAGGCCTCCGGGGACGAGAATGATGTCCGATGACAGATTACGGCGAAAACGGACCAATCGGAATTTTGCGTTTCTCCAGCAACGCAGAATTCGGAACGGATTTCATGTATGGAAAGGCGACAGTCCGTATTTATAGCGTCTCTCCCCAATCCCACTCGTAATTTCACACTCGTTCCAGATCCTTCCGCCGCGTTCAGCCCGACACTCGCGCGAAAATACGGACAGCTTTGCAGTCTATGTGCCACTGGGCTATAAAACGCCTTCCCCCTTTATAAGATACCCTGTTGCAGAGGATTTTTAACTATTTTTTTTCTAACCCAAAAGGCTAAACTACTAAGCAGCACTGCGAACATGTAGCTGTAAAGCTTCTTTAGTACTCCTACGCATTTCGTTTCATCTGACTAACGTAGACTTTGTCTACCCTATTCCAGAGTATCAATTACCGATCTTCGTGCAGCTGCCAACTTCTGGGAAACTGATACCCTGTTCCAGACCAAAAAATGCCTTTTGGTATACCCTGTTCCAGAGCAAAATGCTCAAAAACCATACCCTGTCCAGCGGCATCTACCTACATGTAGCTATATAGCGTATATAAGGAAGTACGCCCCCCCCCCCCCCCGGGTGTTGGCTTCATGTTATAAACGAATAACAGAAAATGGCCGCTTCTTGTTTACAAGAAGGCCTGGTGCAAATACTCAGGGTGTTTTGGAGGGTCTGAGTTTTCGATACACATTTTGGGGGTCTGAGTTTTCGAGACACCCGTACTGTCATGTTTATGTATTAGTCAATTCCAAGTGCGATCATCCCCCCCCCCCCCCCGGGCAACCCCCGGGCATTTGACCCCTATTCTGGCCCGCATGGTGGGGCATTTGACTCGAACAGAAGCCCGGACGGTGGGGCATTTGACCATCGACAAAATATTGGTCAGCGGTCAAGGTTAAAAGTGATCTTGTACTCCATGTAACACGTCATAACTCCACATGGTTTTCGCTCGCTCGGCTCGCTCATGTTCGGAGGGACGTCAGGAAAGCAGTTGTCGCGATAACTTTCGATGATTTACAAAAGAACCGTGAATATCGCCACGTTTCTTAAATAGGGCCCATGTTGCCAGTTAGTTTCTTTTGGTGTGTGACTGTGTGTGTATAAAAAGCTGCGTTAAAAAAGTAGGTTCAACGTATATAAAACGCTTACTGTATTGCAACGAGAAGAGACGCTTCGGTTATTCTACTTGTGTTAAAAGTCTTTTTTGCGAAAAATGGTCAACAGTTAGTAAAGTTAATAACACCATTAAAGGAGAAACGTGAGTATGGGTGCTGAGTACGGGTACTGATAAGTCTTTACTTGATTCCTGTTGATTCACAGTTTTAATAGGTTATTGTGAGTAAATGCGTTTATTTTTTTCTCAGTGCGCGAGCGGGCGGTATCCTGCGAGTCCTGCAATCTGATTGGTTCCGGGAGCGGGCGGTATTCTCCTATCTCTGACCACGGTCACGGTAACCGAGGCTTCACGGACCATTTCAGCAACGCGCGAAGGTAGAAAATTTCGCTTAGCTTTTTAAAACTGCCAGAATGCGTTTTAATACTGTAAGACCAACAAAAACATATTAATCAAGCCAATATTGGTCCAGGGAGCGGGAAAAATTGCCCGTGAACCCGGCGGAGACCCGCGGAATCGTAGCGTAGGCATGCGCTACAAGCGAAAACATTTTAATTCAGCAACGTGTGAAGGTCGATGCGAAGAAGCTTTTTACTGAATTTCTCGCATTATTTTGCTCTCTTATCGTTGTCAAGTGAATGGAGAACTACGCAGTGGAATTAAAGAGCTTGCATTTCTACAAAAAGGCGAGTAGTCATTTGATTTTAACCGACAGAATTTAGTTTTAGTCAAGTTTGTTGTTCGTTTTTGGAAATCAGTTTCACGTTCAAACTTGCGGGTTTTAAATTACAATTCACCGTGTTTAGACTCAATTCCTTCGTTTTTATTGTTTGCTTTTCGTTTCTCTGTTTTCCTAAACAAACCTTCCGTTAATTTTCATTCAAGAAATAACTTTGTGGCTACCGGTATTCCCGTTTATAATTCTCGGCACGTATCAATTTTATGCCGTCGGCTTTGAAAGAGCTTATGCAGGCGAAGTTTGTCAGGGTTTTGCATAAAATGAAATTGAATGGCAAAAATCAGATTTAACATGTGAAATAAAATTGTAGTATACGTAAAGACTGTAACTGGGAACAGTTTTGCTCGAAAAATGCTTTTCATGATATTTGTTTACGGCAAGAGCGAATGTATGGAAGATTGCCGAAGATTGTCGTAGAATTTGACGGCGGCTTTGAATGGTTTTTGTGAAAATGGAAATAGCTTCTCGTTTCAGCTGCTTTGATGATCCCTCTAATTGTTCTATTTCTGTAATTACATATTTGTGGTGTAAAAATTAATCGTCTGAGTTTCTTGTTACTTGGGTTATTTCTTTGGTAGTCTTCTGAGCTACATGTACTAGCGCGCGTGAAAAACAGATTTTGCAAAACAACCCTGAGATTTCAATATTTCTTTATCAAATTCAAACGAAGTACGAAAAAAATAAAAAGGTTATTGGCCGGCCTAGGTCGGTCCGTATTGAGAAAAACTGTGCCCTTGGTCTTGAGTAGGGCCCTCGGCCTAACGGCCTCGGGCCGTACTCAAGACCACGGGCACAGTTTTTCTCAATACGGACCTCCCGGCCGGCCAATAACCTATATTTATCTTTTCCTATTAAAATTTATTTACAGTGTTCGTTTATTTTTATATAGAGCTAGTGAAAACAAGAAAACCCCAACTCACGATGACTTTTCAGGCCCGACCGGTGGGGCATTTGACCGCGCAACTGGCCCGCATAGTGGGGCATTTGATCAGAAATTTTGAAAAAAGTCAAATGCCCGGGGGTTTGCCCGGGGGGGGGGGATGATCGCGCTTGGAATTGACTGATACATTAGTACATTACCTGCAAATCCGCCTTCATTTCCAAGAAGAGCGAGCTTTTCTGCAGCTTTTCAATGATCCTGTAAACGACTGCATCTTTTTATCTTCCTCTCTTATCATTTTCTGAGGTGATGTTTGACGTTTTTTGGCTAAAGACACACAGTTTGCCATGACTAGCCGAGTATCACAAGCTGTCCGCCATTTTGTGTTACTGTAGACAGTATGCTGTATCATATATAACGGACTTTTCGAAATGGGGAATGATGAGCCCGCGCTCAAAGTAAGAAAATTAGGTATCGGGAATCCAACTTTTCCTAAGTCGACTGCGTGTGATTTTCGTACCATATTACCCGAATTTCCGAAAAATTTCCGACGACTTCCGAACATTGCCGAAGATTCAAAATTCAAAAACGTTCATTTTCTCGTTTTGGAACTTTAGACTGGAACAATATCGCACCTACCCTGAGAGACAAACCTAAGTCAATTTTCCGAAAAACAATTCGCAACCATATGTTTGATATACTCTCAGCTCAGGACGACTATGTTGAAGTCAATTCCCTCATAGATCTTTCTTAATTTTGTTTGATTAGTTTTGTTTTGTTAGTTTGTTAGTTAGTTTTCCTTTCTCCGTCTCTACTTTATACAGAAACAAAATTACCACTTTAATTTCTTTGTTCTACGCCATTATATAAATTGATAATTTTCTTCTTGTTATTTATTACTAAAACCCTACTGTTAGCTACCCTTATTATAATTTGTTTTTCGTCACCTCCCGCCTCGAATAGCCCTGCTAATTTGCGGGAGGTGAAAATCTATGTATTTTAACCAAAGAGTTAATAAAGCTTGTTGTTGTTGTTGTTGTTGATTCCCGAAGATGTTCCGATGATTTCCGAAGGCTGCCGAATGTCGCGGTGCGAAGCTAAAAATCTCGGCGCCATCTTGCCAAGATCACGCTTATCTCAAACGCGACATTTAGCGCCGTTCATTGGACTATTTTGGGTGGAAATTGAATCCAATTTTTCACGTTAATGGTTAATGAACAAGTAGTCCGGAATTGTGAGTCAGGCGTGTGAAATTGTCATGTATGCGTGTGATCGATGTTTTCGATCCGGAGGCGTGTGACACACGCATAATGCGTGTGAGTTGGCAGGTATAATTTCACTGAATCCTTACAGAAAACGGAATCTAAACTGATCCTTACGGCCAGGAGAAGGAAATTTCGGAAACTAGATAATAACAAACAAAACTGTTGAATATACTAATGCAATAAATAAATTTAGCCGATATTTCTGTTTGTAGCTTTTTTAACCCCCGTAGAAGGCTTATCTGATGCACAGACGCGTGGCAATTTTCAACATTGAATAAATTAATATTCAGTTTACATGCACAGTACAAAATAACCGCTTTCAAGAGCAGAAAAACACATCAAAATAATGCTGAACGTGGCTTCTGTAAAATAGTAAGGGTTGGGCGGGTGTACGTACGCCTTTTACGCGATGCTTGGAGATGAGCGTTAGTGTCAGTCCTTCAGGGAGATTAAGCACAGACAATATTTGAGCCACGAACGGCAACCGGAAATCGAATGTTCTCTTCTGGTGCTTATTGTCGATTTATCGTCCCAAACGTCAAGAAGGAATATTAGAAATTGCATCACTGTGAAAACTATTATCAGATGTCCTATACTTATAATTATTTCCTACGCTATCTGCCGCTAAAAAGACGGCATACTTGGAAAACAATTTACGATGCTTGATGACTGTGTTAACACTAGGCCGAATCATGTTTGTTAGTTTGTTTGGTTGGTTGCAAAACTGAAACGTCGTGTAAAATGCTATTAATAGTAATTACCCCGTGGAATAATCTTGTTTGGCACCATTCTGTCTACCGAACATAAAGGAAAACGAGACGGGCTATTTTGCTGTCTTGGAACCTAGGTGGTTGCTTTTGACCCGTAACAGAGCCTTTTTAAGAAAATCACTGAACCCAGCCGTGAGTTAATTTGTCTTTTTCAACTTCATGATTAATCAGTAGTAGTAGTAGTAATTTATTTAACCACATATCACGTATCACGGATGAGTTCGAGACTCGTTTAAACGTGAACGTGCACCGGTTTCCGGATCACTCGGTTTATTATTCAACCATCCAGCTGCTGCTTAACTTCACACAACAAGTTTGGGGCAATTAACTATATGAAAGTTACCAACACGTTCAGTGAATGAGAGTTTTCATTTATTCCTCGATAGCCGAAGAAGGGTGAGTCTTCATTTCAAAAATATTCATGAATATGTGTTTTGGATTCAGTCAGTAATTTCCTGTTGAGTTGCCTTTGTGCATAACTCAGCATGCTCAGAAATCGGCCCAATCAACTCAAAATTAGACTCGACTCAGCTTAAAAATAATATTTTTTACAAGTGGCGCCCCATACTTCACGGCGAACGATAAGCTTATATATTAAACCCCGGATATAATCTCGCTCTAATTTCTCGTATTCTGTTCACAATGAGCTAAAAGTCCATCATATTTGCCTCCAGGTACTAGCCAAGCTTGAACAGCATGAGGTGTCAACCTCTCGTAGGTAGATGTTAATTTGACCCAACCGGGTATGGCTGGGGATACAAAGGGACGATGCGTGATGTTAACATCAGGAGGAATAAAGATAAATAGTCATTTGGTCTTGTATCTGGATCCCACTAGATGGCCTGGGAAACACATTGTAGGTCAATGTAATGTCATCTAGAAAGAAGAAAAATAGAATTCATCTTTATAATATGGAGCGAAAACAACCAAGGAAAACACATTTCATAGCCTTTTATACTCTTGCATACTAATTTGAGGTGTGAACTCCTTGCCTGGCACGCTTTTTTATTCTTAATCAGTTCCCGTGGGACAATCGGGCAGTTTGAATAGTTTACTATTCACTGTAACAAATGCGGGAAATGCTTATTTTATTACCATATATATACATACCGTGAATATTCCTTCGTGGATTGATTATTTCTCCCGGGGGGCTTATTAGAGAGAGGGGCTTAATAGATAGGGGGGGCTTATTTCAAATCATAAATTTTCGAGATAATTCACATTATTTTTTCAAGCGTTACTATTACACCACTAACTAAAACAGAACAATAAATGGGTTATGTATCACCGTCTTGCAAATGCAATGTCATTCTGACCTCTAATGGGTGGGGGGTGGGGAGCTTATTACAAAATCTGACTACCAAAGGGGGCTTATTAGAGAGAGGGGGCTAAATAGAGCTTTTACGGTATTTCTCCTTGTACTGAAAAATCAAGTCAGACCGGAGGTAGTAGTTTTTGGTAAATAGTATTTCTTTGTTAGTTCAGTTGCAGATCTAGAGTCATGGCAAAGAATGGATACAAGAAGATCTCCACTGATGACGAGAAAGAAAAAGTCAGCTTTGTGTCTCTTCTTCTTTTTCAATGGATGAGCAATGTCTTCAAGATAGGCAGTGAACGAGCTTTAGATCAGAATGATCTTTTACCGCTTTCAAAAGAAAATTCTGCCTGCTTCTTGACCGAACAGCTTCAAACAAACTGGAACAAAGAAAAAACAAAGTGCACACCAAATGGAAAAAGGCCTAAACTATGGAAAAGCATCATAAAGATACTCTCTGTTAAGGACGCCATGATTATAGTATTCACGAATACTTTGTATTCATTTTGTACCCTTCTTCAACCATTGTTTCTAGGATATCTTATTTCCACACTGATGTCAGCTGAGCCACGGACAAATCCTCTTCTCTACGGTTGTGCATTAGCTATGTGTATGAATACTTTGATCGGGGCCCTTGGTGTACATCACCATGACTACAGATGTGAGCAGTTGGCTATCAGAATTAGTAGCGCCATAAAAGGTCTACTTTACCATAAGGTAAGCATAACTGATTAGAATAGAGATAGCCAGACGGTAGCAAAGCCTTTAGTGTTTCCATGGCGATGATATGGTATCAGTGGAACCTTAATTTGTCTTCGATAGTCAAAAGCATCTTGTCGGTTGATATATAGAATTAGTAGAAACTTGTCGTGGTCTATTGCAAATCCGCGAAACTGATTGGTCAGTCTCTCATCGTTGACCGATTCGCCAATAGACAACGCTCGCGCGCGCGTTAACAATTGGCATCTCTTTTAATTTAAGTTGGAAAAATTACAGAAAATATAATTTTTGTGCCATAGAACAAGTAAAGTTTGAGAAAGATATTATTCTGTCAGTGACACAAGCTACTCGGAAAAAAATTCCGAGTTCCCCCAACAGGAGTCGAACCTATGACCTTCCGCACACCGGTCGGACGCTCTACCACTGAGCTACAGGAGACTCGTGGGAGCTAAGGCCATATAACTAGGTTCAAGTGTGACAACCATCCCGCATACTGCTAGGATTAGATTTGTCGATGATAGAGAATTTGTGGAAAGAAATGATGGTATATTTTAAGCTTGGCAGAAAATATGAGAAAGATATTATTCTGTCAGTGACACAAGCTACTCGGAAAAAAAAAAAAAAAAAAGAAAAAAAAAAAAAAAGTTTCTACTAAAACAATTAGACTACTCGCTCTTGTCTTCTATGAGCGATAGTCGCTCGTAGAAAACTCGAGCTCGTAGTCTAATTGTTAATTAATAATACATGTATTCGCGGAGATAGTGTTGAGTGTTCAACTCAATATAATAAAACATGGCAAACGCCGTTTTTCGCTTGACGCTTAAACTGCAATTTCAATAGAAAATGGCTGGTGAGTATTATCAACCAAAACTAGTGTGGATACAGGCAATTCAGGTTTTAATGGAACACGACAATTTGAGGGAACATCTCCCGCATTTGTGATACCCGGTTACAGTGGGCCTTGTCATGTTTTGTGCCAGGAAGTTAATACAATTTAACATTTCTTGTTTTGCAGACGCTACTTCTCAGCAAGCATGTGTTATTGAAATTTACAACAGGTCACGTGATTGACCTTATATCAAACGATGTTCAGCGAATGGAAGGAGAAGTTGTCAAGAGGTTGTTGATATTGGGTTCTGCGATCCCTAGAATCGTGGTGATATCAGTTTTACTCGTGTATTTCATTGGCTGGCAGGCTCTCATGGGAGTCATTTTCCTGTGTCTTCTTGTGCCATACTTCGCCGGGTTGTCCTATATTAGTGGTGTATTACGCCTGCGAACAGCAGCTGTGTCTGACCAGCGCATTTCCTTGATTAACCAGGTTGTTTCTGGGATACGCGCCATCAAAACGCATGCGTGGGAGGATGAATACCGAGAAAAGATCAAACATACACGAAGGTAGGAAGAAACAAATACAGTGGTTAATATTGACTTATATTAGGCCCAGTTCAGACGCCGTACTTCACATGAGCCGAATCGAATTCGATGAATTAAGTTCATGTGTAGTACGGCGTCTGAATCAATTCAATTCGGATCGGCTCAGCCGTTCTTCCCGCCTGGCTCAGCCGGGAATAACGGCTGTGGACCGGCTTTGATTCAGACGCCGAACTTCATATGAGCCGAAACAAATGCATTAATTATTATAATGTATTTTTCAATATAACAGCAATTTTTTCCTATCAAATTAAGTTCGGCTGAATTAAGCTCGGCGTCTGAATCAATTCAGTCGGTCTAAATTAATTTGGGTCGGCCTAAATTCCAATTCGATTCGGCTCATGTAAAGTACGGCGTCTGAACTGGGCCTTAGTGAACCTAACTGCAAGGAATTCAATACATTGTACGTGTGGTGATCAGTGTCTCTGACTTGTAATAAATGTTGTTTAAAGTTAGACGCTTCAAAGTGATCTTACTATGATGGACTCCAGGCGCAGATCCAGACCGGCTTACACCGTTTTACGGAAATCGGTCAAATTTTCCAAATGACTCAAAATCGAGGGAAATATAATTTTAAAGAGTGAAAATCTAAAAACGTTTGCCTCCGGACTTCAATAGATTCGGCGCTCAGACTTTAGTAAACTGGTCACGTTTTTTCCTGGATCTCTTAGGAATATCTCATCGCGCAGAATGACGGAACATCATTAATTATTCATGATCACCGAGGCGGTAAATTTGAATGCTTGTGCGCTTTGAAAGGCCCAGAATAAGAGAAGAAAGGACCAAAATTGTCCGAGTAGCGTTTGTAAAACTCGCTTTTCTAACCTTTCTATGCCCTAACTTGTACTTTGACCGGCGGGCTTTTGAAGATAAATGGTCTATCTGCAATTTTAGCCGAAAATGAAGTCGTTTTACATAGTATAAGAGCCTGCCTTTTGCACTTGAAAATAAGACAAAACGGGCTATTTTTGGTATGGATGTCGATCGTCTTTGAGAGGCGATTTCTGGAAACCAGGACTGGCAACCAAAAACTGACCAACGGGAAATGGAAGATGGATCTTTCCTTTAATAGAATCCGTTTTAACTTTGATAATTGGTGGACAAAAATCACTATCCCTTTCAGTTTTAAAACTATGCGTTGAAAGTTCTTTCGAAAATGGCGCGTTGTGGGCCAGTGCGCTGACTGAATAACAATGGCTGTCAAAATTATCAATACCCTATTCAAGAAAACCACTCAGTTGTAAAATGCCTCATTAACTAATCATTTGCCGCGAACTTTGAAATCTCGATGAAACAGCTGATTAAGTCAGACTTGCCGATCAGACCATGGATAAGGAAAACGAAAATGTCCGTGATCGAAAGCTCTTTTCAGAGCTCTTCGAATCCCCGATCCATCCATTACTATTTCACATGGTCCCTCCTTTTATCAACGAAGATAATCCAAAGTATTATCTTCAAATAAACGGCGAGGTTTTCTTTCCATACTTTCTTCCACCAGCCAGTATTTCGGCTTAATCGACGACAAGATCGAAGACGCGATCGAGAGAGACGCGTGATGACCGTGATGTTTCGCGCCGAAAATAACAACAGCAAAACAAGTGAAACTCCCAGAAGCAGTCTTCTCCTTGCTAGAACGTAGTTTAGCGCCACTTGCATAACGAGTCTTCTTCTTCTGTTGACACGAATGAGCTGACAAATGTATAAACGAAGAGTTAAATGCGACTCTATAAATTCGACGTCTAAATCAAATGTCGAATTTAATAATTTGAGTCGACCCAAATAGGTATTAAATTCGGCACATGTGAAATGCGATGTTTAAACCGGGCCTAAGGTTGGTATTCTCTCTATTTCCCGGTCTACTAACAGCTGTAGCAAAGCGCGCATCGCCTTTGTTATGTGTGAACAAACGATTTGTTTTCTTTCGTTGGCAGCGAATTCGACATTTCTCGGATCACAGCTAAACCGCTCAACGAAAGTAAAATCTTAAGCTTCCCAAGAAAAAAAAAATGAAGGCGGCAGCCGCGCTGAAAGCTCCTGATTAGTACTTAAACGTGTGATATTGCAAGACAAAAGGTTTTTGGCCCTATTGTATTTTTGCTCCGCCTCCTGCACGTTGATGAGCGTGAGTTATTCCCTGCGGATAAAAGCGCGCATTTTCGTTGACCAATGATAGGCGCCCGTAGGTTTTACTTGACTGTAAGTAAATGTCCCGATAACAATAGGCATTCTGCGCGATGTCGCTGGATTAAATAACACATATTGCTCTTACACTGATTGCGACGACGGAGCTGTCAGAGCTGTTGCAACACATAAAAGGGGTTATTCAGTAGAAGAGTGTGTAATGACCCTCTGTAATAGTGAAAAAGCCTCGAAAAGACTCGTACAAATACCCATATACTTATTACAATGCACAACAGCCGCGTAAAACACCTTGTTTATTGTTCCACCATTTCCTAACCCAAAGTTTAAGCTTTTCAATCGTTGTAATATGCGATCGATCCTAAGTTGTATAATTTTTATACAACTTAGCTAGAACTTTATTTAGTCAGCGAGGCGCACTGACATATCTCGTCTTTGTTTGAAAACGAAACCTTCGTAATGTCCCAACATGATTGGAAATTACACTCATAATCTCTTTTTTATTTGTTTTCAGAGATGAAATCAGCATCATTCGTAAAAAGAGTGCCATTCTGTCAGCTGTTGCTGCCTTGGAGTACACTGCAGCACCAATGGCGACCCTGGTATCCGTTATTACCCTTGTGTTTACTGATCAGCTTCTCACACCTTTTAATGTATTTATGCTACTCTGTTTTATAAATGAACTAAGATTATGCACTTGCCTACAGATTGCCTATGGTTTGATGGAAGCATACGACGCATATGTGTCGCTCGGCAGAATAGAAGATTTTCTCCTTTTAGCAAATTTGCCTGCGATCTCACGTGACCAGTGTAAAGATGATAGTCTCTCAGATCATCAGGAGAAAACGACAAACGTTTCCGTTACTGATGAAATGAAAGATTTGGACAGGCCCACGACTTTATCTGCGTCACATTTAACGTACACACAAATCGATCGAGAAGATGAATTTATTCTTCAGGATATCGAATTTGCCTCAGTGTCACAAAGTTTAACAGTCATCACTGGACCAGTGGGCAGTGGAAAATCTACTCTTCTGGCAACGATCTCTGGACAAGTAGCAAACATAGGCGGGACAATAACTTGCAGAGGGACTCTTGCTTATGTTCCCCAGACACCTTGGGTCTTTTCTGGAACCATAAGAGAAAACATTTTGTTTGGTCAGTCATACGATGAACCCAAGTACACCAGAATAATCGAAGCGTGCGCCCTCACAGAAGACCTCCAACAGTTTCCTGACTGTGACCAAACAGTCGTTGGAGAGCGTGGTGAAGTTCTGAGTGGAGGTCAGAAGGCGAGAGTAAGTTTAGCACGCGCAGTTTACGCTGATGCAGACCTTTACTTGTTGGACGATCCTCTGAGTGCCGTGGATTTTAAAGTTGGCAAACATATCTTTGAAAAATGCATCAAAGACCTACTGGGTGACAAAACCCGAGTGCTAACCTCTCATCAAGAACAACACATGAGAGAAGCTGATAACGTGATTGTGTTGTACAAAGGCCGTGTGTTGGAAAAAGGAAGCTTCACTGAGCTACAAGAAAAAGGTGTCTTAAATACAACTGTTGACCCGCTGTACAAGACAGTTCTGAAGGACAACAAGCCAAATAAGAGCTTTGTTTCGAAGAATAAAGAGAGAAGTGAAGTTGCTGATAGCTGTGATAGAATGGTGCCATTACACGGTGAAGCCAAGGGTCTGCAAATATCACAAGAAGATCGCACAATCGGAGTGGTGACGTCCAAACTTTACTGGGACTACTTTAGAAGTGGAATACATTGGTTGGTGATTTATGCAGTAATTTTTTTGTGTCTCATCACTCAAGGTAAACCTCAATCAATTGATCTGATAGCATTAGATTTTATCATAGGAGGCAAAACGTCCTTTGTAGTTATACTGGGTTTCTTGCAACTTGTCGGAAAGACAATCGGAGACGACCGACTTGGATGCCAAAGTAAGTACGATCTGGATAATTACTGAGTTGCACTGGATAATGCGAAAAGTACAAACGCTTGCTACTTACAAACACGCTAAAGGAAAGACAATTTTGTGAGACACGTAGGGGTAAAATTTCATGGTACGTTACACTACGTTTTTCTGGGGCAGCTTGTAAGCAAGTAAAATACGTAAAGTAAAACCTTTATTTGAGAGTCGATGGGTTTAGCTTTTGTCAAACTAATTGGGACACTGTACCTAATTACATTCTTGTGTTTACGCCACTAAAGTGCAAGCACATTCAGACACGAGACATCGCACATGACACAGGATTGTAAAAAGTAATGTTTTGCGCTTCGGGTACTGCGCAACTCGATGCCGGCTCTTCCTATCATTGCGAAGCAGAATTCGCCAATGATGGATTGTTCAGCCACCAACAGGGATCAAATCCCAAGGCCGACAGTTGAAAGCGGGTCATGAATGGCTTCCATAAACCAAGGGCGCTGACGAATTGATGAACAAGTATAAACATAAAAGCTGTGAAATTTTAGTCCGGGGTAATTCCTTTTGTAATCTATAGGGATGTGGTGTTATGGTTTTTGAACCGTTTTGGTCTAAATTAGGGTATGGATTTTGAAATAGGGTATGTTTTAAACTCTGGCCAGGAATTGTGTAATGGGTTTTTGGAGGAAACTATAATTAGAAGTCCTTCTCAAATGGTTACGCAGGGATATGGTATAGCATATCGATTTTTGGGTCAGGTCTGAAATAGTGTATGATTTCAATGCAAGAAGCGCGCCGCATAACTCCACCCACATCTTCGGGGAGTAACCAACGGAGAGAAGTATTCAACGTTAATTATGAAAACCAACATTTCTGAAGTTAACCCTTGAGAAGTTTACGACATTTCGACACTTTCACGTTTAAGGACAACATTAAAAGCGACAATGGTTATTTCTTTCTGATAACGCTACTTTTCTTTTGCATTTTTTTTCAGCAATCATAGTTGCTCCTGACTTGTGGCTCTCGTTTCTTACAAAACAAACACCAGAAGATCAGAAAGACAAGAGAAACCTAACTATCTATGGCTGTCTAGTCGCTGCGTCCTTGATATTTGCTATTATTCGAGCATATGGATTCATTTTGGTTTCTCTAAGATGTTCTGAGCGTCTTCATGACAAAATGGTTGTGGCCATTTTACAAGCACCAGTTCTCTTCTTTGATTCAAATCCCGTGGGAAGAGTACTTAATCGATTTTCTAAAGATGTTGGCTTCCTGGACGAGCTGTTATCCAAAACGTTTTTATTTTCAATACAGTTAGTCTTGCTGATATTTGCATCAATTCTTGTGCCAACCATCGCAAATCCTTGGCTTCTGTTCGTTGTTGTTCCGTTGACTGTGTTAGTCGTGTACATCTCCAAGTATTACTTGAAGACAGCTAGAGAGCTGAAAAGGTTAGAGTCGATATCCCGTAGTCCAGTCTTCTCTCACTTTTCGGAGACCCTGAATGGACTGGACACGATTCGGACAAGAGGAACACAACATGATTTCGTGGAAGAGTTTTACAGGTATGTTGGTGACTCCTTTATGTTGCTCACGCTATGTGTTGTTGACATATTTCATTACAGGTGTATACAATAGAGTGTGCTTCATGTTTATTTATTATCACCAAACAAAACATACCATGGTTTAAGATAGACGGCTAAAGATATATATTAGTTGCTAGAGATATATCATTTAAACTTTGCTTTTAAATTGGCAAGAGAGATTGTCAGAGTTAGGACGAGTTAAAATACCTTGGTTCGTCAAGAACCAAAGTATTACGGTTATTAGGGGTTAGGGTTAGAGATAGTGTGTCCATCTTATATCCTCCCTGTAGATATCAAGATGTACATAACCAGTCATATATTATGGTGAAGCCAGTGGGAGATGGCTTGGTGTACGCCTGGATCTTCTCGTTTCCATTCTTATTGGTGCAGTGGCTTTGGCGGCAGTTTTAGTGTCTCAGGATGCAGGTAGGTATATCTTAGACTAATTAGTATTAGAATACGCAACTTCGTCTTTCTGTTTCGCATCAATCTGAATTTCTACCATTATGCTCCACGCTTGCCTTGCTATTGTAGTCTTTGTGACAGAAACATTCTCTCGTGTTCCCTGGAAAACCATTAAATAAATGATTCCTCGACTTAATAATTTAATTTTTAACGAGAGAGAATGTAGTGTTCTTTGTTTATTATAAAAGTCTATAAGTTCGTTACGTGTTATTTATATATCTTTACTAACCAATGCAATGGTTTCCTTTTATCTTACTTCAAGATTGATTATTTTAATTTTATTTTCTTCCCCTGAAATTTCGTTCTAAATATTAAAACCTAGTCACATATCAGATCAGTAGACGTCTTCCAATTAATACACTTCTTGTGATGGACTCCCAATTGCACACATTCCACTATTATTAAAGGTATACATCCTTCAGTTAGCTTTTGCACAACGTTGCTTGAGGTATGTTTTGCCAAACCTTCTAGATGAAGAAAAACTTACATCAAACGTACAATGTCATTCTTTTCAGCTTTTGCCGGACTTGCACTTGCTTACGTCATCCAGACTGCGATCACGACTCAATACGCTGTCAGAAAAACCTCAGAAGTCGAGAATTTAATGACGTCAGTTGAACGAGTTATGACGTACACCAAGCTTGATTCTGAGCCTGGATACAAAGTGGAACGAATACCCCCGGAACACTGGCCACGCGAAGGAAATATCACATTCACAGATGTATCTTTGACGTACTATCCGGGGGGGCCTCAAGTACTGAAGAAAATAAATCTTAAAATCAAAGGAGGAACAAAGATCGGTGTAGCAGGCCGCACGGGTGCAGGAAAGTCATCGTTTGTGGCCGCTCTGATGCGCATGCCAGACGCTGATGGACAGATAATGGTCGACGGTGTTCAATTAAAAGAAATCAACCTCCAAGAAGCTCGACGATGTATATCCGTTCTTGGACAAAGTCCTGTCCTGTTTAGCGGATCGATAAGAAAAAATCTCGATCTTGTGGAGACGTTTCAAGATGCAGATCTGTGGAGAGCTTTAGAGAATGTTCAACTGAAAGAGTTAGTAGAGAGTCTGGAGGGAAAGCTAGGTCACGAGTTGTTGGAATATGGTGCAAATGTCAGTGTAGGAGAACGGCAATTAATTTGTTTGGCTCGTGTGCTGTTGCAGCAAAGCAAGATCATCATCTTGGATGAGCCCACTGCACACGTGGATCCAGACACAGAACAAACAATATGGAACGTAGTGCGTGAGAAACTGAGGGACTCCACAGTTATCACTATAGCTCATCGTCTGAACACCATTAGAGACTGTGACATGATTTTGGTTTTAAAAAATGGGAAAGTCGATGAATTTGACACGTTTGATTCACTAGTGAATAAGGAAGGAAGTTCCTTGGGGGAAATGGCTCGAGTAGAAGATATCTGAAAAACAAATAGCCACGTTAGCGATGGTATCTGTATTCTTGTTATCCTTTTTATGACGTTCGTGACATTTTATAGTTTTAATCAGGAGCCCCATTACTAATAGATCGTTGTTGTTACCCTTATTATCCGTTTTGTAGTTAGTTTTTGATAGTTAGTTCTTTTATATTTTAATGTAAAGCGCTTTTGAATATCTACATGTTAGCGCTAAAAAAAATTATTATTATCATTATAATAATATTTTAATAATAATAATATAATATTTTTTTTCTTACTGGGGCTGGGCTGGGTAGATAGGCCTTGCAAGGGACGCCATGCGAATTAAGTAAATAAAATAAATAAATCGTAACTTTTTTAGATTCAAATTACTGTGTGGATGGTGTTAGTTTTTTTCAGTTCGTGTGTAAACCCTTGCGGCATGCCTGCACAAACTTTAAACACGTTTTCTATTCCTTAAAAGTTAGGTTATACACTAGCCTGCGAGAGCAGCCGGTTTTTTCACAAGAGCCGAAAAAACCGCCTCTCGCAGGCAATACTGTAGATTGTAACGATTTTGGAGGGCCATCCAGATCGATGCAGAGAAAACAGTTTTAACTGTAATTGAGTAGCTTAGATAAATAAAATGTTTGTTTACAAAAAGTGTTCCTCTCTTGCAGTGTTAATTTCTCGTGCAATTTGGCATATTCCGACATCTTCCCCGAAAGGATTCATTATATGGCCAATAAATACCGCTCGCGGTAAAATCGCCGGCAATTCCGAGCGGGCAGACAGACCCATCTTAGCCACTCGTATGATTTCTTGATCGATCTTACCCGCTCGCGGAGCCAGCCCCATAATAATAACCTGGTAATATAACCTCAACCTCGTTCGTATCCAAGGCGGCAAGGAGAAGTGTCCCCTGAATGAAGGTTGGGCGGGATGTTGTTAATAATTAACCACCTAAAATATGCCTGTTTTCTTGACTTGGAATGTAGCCACTTATTTATTAAAGCGACAAAAAAATGTATGATTTAACCTGGCAACAGCAAATACCTGGGACTGTTTAATTTGCGATTTGACTTTTCTTGAAAAAAGCGGACTGATGAAATACACTCGAGATTGGTTTTGTACTCATTAGCAGATTAGTTATGGAGGTTTAAATAGCATTCGGAACAATCAAAAAGTGTAGAGGTGGTAAATACAAAGGTTATATGAGCATTTTGCCGGGACGAGAAGAAGTGTCCCCTCAATGGAGGTGTCCCCTTAATAGAGGTGTCCCATAGTAGAGGTTCCACTGTACAAGTAAACGAGAAAATGATACAGTATATTGCTTGTTTGATATTTTATTAGAAATCCCTTCACATTCTAACGCAAGGCTACCCTCGTTAATTTAATTGTTCGATGTGGACGTTAAATAAATTTGTTAAACTTTTAGAGCACAAGTCATCACGCTTTTCCCTCGTTTAATTCATTCAACTATCTTAGTTGAATTGCAGAAAATATTTAGGTTTAAATTTACTTTAACTGTGACAAACATGGCGTTGATTCTTTCATAGTCAAAGCAAATATCTTCTTAACCCTTTCACTCCCAGAATCAAACCTTGAGTCAATAAATGTGGTTGTACGTTTAAGTCTGTGGATGAAACCCTAGTGTGTCACAATTCAAATGAAAGCTATTGAGCAGTACTTTCAAGTGGTGCTTTTATTTTTGAGTTGCAAAACGAAATTCAAGATTTTTCCTCACTTTTCAACTTAGCACTCTTGGGAGTGAGGGAGTGAAAGGGTTAAAGAATTGTCGATAACAGGCAAAAAAGTCTTTTTCACATCATGGAAAAGAAACTCCTAAACTGCAATTAATACATTACATATGTATCAACCGACTCTAAATACCTTCTTGTAGGAACATCTCATCATACACTATAAATACACTGGTTTCGCTTTTATATTCTTACACCTCTACAACATGACTTCTCTAGTTATATTTCACAGACTCCGTTCGAGTTTGGTTTAGTCTCCTGCGCAGCCGTTATTTGGGTCGTCACGCAACGCTTTGGGGAAAATATTGCGTGACGACCCAAACAACGGCTGCTACGGAGACAAAGTTTGGTTCAGCGTAAATGCTAAAATTCATCAGTTAACATAAAATTCCAGGCTCCAAGGTAACACAGTAACTTTAACAAAATCTAACAACTTTTTCTACCCGAAGATCACTTGTGTGTAATTTTTCTTCTACACGCACCCAATTATCGTTCATTTAATGAACATAAATAACTATCTCAAAATTGATTACCTCAGCATTCACGCCAAAGAAAATAATTGATACATTTGCACGCAGACCTATTTTCTAGCATATTGAAACACTCATTTACGCATGCTTGCACACAATTCTATTGGGTTCATTATGCTTTTATAAATCTTGCCGTTTTGTGGAACATTCCCTCGACTGATGAGTATTGTGTATTCAAAAATAACAACGGTTAGCATGTCATTCGACACTTCTCGGGGATAAACGAGTGCACTCGAGCACAAATGTAGACACCATTAGAGGAATAAAACCGACGGCCTCCGAAGACTGTATGAGTGTCCTCGAGCAAAAATGTAGACACCATTCGAGTAAGCCGACGGCCTCCGAAGACTGTACGAGCATCAGGTAACTAACACGACAGACCCATCTATATACTTATACAATGCTTTGACTATACTTTCGACAAACAGCATATTGCTTTAATAAATTATATTACGTCTAATCTACAGTTGTTCTCAGGGTCGTCACGCAACGCTTTTCGTCACGTGGAAGAAGCGTTGTGTGACGACCCTGAGAATGGCTGACAAAGAGACTACGGTACTAAATATTTAATGTACACCTGATTTGTTAGTATACTTTACATTATTATCTCTTGAGTATTTTCTAAACTTAAATAGTTCTCCTGGCCCAACCTCGTTCCCAGGGTCTCTCTTCTTCCCGCCAAACGCGATAATCGCGTTTGGCGGGAAGAAGAGAGACCCTGGGAACGAGGTTGCTCCTGCCCTAGTGTCCTGTATATTTAGATGCCACTACCTTATTATTGTATTCTACCTTGTCACGCCACCCAACCGTGACAGTCCTTTTGAGCTCTTTTGATTGACAGCCCAACCAAGAGAGCACGAAGTAGGCGATTATCGAAAAATATGTTGTTGCCATAAATCCACAAGAAATTTACGCGACAAACCCGAAAAAACACATTTTTTCGAGTAGCTTGTGTCAATTATTACGACTGAAATTTCTTTAACTTCCTCTCACAAGAAATGCTTGTTTAAGTGTCACAAGCATGGCAAATGTAAAATGAACATAGCCTTAATTTATGATTTGTGACTTGCTCGGCAAATCAATAAACCTCATTAAAATCTAGACCCGACTCACAGAGAGTGGAATAAGCTTTGCTTCAACGTGCTCTCTTGGCGCTCTCGAGGTTCAGTGCCGCAGAGCAAACTTATTTACTGCAGCTGATGATTTCCTCGACGAACTGTATTAGAGATCCCAGCTGAACAAGTGATGTTTCACTAGCATGTCACGCACACCATCCTTCATAGGTTGGGTAACCTGTGGGTAACAAGGAACATTTTAGTCAAATTTATGCTCCATGTAAGTATCCCTGAGTAACGACTAACGCCGTTACAAAATGACATCGTTATGTTGCAATACCAAAAACCAATCGCAACTTGGTCATATGCGTTTTCCCGCACTTTGCACCAGTTACGTGTATTTGCTTCGAGATTTCATTGGTTCGTTGAGATGTGTACGTTCGCTGTGATTGGCCATCGTGATTGCTTTGGCCTTTTGGTTGAAAACCGCGCTAAGCCTTCGAATAGCAATTTTAATTTTACAAGACAAGGATTTTATTAACATCAAGACAATGATTTTCTTTATTCTCCCGGGGGGCTTATTTAATTTCAGGCCCCAAGAAGGGGGGGGGGGGGGGGGGCTTATTAGAGAAGGGGGCTTAATTAAACAACTATAAGAAATAAGAAAGCAAAGCAAAATCACTCACCTCCTAAAGATTCCCGGAGCAATAACGTTGAGGAGAAAAATAGAGAAAATAACTTGGTGAGAATACATCATAATCAGAACCGGAGAAACAAAAATTGAAATAAGACAAAGCGCCAATGAACTGCAGTGTACTTGTTGTCAGTTGTCAAGGACTATTGTAATAACACAGTGAACACAGTATAAACACAAAGTTCAATAAATATTATCTGGAGAAAAGAAAAGTTTACGTTATTTAGTCCAAGGTCAAGGTCGATGTCAAGGTCAAAGCCAACGTCAAGGCCAAAGGTTGTAAGTGCCACGATAAAAACGTGGCGTGGACCCGAAACGGACCCGGTATGGTCCTAATAAGGAAAGGAGAAATTGTCTGCATGTAAGATAGGCCAGTGTTCCCTGACACCTGGGTTTACCATGTCACTCCCAGAGTCAAACCTTGAGTCAATAAATTTGGTTGTACCTTTTAAGTCTGTGGATGAAACCCTAGTGTGTGACCATTCAAATGAAAGCTATTGAGCAGTACTTTCAAGTGGTGCTGTTTATTTTTGACAATTTTGCAAAATGAAATTCAAGATTTTCCCCTCAGTTTTGAGCTTAGCACTCTTCGGAGTGAATGGGTTAAAACAATACATGCATGGTTTCTAACGTAGTTCTTTGAACTGACACAGTATACAATCGACATAAAACGCCATGACGTAAGCAAGACAACCATATATCTAACCTGTAACTTCTTTTGATCGCCGTACCCGTCTATAACCTGCTGTGAAACACACAGTTTAATACACAAGCGATATCACATGGCAGCACTGAGATACGAGGTTTATTGACCCTCAATTTGATATCGCAAAGAAAAAACGCAGTAACATTTTGACCTGCAGATGGATAATAACTGTGCCATCGACTAAGCACATTTATTTCTCTTCCGCGTGCTATGAAACGGTTTTCCATTAGCAAAGAGCATGATACGATCGAAGCTCTCTGAGCAGACACTCTCGTGAGCGGACAGCTCTACTAACGGCCGCCTTGACAAAACCCCGTTTGAACTCTAGCTCATACAAACTCTGTACAGTCGAAGCTCTCTGAGCGGACCCTCTCGTAAGCGGACAGCTCTACTAACGGCCGCCTTGACAAAGCCCTGTTTGAACTCTAGTTCATACAAACTCTGTATTTACATATTCCTGTAAGCGGCCAGCTCCAGTTGCAGACACTTTTTCTGCTTCCCGAGGATGTCCGCTTACGGGAGCTTCGACTGTATTGATTCTGTTCTGAGAACTCCTAATGCCGGAAACATCCTTACACTGAGTGCTGAAGAGAACCATTTCCACAACTTTTAGACTGTTATTTACAGTCGGACCTCCCGTAAGCGGACACCCTTGGGACCAGAAAAAGTGTCCGTTTGTGTCCGCTAATGGGAGGTTAGAAATGCAGTGTTTGTATGTAGCTGGGTACATGACTTTTTTTTTTTTTTTCTTTTTTTTCTTTTTTTTTTTTTCTTCTTCTTTTTTTTCTTTTTTTTTTCTTTATTTTTATTTTGTATTTTTTGGGTACATGACTTAGTGTCCGCTTACGAGAGGTGTCCGTTAGCGGAGGTGTCCGTTAGCGGAGGTTCTACTGTATGTACACAGCGAGGTATAACACGGCGCATTTTATTCAATCGTGCTGCAGCGAACACTGGCTTGCAGACAGGTATATAAAGAAAGATATCGGGTCCCAGTTAGAAATGAAGTAAACAGAAACAGCCTGAACAATCACCAGGAAGGATCGATAGCTAACTACGTGACACTACACTACAGCACAGCGAGAATATGTTCATTGAGTTACGTGTGGCAAGAATACATGTCATGTTAAACGAGCTATGTCACGATATTTTAAGTCATTTTTGCGAAGTGCAAAATCATCTTCAAACTGAAGAAAGCCTCAAAATAACAGTTTACTAAGGTAGAAAAACACCAAAGAGGTAATAATAAACCAACAGGAACAAGGATGGCTGAGGATGGAGAAGATTAAGACGGATTGCGAATGGCGAACTTGAAAAAAATGGCCATTTTTTTCAAGATGCGCCATCCGTGACGTAGCTCCTTCAATATGATAGCATCATGTCCATTGCGTTGTCTCGACTTTCTCGTGATAGGCTCTTGTGAATAACTTTCTTGTTGTAGAAAGACAATAATTACATAAGTCACACCAGTCACGTTTCAACAAAGGTATTTGGGATGCTAAATCATCGAGCTACGAAATTACCACAAAACAATACCGCTGAAAGTATTCACACCCCTTAACTCTTACACTCCCGAAAATTTTAATTTTCAGTGTTGCTTGAAACCTGGTGTATGACCATTCAAATGAAAGCTATGGAATAACATTTTTCACGTGGTGCTGTCTGTTTTTTCAATATTCAACAAAATGGAATTTTGAATTTTGACCCATGGCAGAGAGTAACATTACAGCGTACTTACAGTATTACGTTCACCAGTCAGCTCCCAGTCGATATTCAGATTGAATGCGAAGGATGCAAGTGTTTCTGAAGAAAGAAAACAAACATCTGCTCACCAACACAAAACACCAGCTACTAAAAGTCTTAAATTGTATATGACAGATATTTTTTTTATTTGCTTTATCGAATCTACATTGGATCCTGATATGAACATCGCCAAAAAATTATATCGTTTTTACTTCACCGCGTTTTAGCCAACTAAAAGTATCAAATTTCACTTCCGGTTGGAACAAAAACCGCGCCAGTGGAGAACTGGGGCTAATTGGGTTGTGACGTCATTTGAAACAAGAATGCTACTTTCGGTTTTCCTCTATTATGTTGGTATTTTGTGTCAGAAAAATGGTCCAAAGATGTGTCGCGTATGGTTGCAGCGACGGAAAGCTTCGTTCAACAATGTTATACAACTTGAAAACGGCAATTACAAAATAGCAAATAGTAGTACGTCACAACTAAGTCATTTCAAAAGAAAAAGACTGCTCAACTGTGTCTGGATTGTGACGTCAACCTAAGCAGGACCCGGGGGGAGGGGGGAGGGGGGTTCTCCTCGGAATTTTTGGTGAGGGTATGCCGCCCAGTTCTCCAAATCCTGACCCAATTTCAGACCATCCCATTCCATTTTCGGACCTCTAAAATCCCTACCCGTTTTCAGACCTGGTAAATCGCACTTTATCGTATCAAATGATTTATCTTTCTCTTTTTTTCGTCTGAAGATGAAAAGCCCGAAGAGCCCCCCCCCCCCCCCCCGAAGTAGGATAATCATAATACCTGAGTTCACACTTGATTTGTACCCAGCCTGGACTCCGAAGAAACGACCATGGATGGTACCTGGAATAGAACAATGCAACATAAATTACTGTACGCCTTTTGTGACATACAAGATGCAATAGGGACTCAGCTGATAACGCGTGACAACAATAACTGTCACGCAAACACACGAAGAAAGGTTATGTAGTTGTTGCTTACCACTTGCTGACGATATCTTCACACGAACACAGCGTCTCTAGCCACAGATGAAGACATTGTTCACTGTGGAAAAAACGAACGTTAATTTACAATGAAATAACAATCTCCACTTCTCATAAAAAAAAAAATGCAATCGAGGTATAAAGCAACTTTCTCCATCGTAGCCGTTATTTGGGTCGTCACACAACGTTGCGTGACAACCCTGTCCCAAATAAGGTAAACACTGGAAAACAACAAACGAAACACTTACTTGAGCCCATAGCAGATTAGAGAACGGAACTGCAAAGAAAAGAACAAAAGTTGAAAACTGTGCAAGTGCATAACAAGGTTTTATCACCATTATAGTCCATAACCTGCTAAACAGATGCCCTTTTAGTTCGTCATGAAATCTTTCGGAGGAAGGATTGTGTAACGAGCCAAAAGATCGTCTCCGCAAACCTTTCTCAAGGACTGGAAACTGTAAATGCCAGCTTACCCTCGTACGAAGTGCTTTTAATAAGAAGGAAGGATGTGAGTTCAAACTTTCCCTCTCGTTTGGCCTGAACTCTCATGTGCTGTCGGTGGTCGGCGCTCATCAAATTTGAACCTGTTCATATTTTTTCTTCAGAATCGATATATTTTTTCGAACGACGTTTGTGTAATATAATCGTCGTTTGGCCCAGGGCGGGCTGATGAGACTCTCATCCTTCCAACTCTCGGCGATTTCCGTGCACTCATCGAATTTGAACCTGTTCTAATTTTCCTCGAGAGCCATCGAGAGTTTCCTCTCGTTTATCCCGGGCTGATGACAGTTAAAGTGAGGCCCCATTAGGGGGGGGGGTCTGGGTATCCCGTATCCCTTTAATTTTTTCTTTAAATATCCCATATCCCCTTAATTATGTGGTCTCGTATCCCTATATAATGACGATACTGGTGACGTCATTTCCCGGTCACAAAAACGTTTTCAAAAAGTTTTCAATCTGCTAGGTAACCACCCAGTTCGACCACAGGTCACAACAGTAACCGGAAGTTGATGAAATGACCGAAAATGTACAAACCGGCAGCATATCGGTCCATTTTGATCAGTATTACCATTAATTATTGTTAATTTGTTTTATTTTGACCATTTTCTTTTGAAAATAATCTTGATTAATTGAAAAGTTCCCGTTGAATATCCCAATAAAAAATATATATATATATATATATCTTTTTCCAATATCCCGTATCCCTATAATTTTTTTCTCAAATATCCCGTATCCCTATAACCCCTAATGGGGCCTCTAAAGTAAACTCTCGTGCAACTATCATCCTTCCAACTCTCGGTGACACTCGTTCTCATCTGACCCGGGCCACTAAAGGCAAACAGGCAAAATAATGCACTTGAATAATCGGCCCAAAGGAGCTATGTCACGATATTTTAAGTCATTTTTGCGAGGTGCAAAATCACCTTCAAATTGAAGAAAGCCTTAAAATAATAGTTTACTAAGGTAGAAAAACACCAAAGAGATGATAATAAACCAAACAGGAGCAAGTATGGTTGAGGATGGAGAAGATTAAAACGGATTGGGAACGGCGAACTTGACTGATTTTTCCAAGGTGCGCCATCCGTGACGTAGCTCCTTTAAAAAGCTGGTTTACCTTGATATCCATCTGTGAGTTTGCTGCATCGTGACTCATATTTATTGACTGCACCGCCTGAAATAAAATAAAATAAATTCGATAAATGCGCCAGGCAAAAGTGACATACTAAATGCAAAATCTTACCGCGCGCAATCCACTGTACCGATAAAGATGGCGACTGGTACATTTACCCATAATTCTTAGCGCACGAAAACCCAAAACGCTCATAAAAACGCACAGAAAAGTTCTACAAGCTTCAAACATAGCATACACAATGTTGTTAGTACAGGGACAAATTTCGCAAAAAAATATGGCTTTCTATGTGCCTATTGGCTGTGTTAGGTTCGTAAGGTATTGTGGTAAAATGTACAGCCGCCGTCTTTTTTCGTACGGTGGATTGTGTCTCGAAGAACAGTAGAAGCCACCTAAAACCGCCCATTACAGCCCCTTATCCTCCGATGGAAATATTCATTCTCCTCACTAAATGCATTGCATTCCTTTCAAAGATAGTTACGATAATTCAGTTGCACATCAAGACACTTTCCCTCAGTTCATGACTGGTATTGTATTGTGTTGATATATATTGGTAGTAAAACGTATTATTATTACAGCGACCTCTGCCGGGCATTCACTATAGATGTCCAGTCCAGATCTTTCGGTTCCAGCTCATCACTCATCGCGGGAGCCTCCCTCTAACGCGATTTGCTTTTGTCTGAAGGCCATCAAAACGTCAGACGATTCAGAAAAAAGAAAACAATTCACTTACTCTGTAGAGAATTTCCTCCGGTGAGAGAACTTTACCATCTTCGTCCAATCTGCCACAAAAATATAACTATTTTTTTATAACGTCACATCAAAAAGACACTAGACATCTTTGTTCATTATTTTTAGCCTGTTAGGATAGCGAGAATCAACCTCGTTCCCAGGTTCTCTCAGGTTGAGCGAGTGTAAAAAGACGAAGGGTCTCGGCAGAGGGGCCCCCTCTCCCTAGTCCCCTTCTGGACCTTTCTCCAAAATGGCCGCCGCAAATTAAACTGATTTTTTTTAACTATTTTTTTTATTTTTTATTTTTTTATTTAATGGTAATCGTACCCCCAATCATACAAACGTCTCTACATTTTCCAGTTTTCAACTTCCGTTTTCTTGACTCAGGTAGAACCTAACCTAACCAAACTTCGTACGATTACCAAACAAGAGGTGTGGGTCTTTCAGGTGCTGGTATTGATTTTCCACTCAGTTTAATTTTAATCATTTTGAATTTGCGGCGGCCATTTCGGAGAAAGGCACTATAAAGAATAACAATTCTGTTTTTATTTTTTACATGTACGCTCCTATAAGCTAACGCCGCCGCTATTTACAGCAAGAGCTAACTTGTGTCTACAAAGATGAAAACGAAACATTTTCTTGGAAGCCAAGAATACAAAGCTGAAAAGCCACCACGAAAAACTGAGATGGTTGACCACTAATCCGCGAGAGAAAATAAATAGTAAGTAAAGTGAAAGAAGAGGTAATGAAGAGTGCATAAAGAGAATATTGGCAATGAGAACGGTACAATTCTTCAGTGACTCAATTTTTCCAGAAATTGGATTTCATATTTCTAAAATTACCACGCACTTTAAATCTGCTTTCTATAAAATATGTAGATCAGTATCAATACAGGCTGACGCGATGCTGACACGAATGAGAACGAAAACATTTTCTTAACAGCCCTGAGTATGCAGCTGAAAAACTACCACTAAAAACTATAAAGATCGTTGAAATTCGCATAACATAACATTGATAAATGTTTGGTCACATCGTGTTCATCAGTTTTACACAAGAACCTGAATACACGGCAGAGTATTTTTTTTCCCGGGGGGGGGGGGGGGGGGGGGGTACTCAACAAAGTTTTATACGGGGAGGCTCCGCCCGGAGGTCCAAATCCTTACCCTTTTATATACCATTTTTGTCAGAAAAGGTAACCCTTTCATATACCTTTCATAGAAATGGTACCCCTTTCACATACCTACAGTTGAAACACTGCATCCCTTTTACGACTTTTACTAAAGTTTTCGCTTGAGCAGCCGCTTCAAATATTGGATGAATCAGCCGTTAGGTGCGGTGCGTCTGTTCGAGATATTTTGAAAGGCCCTTTTAAACACCTAAATGCTACCCTTTTCTATACTTCAACTCGTGAAATCCCTACCATTTTATATACTTCCAGCTTGAAAAAAATCCCCCTTTCGGGCGGAGCCTCCCCGTATAGTCCATTATAGGGAGTACCCCCCGGTCTTTTAACTTATTTTTCAAAAACAATCTGGGGGACCCGTCGGTTCTTGACCGCAAACCCCCCCCCCCCACCCCCCCCCCGGCTTTTTTTTTGGCTACGATCCTACAAAACACAGGTTCGGTTGCATCAGAGTTTGCATCTAAGCGGAAACACGTCACATAAAAAACATGACCTAATTTGGTACCAAACATGGCATGTTTAGTCACCAAATATTTGAAGTTGAGCGTAACGGGCCGTCAAACTTCAAATGTTCGGTGACTAAACATGTCATGTTTGATACCAAATTAGGTCATGTTTTTATGTGGCGAGTTGTTTCCTCTTAGATGCAACCGATGGTATCATCCTGTTGATTACTTTCCAAGAATAAAAAACATCTATTTTCTCCTTGAAATATCGGTATAATACGAAGCTGACTCGGGACTACAAGATTTCCGGGGAGGAATGAAACAGAAAACCAAGCCCACCTAAATTCACACCACTTCATTTATCGACTACTCAAACTGAGTTGCACTGCAGTATGCTGCTATAGAATGGGCATAGAAAGCACATACAGTGAGTGTGAAAAAGACAACGGTACAAATGCTGACAATGTTCAAACTAGAATTTTTAGAAATTTGATCGCGCCTTTATTTCAAATTACATGTATAACACGGACTTGAAAAATTGAAATCGGCTTCAGTTAAAGATAAAACATGCACGCCCGGCCCATACAGGACAACGCCCTCAGATTTACAGGAAAAGCTACGACGGGCTCGTGCCAGCAATATTTACGGAGATTAGTAGAAACGACACATTTTTGTGGGACGTCTAGTGTATAAATAAGACAACTGAACGCCTACCAACAAAACTAAGATCGTTGAGCTTCACACGAGTTTATTGAGTGAAAAATGAGTAGCAGCACGCTAATTGAAGTGTTTGGTCACATCATGTTCAGTTTTACACGAGGCGTAACAGAGCACTACAATCCACAAGAACCTGAATACACGGCAGAGTCTTTTGGCTACGATCCTCTACAAAGCACAGGTCGAGAATGGTATTATCATCCTGTTGATGAGCTTATTTATCAAGAATACAGCGACAGAGAAGTCACAAGCTTCCACTATATACCAACTAGCAGTCTTAATGTACGAGTTATAAACGCGTGCTCAACAGAGGACAGCGACGATGAAACACAGGAAGATCAGCAAGATGAAGATAGAGCAATGGCTTGGAAGCGACTCAGACCATCCGCTCTCCGTACAGTTTGTAAATCAATGTACATTGGAGCTTTGATTTCATTACTAACTGCTACCATCATCGGTATAGTATTCATGCTCACCTCATATCTAACCTTTAAAACTCAGCTGAACTGTGAACATTTTCCACTGAAATTAATTCCAGTTCGTGTGCAATGGATGATAACAATTTCCGATTTGACTGGTAGTGCCATCGATTACGCCTGGTCCTTTCTAACTGTCTTATTTCTTTTTCGCCCATATCAGTTAATGGGGGTGAAACGAAAACTCATCTTTGTTTGTTGCGTTGTGTATTGTTTGGACGCACTTTATCGTGTGGCTCTACAAGCCATAGGAAAACCAGAATACACACTGCCTACATTATATCACGTTCCACTTTATACTTTCTTTGTTATCAATGTCTCTCTACAACTCTATGTCCTGGCGGGACACTTCCACGTGCGATCAAGAACAAAGGTGGCAACTCTGATTTGCAAAATGATCATGCCAACTTGTTTTTGTTTAATTATCGCCTTTCCTATCACCTACGGTATCTACCCAGCGTTTAACGAACAAAACAAAGATGGCAAACTGGTAATCGCAACCTTCGCTCCTCTCATAGGAGTCGCTCTCAAAGTAATCTCGCGAATTTGTGTTCAGCGGTTATGGAACATTACCCATCCGGGATATTCGTATGTCTTGTTAGCACCGTTGTATTATAACTATGCGGTTATTTTTCGAGTGTTACAAGCGGAACTTGACAGTTTGCAATCCATCGCCATTCTTGGAATAATTCACGGCGCTGCAGAAGTCATAGAACGAAGCAGCATGGTTATTATTGATCACATTGTCCATCTGATGTGGAAAGAACATCAGCTCCTTGGGGAAGTTTTCGTACTCCTCGCCGTGAGAGACTAATGGCTGATATCGCTATCATGAGCATGTTGTCTGAATCAACTGCTATAGTGTCTGTTAACGGCTTTTTGTACTTGTATCAATTTATTTATTTAAAAACGATTCCCTTTCAAACTTGCTGCAGTCTTTTGCTATCCATACTTCAGTTCAGCTGGTGATTGAGTGGTTTTTCACCAGCGTGTCTCTTGCGATCGAGACTCGCTATCAGAACATAGCTGTCATGGCTGTTTGGCGAAGAAAATGGAAAAGACATATCTTGGTAGGGATTGTAAATGCAGTGCCAATAGCTATGTGGAGTTGCGTGGGAAGCCTTTTAGATATTATAGGCGAGCGTTTTAATGAGACCTTGCCAAACCATCCTTGCAAAATGCCTTTTTCTTGAAAACAAATTAACTGTCCTGTGGTATAGTGTTGAATTTTCTTTTTGTTCGTTTCCTCAGAAAGGAAACGGTACTGTTTTTGCCTTTGGTTCGGCTCTATTGACATTGTGACCAATGTAAACATGTTCTTGGAGAAAGGCAAACAAACTTGTGAACATATGTTGTTCAAATTTATATCCCAAATCTATTAAAATGTTAATTGTAGTGCGAATATCAGTTACTTTAGCGCGGTTATTTTATTCCAAAATAGCCTGGTGCAATAGTTTGCCTAGGTTTGATTTATATGATGCGATTTTCTTGAGAAATTTACAGCTTTACTGTAATTTGTTTCTCCCATTTGGAAGTTCAGAATAATTTAGTTGGTCATAAGAAAAATATCAGGTGTCCCCCATTTCAAGTATTTAATAGCGCTGCCGACTTCACCTAAACTTTCTCAACCAATCCCACAACTCCCAAGTTTCGGAAACAAAACACCATTTCATCTTATTAAAATACTTGCTTGTTGAAATGGAGGTGACCGCTGAAGAACGATTAACATTAACAGAAATTGATCGTAAGTGGTGCAATTTCGCTGAATACAATGTAGAGGACCGGCTACTGATTAAGCCCGCGGTTTTCGGCAGAGGTGTCGCTAAGCAACATAAGGTGTCCTAAAGGTGCTATGCTGACGTGACAACGTGTGACAACGGCCTCAACATCGGCTCTCAACAAATGTTGAGAGAATGTTGAGACAATAGACCCTATTCCAAAATGGCTGCCAATTTAAAATTCTTTTGTATGCATTTAAATTTGCCTCACTAACCTCGTTGTAGAGTAAACATTCTTTTGAATTATCAACTCAAAAACGAGGTTAGTGAGGCTAATTATTTAAATTTAAATACATACAAAAGAATTTTAAATTGACAGCCATTTTGGAATAGGGTGTATGAGATGGTGAAATCTGCCGTATTTACTTTCCACCACTGGCAGGATGGCCACTTTTCGGAAAAACAAGATTTTGGACGGCCTGTTGGGACTGTTTGACGACTACATTTCTCTACGATTTAGATTATAAATTAAAAGATTCAAGTTCAAAAACAATTTATCTTGTCTTGTTTGGCTTTCATTGCAGTCATATTGCTCCATCTTTTTGTTTTGCTATAAAAATTTGAATTTCATCTCTCGACTTCAGTAAACTCATGGAAATGGCTGCCGTGTTAATATCGCCCTACAATGCATTGCGAACCCTGCGTTAGTTGCGTACGTCATGTATGCTGACAGATTTTGTCTTTGGATAGACTGTTCACAGTCCCTCTATTTTTTGGCGCTGAAATCGTCGCAAAAAAATAGAGGGACTGTGAACAGTCTAGTCTCTGGAAATGTGGCGATCATGTTTGGCTCACAAAAGGTTACAAAGTTAGCGGCTGGAGAGTCTCGACATGTTTAATTTAGATTTTGTAGTAAGATTGTTCTTTCACCCTAGCCTGGCGACTAAAATTTGCATTTGGGGACTATTTTTTCCAGTTAGTCACCAAAGGCGACGACTTAAGTTTTGCTGCTCAAAATCGTTGAAAACGCGTCTGAGAGACTTCAATTTTTCAAAATTTTCGGGGAGGGTGGGGGGGCATGCCCCCAGACCCCCTAGGGGAATGGGGCCTTCGGCTCCAAGGTGAAGTTTAGTCTCCCACTTTCAAAATCCTGGCTAAAAGCCTGACCACTGGTGTAACAATAAAAACAAATGCTTCACTGCCGTCTACTACAATCATTTCTCCTTCTACTTAAAATTTTCGGGAGAACCCTGGTGTCAAACGGTCTCAACATCGGCTCTCAACAATGTTGAGAGAATGTTGAGACAAATGTTGTGACCGTTTGATCGGGGCTTAACGCGCTATTTACAGGAAGAGTTAACTTGTGTCTGCGAAGATAAAAACGAAACATTTTCTTGGAAACCAAAAGTGTAAAGCTTAAAAGCCACCACGAAAAACAAATAATCCGTGAGAGAAAATGAGTAGCAAATAAATAGAAAGAGGCAATGGAGAGTGCATAAAGGGAATATTGGCAAAGAGAACAGTACGATTCTTCAATGGCTCGAATGTTCAGAAAATGAATTTGGTATTTTCTCAAATTAACACGCACTTAAAATCTGCTTTCTATAAAAAATATGTAGGTAAATATCAAGCTGACGTGCTGATGTTCCTTGAATTTAAAGGACCCCTTGAAGGTAGTTACGTTTTTGAATATCGAAAAAAAAAAACCTTAATATATCGTGACATGGCGTGAAATGAATGAAATGAGTACTGTGTTCAGTTTTGCACGAGGCGTAGACAGAGCACAAAACACAGAAGAACCTGAATTTCGGACGTGACATCAGGAGGACGGCCGTGACAGAGCTGTTCCGTATCTAAAACATGACTCTTCGGGTGATTTTCAGCATTTTAAACAATTTAAGTTTAAGGAGAAATATTTCTCCAAATATTCGAAAGTTCACAAGAGAAAACAAACCTCCTTTCTGGCAAAAGTGAACTCCAGATGTTTTTTCCTATTTCCGGCCGCCATGTTGGTGCCCCTCAGAGGGACACCAACATGGCGTCTCCATACTGAGCTCTATAAATTTGTATGGAACATTTTGACAAATAACTCGAGTACGGAATACCGCACAGACCTGAGACTTGGACTGATTCCTTATTTATTTATTATCTATGACATGTCAATTCCTTGACTTCATTCATTGAACGGTTTCGATTTTTTTATATTTATGGCGTGACAGTGAAAACCGAGAATAGATTAGGAGTTTCTAACTAGATTTCGGTTCTCACTGGTTTCCTTCACAGCTTTCTTCCACTGAGATCGATAACGGACCTCATATTTACTTAATACGAACCAAACGGAAGTTTTGTTCGTAACTATACCGTGTAAAAAGGAATCGAACAAAGAGATGCCTTTCAGAAAAAATAACCACAACAAACAGCACAGGAAGTTCTAACATACCGTCAGTTGCATCTAACCATGAGCGCGCCACATAAAAAACACAGGGGCACCCAACGGATCGTTTCGGTGTAATATCTGTTCGGAAGGCCTATAATCTCCTCAGATATTCGTTTTGGGAAATGTCATCTCGAACTTTCTTAATATGGGAAAATTAATGCCTTTTGTTTTCGGAGAGATAAAAATGTCGTTTTGGATACAAAAACAGGTCAGCTAGGATTTTCGGAAGGCAAATTCAGTTCGTAAATTCGGATAATAAGATTTTAATCCCTCCAACTTTCTGAAGTTTGAAAGTTCGGCTAACGTATCCGAAAAGATACATTTTTCTTAGCGTTTAAAAATAAGTCATTAAACTGCACAAAAAGCACAATTACAACGTAAAAACGACATTCCGACACCCTACAGGAATATTTTGTCGTTGGGTGCCCCTGAAAACATGACCCAATTTAGTATCAAACATGACATGTTTAGTCACCGAACATTTTTAGTTTGACATGTCATGTTTGATACCAAATTAGGTCATGTTTTTATGTGGCGAGTTGTTTCATTTTAGATGCAACCGATGGCATCATCCTGTTGATTACTTTCCAAGAATGAAAAACATCTATTTTCTCCTTGAAATATCGGTATAATGCGAAGTGCATTATATAGAGCTTACTCGGGACTACAAGATTTCCGGGGAGGAATGAAACAGAAAAACCAAGCCCACCTAAATTCTGAAATTTATCGACTACTCAAACTGAAATGAGTATCAGTATGCTGCTATAGAATGAGCGTAAAGAGCACATACAGGGCATGTGAAAAAGAAAACGGTACAAATGCTGACAATGTTCAAACTAGAATTTTCAGAAATTTGATCCCGCCTTTATTTCAAATTACCATCAATTTCACTGCTACGCGACCTTCGAAATCAAAACTCCCCTGAGCGGTTTGCCAAAGATTTCGTCAATCATACATGTCCGTACCTTATATGGAAGTGTTTCGATTTTACCGCGAGCAAACAAAAGAACTCTTTGTTTCAACAGCCAATAGTTTCTCTGGTTGGCACATTTTTAACAATAGGTGACGTAAACGAAAAATATCGCTATAAATAAGACAACCAAACGCCTACCAACAAAACTGAGATCGGTTGAACTTCACACGAGTTTATTGAGTGAAAAATGAGTAGCAGTACGCTGGTAGAGGTGTTTTGGTCATATCGTGTTCAGTTTTACACGAGGCGTAACAGAGCACTACAACCCAGAAGAACCTGAATACACGGCAGAGTCTTTTGGCTACGATCCTCTACAAAGCACAGGTCGAGAATGGTACCATCATCCTGTTGATGAGCTTATTTATCAAGAATACAGCGACAGAGAAGTCACAAGCTTTGACTATCTAGCATCTAGCAGTCTTAATGTACGAGTTATAAACGCGTGCTCAACAGAGGACAGCGACGACGAAACACAGGAAGATCAGCAAGATGAAGATAGAGCAATGGCTTGGAAGCGACTCAGACCATCCGCTCTCCGTACAGTTTGTAAAATCAATGTACATTGGAGCTTCTATTTCACTATTAACAGCTATCATCATCGGTATAGTATACATACTGACCTTATATATAAGCTTCAAAACTATGTTGAACTGTGCATATATTCCACTGAAATTAATTCCAGTTCGTGTGCAATGGATGATAACAATTTCCGATTTGACTGGTAATGCCATCGTTTATGCCTGGACCTTCTTAACTGTGTTACTTCTTTTTCGCCCATATCAGTTAATGGGGGTGAAACGAAAACTCGTCCTTGTCTGTTGCGTTTGTGTATTGTTTGGACGCACTTTGTCGTGTGGCTCTACAAGCCATTGGAAAACCATATTATGCACTGCCTACTTTATATAGATTTACCATTTTTACTTTCATTGTTATCAATCTGGTTATCAATGTCTCTCTACAACTCTATGTCCTGGCGGGACACTTCCACGTGCAATCAAGAACAAAGGTGGCAACTCTGATTTGCAAAATGACCATGCCAACTGGTGTATGTGCTATTATCACCTTTCTTATCGCCACCTGTATTTACCCAGCGTATAACGAACAAAACAAAGATGGCAAACTGTTAATCGCAATCTTTGCTCCTCTCATTGGAGTCGTTCTCAAAGTAATCTCGCGAATTTGTGTTCAGCGGTTATGGAACCTTACCCATCCGGGATATTCGTATGCCTTGTTAGCGCCGTTTGTATTATACCTTTGCGGTTATGTTTCGAGTTTTACAAGCGGATCTTGACAGTTTGCAATCCATCGCCATTCTTGGAATAATTCACGGCGCTGCAGAAGTCATAGAACGAAGCAGCATGGTTATTATTGATCACATTGTCCATCTGATTTGGAAAAGAACATCAGCTCCTTGGGGAAGTTTTCGTACTCCTCGCCGTGAGAGACTAATGGCTGATATCGCTATCATGAGCATGTTGTCAGAATCAACTGCTATAGTGTCTGTTAACGGCTTTTTGTACTTGTATCAATTTATTTATTTAAAAAACGATTCCCTTTCAAACTTGCTGCAGTCTTTTGCCATTCATACTTCAGTTCAGCTGGTGATTGAGTGGTTTTTCACCAGCGTGTCTCTTGCGATCGAGACTCGCTATCAGAACATAGCTGTCATGGCTGTTTGGCGAAGAAAATGGAAAAGACATATCTTGGTAGGGATTTTAACTGCAATGCCAACAGCTCTGTGGCGTTGCAGAAACCTTTTAGGTGTTATAGGCGGGCGATTTAATGAGACCTTGCCAAACAAACCTTGCAAAATGCCGTTTTCTTGAAAACAAGCGAACTGTCCTGTGTATTGTGTTTCGTCATGTTTAATTTTCATTTTGAAATGGAAGTGAAAGCTGAAGAGAGATTAAAGTTTACAGAAATTGATCGTAAGTGGTGCAATTTCGCTGAATACAATGTAGATGACCGGCCACTGATTGAGGCGGCGGTTTTCGCCCGAGATGTTGCTAACCAACATGAGGTGTTCTTATGACGTGTCAACGTGTGAGTGCTTTGATTGGACAATAAAAATAGGAACCCCTTCAGGAGCAAGATTTGCCAAAAATGTCACCTCTTGTGTATTGAAAGCTTCATAAATAAACCTATAAACGTCTTACATAGCACCAGACGAGATACCTCGGCAAGGTGGCGGGAATCGGGAGAAACAACAAAACAAATTCGCAATAGGAAAAGCACCAAGAGGAGACGAAGGGACGATACGAAATTGGCGATAAAATGAAAGTCTTCTTCGCTATCACGTCGGCGTCCGGATTTAGGCACACCTCGCTAAAATGTAACGGAATGTCTCTAATAGTCTCGCTCTAAAATTTAAAATCGCAAGGAACTAATTCTTATACTAAAAGAATCCTAGGCTTTTCAACGTAACTTTGTCCAAAAATTAAAAAAAGTTTCTGTCGCGTATTTTGCGAGAACGAATTAAAAATGTAAAACGATATAATTCAAGTCGCTGCAAATATGCAAATTCTGGACGAAAGAAGGTTCCCCTACCTAGAAATGATGTTGAATTTTCCTGATTTAACCCGAGCTAGGAGGACTAAAACAGGAGTTGATGAAAGCGGAATAATCAGTCATTCTCAATCAATTATTTTCACTAATTTATATTCATTTCTCAACTAAAAATTTTCACTCTTCCCTTGATAATGATGATAGAATCATCGAAACGTCGGACAGCAATAATTTTTGTATTTCTATTCTTTGAAAAGTATTTTTTTGTATTTCATTCGTAGGCTACCGAAAATAACGAAACTCTGAATCTAAAGTGTCCGGAATTAGGGAAACATACTGTAGCGCCATAAATATCTTCACCAGGACAGTGGCGAGCAGTGCGCGATTTCCTTTAGTAAAGAAGATTCTTTGAGCAGGATACATCGCCAACCGATTTGCACAGCCTGCAACAACTCGAATTTTAACATACTAGCAGACGATTTATTTGGCATCTTGGAACCGCCAAAGTCTTCAAACACGTCCTCGCTCAGTAGAGACAAATTCTACACTTAGCCGCCCCTCCCTCCAGTCATATATTTGAAATCTCCCAGATTCTGGGAGCCACGTGACCAGCATGTGCCAGGATCTCTTTTCTCTCGCTTTTCGCGGGAAGAAGAGAGACCCTGGAAACGAGGTTGGGGAACCGCCGAGTTAAATGTACGGGAAGCGGGACTTTGATGCCCCCCCCCCCCCCCCCCTTGTCCCCTCCCCGGCACTCATTTCTGGAGTTCTTAACTCCTCAGCATCTTCTCAGTGTTCAGTTCAGATCACAACGCCAAGCGATAAACTTAGCGCCGCATTTCCAACAAAAAATGTGATGACGCCGGCTTCTTGTCTTAAATCCTAAATTTATTGACGAAGAGAGAGAATGGGTACGAGGTGGGGGAAAGCTATAACTCCGCAAAATCGTCTCAAAAAGACTGAAATACTGTATATTACATACGTACTCACGAGGTCACATTATAGGAAATTAACGTTCCATAAAGTTAAGTAGTAACTCCATAATTTCCGCAACACTTATTTCTACTATTTCGACCCAAAATTTTGAACCTGTCCTAACTTATAGACACTTCAAAAATCCAATTCAATAGGGCCATTTCCGAGTTGCCTCTGTTTCAAAACGAGTCCTTGTGCACAACTATTCATATGGAAATGAGTTTAATTTGCAAGACAATGAACGTACAAGTCAAACTCATTTCCATGTGAAAGGTTGTGCACCAAGACTCATTTTGAAACAGAGACAAAAGGCAAATCGGAAATGGCCTATTCCGAAATGCACTTTAAAGAATAACAATTATTTGGTTTTGGTTTTTTACATGTACACACCAATAAGCTAACGAGCTATTTACAGGAAGAGTTAACTTGTGTCTGCGGTAAAAACGAAACATTTTCTTGGAAACCAAAAGTGTAAAGCTTAAAAGACACCACGAAAAACAAATAATTCGTCAGAGAAAATGAGTAGCAAATAAATAGAAAGAGGCAATGGAGAGTGCATAAAGGGAATATTGGCAAAGAGAACAGTACGATTCTTCAATGACTCGAATGTTCAGAAAATGAATTTGGTATTTTCTCAAATTAACACGCACTTAAAATCTGCTTTCTATAAAAAAATATGTAGGTAAATATCAAGCTGACGTGCTGATGTTCCTTGAATTTAAAGGACCCCTTGAAGGTAGTTAAGTTTTGAATATCGAAAAAAAAACCTTAATATATCGTGACATGGCGTAAAATGAATGAAATGAGTACTGTGTTCAGTTTTGCACGAGGCGTAACAGAGCATTAAAACACAGAAGAACCTGAATTTCGAACGTGACAGCAGGAGGACGGCCGTGACAGAGCTGTTCCGTATCTAAAACATGACTCTTCGAGTGATTTTCAGCATTCTAAACAATTTAAGTTTAAGGAGAAATATTTCTCTAAATATTCGAAAGTTCACAAGAGAAAACAAACCTCCTTTCTGGCAAAAGTGAACTCCAGATGTTTTTTCCTATTTCCGGCCGCCATGTTGGTGCCCCTCAGAGGGACACCAACATGGCGTCTCCATACTGAGCTCTATAAATTTGTATGGAACATTTTGACAAATAACTCGAGTACGGAATACCGCACAGACCTGAGACTTGGACTGATTCCTTATTTATTTGTTAGCTATGACATGTCAATTCCTTGACTTCATTCATTGAACGGTTTCGATTTTTTATATTTATGGCGTGACAGTGAAAACCGAGAATAGATTAGGAGTTTCTAACTAGATTTCGGTTCTCACTGGTTTCCTTCACAGCTTTCTTCCACTGAGATCGATAACGGACCTCATATTTACTTAATACGAACCAAACGGAAGTTTTGTTCGTAACTAAGCGAGTAGATCTATACCGTGTAAAAAGGAATCGAACAAAGAGATGCCTTTCAGAAAAAATAACCACAACAAACAGCACAGGAAGTTCTAACATACCGTCAGTTGCATCTAACCATGAGCGCGTCACATAAAAACATGACCCAATTTGGTATCAAACATGACATGTTTAGTCACCGAACATTTTTAGTTTGACATGTCATGTTTGATACCAAATTAGGTCATGTTTTTATGTGGCGAGTTGTTTCATCTTAGATGCAACCGATGGTATCATCCTGTTGATTACTTTCCAAGAATGAAAAACATCTATTTTCTCCTTGAAATATCGGTATAATGCGAAGTGCATTATATAGAGCTTACTCGGGACTACAAGATTTCCGGGGAGGAATGAAACAGAAAACCAAGCCCACCTAAATTCTGAAATTTATCGACTACTCAAACTGAAATGAGTAGCAGTATGCTGCTATAGAATGAGCGTAAAGAGCACATACAGGGCATGTGAAAAAGACAACGGTACAAATGCTGACAATGTTCAAACTAGAATTTTCAGAAATTTGATCGCGCCTTTATTTCAAATTACCATCAATTCCACTGCTACGCGACCTTCGAAATCAAAACTCCCTGAGCGGTTTGCCAAAGATTTCCGTCAATCATACATGTCCGTACCTTATATGGAAGTGTTCGATTTTACCGCGAGTAAACAAAAGAACTCTTTGTTTCAACAGCCAATAGTTCTCTGGTTGGCACATTTTTAACAATAGGTGACGTAACGAAAAATATCGCTATAAATAAGACAACCAAACGCCTACCAACAAAACTGAGATCGGTTGAACTTCACACGAGTTTATTGAGTGAAAAATGAGTAGCAGTACGCTGGTAGAGGTGTTTGGTCATATCGTGTTCAGTTTTACACGAGGCGTAACAGAGCACTACAACCCAGAAGAACCCGAATACACGGCAGAGTCTTTTGGCTACGATCCTCTACTAAGTACAGGTCGAGAATGGTATTATCATCCTGTTGATGAGTTTATTTATCAAGAATACAGCGACAGAGAAGCCACAAGATTTGACTATCTAGCATCTAGCAGTCTTAATGTACGAGTTATAAACGCGTGCTCAACAGAGGACAGCGACGACGAAACACAGGAAGATCAGCAAGATGAAGATAGAGCAATGGCTTGGAAGCGACTCAGACCATCCGCTCTCCGTACAGTTTGTAAATCAATGTACATTGGAGCTTCTATTTCACTATTAACAGCTATCATCATCGGTATAGTATACATACTGACCTTATATATAAGCTTCAAAACTATGTTGAAGTGTGAACATTTTCCACTGAAATTAATTCCAGTTCGTGTGCAATGGATGATAACAATTTCCTATTTGATTGGTAATGTCATCGTTTATGCCTGGACCTTCTTAAATGTGTTACTTCTTTTTCGCCCATATCAGTTAATGGGGGTGAAACGAAAACTCGTCCTTGTCTGTTGCGTTGCGTATTGTTTGGACGCACTTTGTCGTGTGGCTCTACAAGCCATTGGAAAACCATATTATACACTGCCTACTTTATATCGATTTATCATTTTTACTTTCATTGTTTTCAATCTGATTATCAATGTCTCTCTACAACTCTATGTCCTGGCGGGACACTTCCACGTGCGATCAAGAACAAAGGTGGCAACTCTGATTTGCAAAATGATCATGCCAACTGGTGGATGTACTATTATCACCTTTCTTATCGCCGCCTGTATTTACCCAGCGTATAACGAACAAAACAAAGATGGCAAACTGTTAATCGCAATCTTTGCTCCTCTCATTGGAGTCGTTCTCAAAGTAATCTCGCGAATTTGTGTTCAGCGGTTATGGAACCTTACCCATCCGGGATATTCGTATGCCTTGTTAGCGCCGTTGTATTATACCTTTGCGGTTATGTTTCGAGTTTTACAAGCGGATCTTGACAGTTTGCAATCCATCGCCATTCTTGGAATAATTCACGGCGCTGCAGAGGTCATAGAACGAAGCAGCATGGTTATTATTGATCACATTGTCCATCTGATTTGGAAAAGAACATCAGCTCCTTGGGGAAGTTTTCGTACTCCTCGCCGTGAGAGACTAGGGGCTGATATCGCTATCATGAGCATGTTGTCTGAATCAACTGCTATAGTGTCTGTTAACGGCTTTTTGTACTTGTATCAATTTATTTTTTTAGAAAACGAGTCCCTTTTAAACTTGCTGCAGTCATTTGCCATTCATACTTCCGTTGCGCTGGTGATTGAGTGGTTCTTCATCAGCGTGTCTCTTGCGATCGAGACTCGCTATCAGAACATAGCTGTCATGGCTGTTTGGCGAAGAAAATGGAAAAGACATATCTTGGTGGGGATTTTAACTGCAATGCCAACAGCTCTGTGGCGTTGCGGAAGCCTTTTAGATGTTATAGGCGGGCGATTTAATGAGACCTTGCCAAACAAGCCTTGCAAAATGCCGTTTGCTTGAAAACAAGCGAACTGTCCTATGTATAGTGTTTCGTCATGTTTAATTTTCATTTTGAAATGGAAGTGAAAGCTGAAGAGAGATTTAAGTTTACAGAAATTGATCGTAAGTGGTGCAATTTCGCTGAATACAATGTAGATGACCGGCCACTGATTGAGGCGGCGGTTTTCGCCCGAGATGTTGCTAAGCAACATGAGGTGTTCTTATGACGTGACAACTTGTGAGTGCTTTGATTGGACAATAAAAATAGGAACCCCTTCAGAAGCAAGATTTGCCAAAAATGTCACCTCTTGTGTATTGAAAGCTTCATAAATATACCTATAAACGTCTTACATAGCACCAGACGAGATACCTCGGCAAGGTGGCGGGAATCGGGAGAAACAACAAAACAAATTCGCAATAGGAAAAGCACCAAGAGGAGACGAAGGGACGATACGAAATTGGCGATAAAATGAAAGTCTTCTTCGCTATCACGTCGGCGTCCGGATTTAGGCACACCTCGCTAAAATGTAACGGAATGTCTCTAATAGTCTCGCTCTAAAATTTAAAATCGCAAAGAAATAATTCTTATACTAAAAGAATCCTAGGCTTTTCAACGTAACTTTGTCCAAAAATTAAAAAGGTTTCTGTCGCGTATTTTGCGAGAACGAATTAAAAATGTAAAACGATATAATTCAAGTCGCTGCAAATATGCAAATTCTGGACGAAAGAAGGTTCCCCTACCTTGAAATGATGTTGAATTTTCCTGATTTAACCCGAGCTAGGAGGACTAAAACAGGAGTTGATGAAAGCGGAATAATCAGTCATTCTCAATCAATTATTTTCACTAATTTATATTCATTTCTCAACTAAAAATGTTCACTCTTCCCTTGATAATGATGATAGAATCATCGAAACGTCGGACAGCAATAATTTTTGTATTTCTATTCTTTGAAAAGTATTTTTTTGTATTTCATTCGTAGGCTACCGAAAATAACGAAACTCTGAATCTAAAGTGTCCGGAATTAGGGAAACATACTGTAGCGCCATAAATATCTTCACCAGGACAGTGGCGAGCAGTGCGCGATTTCCTTTAGTAAAGAAGATTCTTTGAGCAGGATACATCACCAACCGATTTGCACAGCCTGCAACAACTCGAATTTTAACATACTAGCAGACGATTTATTTGGCATCTTGGAACCGCCAAAGTCTTCAAACACGTCCTCGCTCAGTAGAGACAAATTCTACACTTAGCCGCCCCTCCCTCCAGTCATATATTTGAAATCTCCCAGATTCTGGGAGCCACGTGACCAGCATGTGCCAGGATCTCTTTTCTCTCGCTTTTCGCGGAAGAAGAGAGACCCTGGGAACGAGGTTGGGGAACCGCCGAGTTAAATGTACGGGAAGCGGGACTTTGATCCCCCCCCCCCCCTGTCCCCTCCCCGGCACTCATTTCTGGAGTTCTTAACTCCTCAGCATCTTCTCAGTGTTCAGTTCAGATCACAACGCCAAGCGATAAACTTAGCGCCGCATTTCCAACAAAAAATGTGATGACGCCGGCTTCTTGTCTTAAATCCTAAATTTATTGACGAAGAGAGAGAATGGGGGAAAGCTATAACTCCGCAAAATCGTCTCAAAAAGACTGAAATACTGTATATTACATACGTACTCACGAGGTCACATTATAGGAAATTAACGTTCCATAAAGTTAAGTAGCTCCATAATTTCCGCAACACTTATTTCTACTATTTCGACCCAAAATTTTGAACCTGTCCTAACTTATAGACACTTCAAAAATCCAATTCAATAGGGCCATTTCCGAGTTGCCTCTGTTTCAAAACGAGTCCTTGTGCACAACTATTCATATGGAAATGAGTTTAATTTGCAAGACAATGAACGTGCAAGTCAAACTCATTTCCATGTGAAAGGTTGTGCACCAAGACTCATTTTGAAACAGAGACAAAAGGCAAATCGGAAATGACCTATTCCGAAATGCACTTTAAAGAATAACAATTATTTGGTTTTGTTTTTTTACATGTACACACCAATAAGCTAACGAGCTATTTACAGGAAGAGTTAACTTGTGTCTGCGGTAAAAACGAAACATTTTCTTGGAAACCAAAAGTGTAAAGCTTAAAAGCCACCACAAAAACAAATAATCCGTCAGAGAAAATGAGTAGCAAATAAATAGAAAGAGGCAATGGAGAGTGCATAAAGGGAATATTGGCAAAGAGAACAGTACGATTCTTCAATGACTCGAATGTTCAGAAAATGAATTTGGTATTTTCTCAAATTAACACGCACTTAAAATCTGCTTTCTATAAAAAATATGTAGGTAAATATCAAGCTGACGTGCTGATGTTCCTTGAATTTAAAGGACCCCTTGAAGGTAGTTAAGTTTTGAATATCGAAAAAAAAAAACCTTAATATATCGTGACATGGCGTGAAATGAATGAAATGAGTACTGTGTTCAGTTTTGCACGAGGCGTAACAGAGCATTTAAAAAACACAGAAGAACTTGAATTTCGGACGTGACATCAGGAGGACGGCCTTGACAGAGCTGTTCCGTATCTAAAACATGACTCTTCGGGTGATTTTCAGCATTCTAAACAATTTAAGTTTAAGGAGAAATATTTCTCTAAATATTCGAAAGTTCACAAGAGAAAACAAACCTCCTTTCTGGCAAAAGTGAACTCCAGATGTTTTTTCCTATTTCCGGCCGCCAATTGGTGCCCCTCAGAGGGACACCAACATGGCGTCTCCATACTGAGCTCTAAAAATTTGTATGGAACATTTTGACAAATAACTCGAGTACGGAATACCGCACAGACCTGAGACTTGGACTGATTCCTTATTTATTTATTATCTATGACATGTCAATTCCTTGACTTCATTCATTGAACGGTTTCGATTTTTTATATTTATGGCGTGACAGTGAAAACCGAGAATAGATTAGGAGTTTCTAACTAGATTTCGGTTCTCACTGGTTTCCTTCACAGCTTTCTTCCACTGAGATCGATAACGGACCTCATATTTACTTAATACGAACCAAACGGAAGTTTTGTTCGTAACTAAGCGAGTAGATCTATACCGTGTAAAAAGGAATCGAACAAAGAGATGCCTTTCAGAAAAAATAACCACAACAAACAGCACAGGAAGTTCTAACATACCGTCAGTTGCATCTAACCATGAGCGCGCCACATAAAAACACAGGGGCACCCAACGGATCGTTTCGGTGTAATATCTGTTCGGAAGGCCTATAATCTCCTCAGATATTCGTTTTGGGAAATGTCATCTCGAACTTTCTTAATATGGGAAAGTTAATGCCTTTTGTTTTCGGAGAGATAAAAATGTCGTTTTGGATACAAAAACAGGTCAGCTAGGATTTTCGGAAAGGCAAATTCAGTTCGTAAATTCGGATAATAAGATTTTAATCCCTCCAACTTTCTGAAGTTTGAAAGTTCGGCTAACGTATCCGAAAAGATACATTTTTCTTAGCGTTTAAAAATAAGTCATTAAACTGCACAAAAAGCACAATTACAACGTAAAAACGACATTCCGACACCTACAGGAATATTTTGTCGTTGGGTGCCCCTGAAAACATGACCCAATTTAGTATCAAACATGACATGTTTAGTCACCGAACATTTTTAGTTTGACATGTCATGTTTGATACCAAATTAGGTCATGTTTTTATGTGGCGAGTTGTTTCATCTTAGATGCAACCGATGGTATCATCCTGTTGATTACTTTCCAAGAATGAAAAACATCTATTTTCTCCTTGAAATATCGGTATAATGCGAAGTCCATTATATAGAGCTTACTCGGGACTACAAGATTTCCGGGGAGGAATGAAACAGAAAACCAAGCCCACCTAAATTCTGAAATTTATCGACTACTCAAACTGAAATGAGTAGCAGTATGCTGCTATGGAATGAGCGTAAAGAGCACATACAGGGCATGTGAAAAAGACAACGGTACAAATGCTGACAATGTTCAAAACTAGAATTTTCAGAAATTTGATCCCGCCTTTATTTCAAATGAACATCAATTTCACTGCTACGCGACCTTCGAAATCAAAACTCGTCTGAGCGGTTTGCCAAAGATGTCCGTACCTTATATGGAAGTGTTCGATTTTACCGCGAGTAAACAAAAGAACTCTTTGTTTCAACAGCCAATAGTTCTCTGGTTGGCACATTTTTAACAATAGGTGACGTAACGAAAAATATCGCTATAAATAAGACAACCAAACGCCTACCAACAAAACTGAGATCGGTTGAACTTCACACGAGTTTATTGAGTGAAAAATGAGTAGCAGTACGCTGGTAGAGGTGTTTGGTCATATCGTGTTCAGTTTTACACGAGGAGTAACAGAGCACTACAACCCAGAAGAACCTGAATACACGGCAGAGTCTTTTGGCTACGATCCTCTACAAAGCACAGGTCGAGAATGGTATTATCATCCTGTTGATGAGCTTATTTATCAAGAATACAGCGACAGAGAAGTCACAAGCTTTGACTATCTAGCATCTAGCAGTCTTAATGTACGAGTTATAAACGCGTGCTCAACAGAGGACAGCGACGACGAAACACAGGAAGATCAGCAAGATGAAGATAGAGCAATGGCTTGGAAGCGACTCAGACCATCCGCTCTCCGTACAGTTTGTAAATCAATGTACATTGGAGCTTCTATTTCACTATTAACAGCTATCATCATCGGTATAGTATACATACTGACCTTATATGTAAGCTTCAAAACTGTGTTGAACTGTGCATATATTCCTCTGAAATTAACTCCAGTTCGTGTCCAATGGATCATAACAATTTCCGATTTGATTGGTAATGCCATCTTTTATGCCTGGACCTTCTTAACTGTGTTACTTCTTTTTCGCCCATATCAATTAATGGGGGTGAAACGAAAACTCGTCCTTGTCTGTTGCGTTGTGTATTGTTTGGACGCACTTTGTCGTGTGGCTCTACAAGCCATTGGAAAACCATATTATGCACTGCCTATTTTATATCGAGTTGCCATCTTTACTTTCTTTGTTATCAATGTCTCTCTACAACCCTATGTCCTGGCGGGACACTTCCATGTGCGATCAAGAACAAAGGTGGCAATTCTGATTTGCAAAATGACCATGCCAACTGGTGTATGTGCTATTATCACCTATCTTATCACCTTCGGTATTTACCCAGCGTATAACAAACAAAACAAAGATGGCAAACTGTTAATCGCAATCTTCGCTCCTCTCATAGGAGTCGCTCTCAAAGTAATCTCGCGAATTTGTGTTCAGCGGTTATGGAACCTTACCCATCCGGGATATTCGTATGCCTTGTTAGCGCCGTTGTATTATACCTATGCGGTTATGTTTCGAGTTTTACAAGCGGATCTTGAAAGTTTGCAATCCATCGCCATTCTTGGAATAATTCACGGCGCTGCAGAAGTCATAGAACGAAGCAGCATGGTTATTATTGATCACATTGTCCATCTGATGTGGAAAAGAACATCAGCTCCTTGGGGAAGTTTTCGTACTCCTCGCCGTGAGAGACTAATGGCTGATATCGCTATCATGAGCATGTTGTCTGAATCAACTGCTATAGTGTCTGTTAACGGCTTTTTGTACTTGTATCAATTTATTTTTTTACAAAACGAATCCCTTTTAAACTTGTTGCAGTCTTTCGCCATTCATACTTCCGTTCCGCTGGTGATTGAGTGGTTCTTCATCAGCGTGTCTCTTGCGATCGAGACTCGCTATCAAAACATAGCTGTCATGGCTGTTTGGCGAAGAAAATGGAAAAGACATATCTTGGTAGGGATTTTAAATGCAATGCCAACAGCTCTGTGGAGTTGCGCAAGCATTATAGGTGTTATAGGCGGGCGATTTAATGAGACCTTGCCAAACAAGATTTGCAAAATGCCGTTTTCTTGAAAACAAGCGAACTGTCCTGTGTATAGTGTTTCGTCATGTTTAATTTTCATTTTGAAATGGAAGTGAAAGCTGAAGAGAGATTAAAGTTTACAGAAATTGATCGTAAATGGTGCAATTTCGCTGAATACAATGTAGATGACCGGCCACTGATTGAGGCGGCGGTTTTCGCCCGAGATGTTGCTAAGCAACATGAGGTGTTCTTATGACGTGACAACTTGTGAGTGCTTTGATTGGACAATAAAAAATAGGAACCCCTTCAGGAGCAAGATTTGCCAAAATGTCACCTCTTGTGTATTGAAAGCTTCATAAATAAACCTATAAACGTCTTACATAGCACCAGACGAGATACCTCGGCAAGGTGGCGGGAATCGGGAGAAACAACAAAACAAATTCGCAATAGGAAAAGCACCAAGAGGAGACGAAGGGACGATACGAAATTGGCGATAAAATGAAAGTCTTCTTCGCTATCACGTCGGCGTCCGGATTTAGGCACACCTCGCTAAAATGTAACGGAATGTCTCTAATAGTCTCGCTCTAAAATTTAAGATCGCAAAGAAATAATTCTTATACTAAAAGAATCCTAGGCTTTTCAACGTAACTTTGTCCAAAAATTAAAAAAAGTTTCTGTCGCGTATTTTGCGAGAACGGATTAAAAATGTAAAACGATATAATTCAAGTCGCTGCAAATATGCAAATTCTGGACGAAAGAAGGTTCCCCTACCTTGAAATGATGTTGAATTTTCCTGATTTAACCCGAGCTAGGAGGACTAAAACAGGAGTTGATGAAAGCGGAATAATCAGTCATTCTCAATCAATTATTTTCACTAATTTATATTCATTTCTCAACTAAAAATGTTCACTCTTCCCTTGATAATGATGATAGAATCATCGAAACGTCGGACAGCAATAATTTTTGTATTTCTATTCTTTGAAAAGTATTTTTTTGTATTTCATTCGTAGGCTACCGAAAATAACGAAACTTTGAATCTAAAGTGTCCGGAATTAGGGAAACATACTGTAGCGCCATAAATATCTTCACCAGGACAGTGGCGAGCAGTGCGCGATTTCCTTTAGTAAAGAAGATTCTTTGAGCAGGATACATCGCCAACCGATTTGCACAGCCTGCAACAACTCGAATTTTAACGTACTAGCAGACGATTTATTTGGCATCTTGGAACCGCCAAAGTCTTCAAACACGTCCTCACTCAGTAGAGACAAATTCTACACTTAGCCGCCCCTCCCTCCAGTCATATATTTGAAATCTCCCAGATTCTGGGAGCCACGTGACCAGAATGTGCCAGGATCTCTTTTCTCTCGCTTTTGGCGGGAAGAAGAGAGACCCTGGGAACGAGGTTGGGGAAACCGGGAGTTAAATGTACGGGAAGCGGGACTTTGATCCCCCCCCCTGTCCCCTCCCAGCATCTTCTCAGTGTTCAGTTCAGATCACAAACGCCAAGCGATAAACTTAGCGCCGCATTTCCAACAAAAAATGTGATGGACGCCGGCTTCTTGTCTTAAAGGGACACTGTCCTGGCGTATTTGCTCAAAACTGTTATAAATGCATGAAATGGTCCCTAAATCTATGAAATAACAACTTGATAAACTCTAACTAAATGATAAAAAGCAATTTCTTCAAGAAATTCCATACTGCAACAAAATTTTTTGCAAAATTTCAAAGATTTCCGAGCCAAATTTGAAACTTTGAAAAACTGACATCCTGACGTTTTTTCAAAAATCCATATTGCAATCCATTTCCATCCTCGCTGTCGTTCGTCATCCTCACTTCCTAATGGGTTCCTGTCATTTGTCGAGTGCTATTCTACATAATCAAACCATTATTGATCAACTTCCTATGATCTAGATATGTTTCTGAGCTTCCCCAAAATCATGCTAAAATCAGGACAGTGCCCCTTTAAGGACGGTGCCTCCTATTGTTACTGCGCATACGTTCTGCGCATAATTTCTTGCGTCATTAGCGCGCGCTCGAGCGCGCGCACATACAGAAACATTGCAAAATCTCTTTAAGGCTAAGCTCGGCAGGGAAATATATGGTCGTTTTCTTCATATAAACTTACAAAAAACGCGTGGTGACCCCTACTTTTTATGTTATAAAAAATGGAAGCGGTAAGCCTATTAAACATATGATTAATTTTTTGTTGTGTGCAAAAGTTATTTAGACTGTATTTTTTGGTATACCAGAGGAGAGCTGTCAGGGTTGATAATGGCTACGTTGCGATGATTTTAATTAAAAAAACACATAAACAGTAGTTGTTATATTACCATTTTGTTAAGTATTTTAAAGCTTTTTTATATTTATTGTTGCTTTAGTGTATGTCAAGGCAAATTCAAAGGGAATCTGCGAAAAAATATGTTTTTCTTTTTTTCCGAGAAAATGCTATTTTCAGCATTTTTTTCCAGATTGAAGCTTGATTATCTCTGAAAAATGCGTGGTTACCCCCAATTTTCTTTTTGGAATCCAATAGCCCTTGCTAAGATCTGCTTTTCCCGCATAGTCCATAAACCGCGCAAAAAATACTTTGGTATTAGGAGGCACCGTCTTAAATCCTAAATTTATTGACGAAGAGAGAGAATGGGGGAAAGCTATAACTCCGCAAAATCGTCTCGAGAGACTGAAATACCGTATATTACATACGTACTCACGAGGTCACATTATAGGAAATTAACGTTCCATAAAGTTAAGTAGCTCCATAATTTTCCGCAACACTTATTTCTACTATTTCGACCCAAAATTTTGAACCTGTCCTAACTTATAGACACTTCAAAAATCCAATTCAATAGGGCCATTTCCGAGTTGCCTCTGTTTCAAACGAGTCCTTGTGCACAACTATTCATATGGAAATGAGTTTAATTTGCAAGACAATGAACGTGCAAGTCAAACTCATTTCCATGTGAAAGGTTGTGCACCAAGACTCATTTTGAAACAGAGACAAAAGGCAAATCGGAAATGGCCTATTCCGAAATGCACTTTAAAGAATAACAATTATTTGGTTTTGGTTTTTTACATGTACACACCAATAAGCTAACGAGCTATTTACAGGAAGAGTTAACTTGTGTCTGCGGTAAAAACGAAACATTTTCTTGGAAACCAAAAGTGTAAAGCTTAAAAGCCACCACGAAAAACAAATAATCCGTCAGAGAAAATGAGTAGCAAATAAATAGAAAGAGGCAATGGAGAGTGCATAAAGGGAATATTGGCAAAGAGAACAGTACGATTCTTCAATGACTCGAATGTTCAGAAAATGAATTTGGTATTTTCTCAAATTAACACGCACTTAAAATCTGCTTTCTATAAAAAGATATATGTAGGTAAATATCAAGCTGACGTGCTGATGTTCCTTGAATTTAAAGGACCCCTTGAAGGTAGTTAAGTTTTGAATATCGAAAAAAAAAACCTTAATATATCGTGACATGGCGTGAAATGAATGAAATGAGTACTGTGTTCAGTTTTGCACGAGGCGTAGCAGAGCACTAAAACACAGAAGAACCTGAATTTCGGACGTGACATCAGGAGGACGGCCGTGACAGAGCTGTTCCGTATCTAAAACATGACTCTTCGGGTGATTTTCAGTATTCTAAACAATTTAAGTTTAAGGAGAAATATTTCTCTAAATATTCGAAAGTTCACAAGAGAAAACAAACCTCCTTTCTGGCAAAAGTGAACTCCAGATGTTTTTTCCTATTTCCGGCCTTTTTCTATATTCTTTCCCCTCAGAGGGACACCAACATGGCGTCTCCATACTGAGCTCTAAAAATTTGTATGGAACATTTTGACAAATAACTCGAGTACGGAATACCGCACAGACCTGAGACTTGGACTGATTCCTTATTTATTCATTATCTATGACATGTCAATTCCTTGACTTCATTCATTGAACGGTTTCGATTTTTTATATTTATGGCGTGACAGTGAAAACCGAGAATAGTTTAGGAGTTTCTAACTAGATTTCGGTTCTCACTGGTTTCCTTCACAGCTTTCTTCCACTGAGATCGATAACGGACCTCATATTTACTTAATACGAACCAAACGGAAGTTTTGTTCGTAACTAAGCGAGTAGATCTATACCGTGTAAAAAAGGAATCGAACAAAGAGATGCCTTTCAGAAAAAAATAACCACAACAAACAGCACAGGAAGTTTCTAACATACCGTCAGTTGCACCATGAGCGCGACACATAAAAACACAGGGGCACCCAACGGATCGTTTCGGTGTAATATCTGTTCGGAAGGCCTATAATCTCCTCAGATATTCGTTTTGGGAAATGTCATCTCGAACTTTCTTAATATGGGAAAATTAATGCCTTTTGTTTTCGGAGAGATAAAAATGTCGTTTTGGATACAAAAACAGGTCAGCTAGGATTTTCGGAAAGGCAAATTCAGTTCGTAAATTCGGATAATAAGATTTTAATCCCTCCAACTTTCTGAAGTTTGAAAGTTCGGCTAACGTATCCGAAAAGATACATTTTTCTTAGCGTTTAAAAATAAGTCATTAAACTGCACAAAAAGCACAATTACAACGTAAAAACGACATTCCGACACCTACAGGAATATTTTGTCGTTGGGTGCCCCTGAAAACATGACCCAATTTAGTATCAAACATGACATGTTTAGTCACCGAACATTTTTTAGTTTGACATGTCATGTTTGATACCAAATTAGGTCATGTTTTTATGTGGCGAGTTGTTTCATTTTAGATGCAACCGATGGCATCATCCTGTTGATTACTTTCCAAGAATGAAAAACATCTATTTTCTCCTTGAAATATCGGTATAATGCGAAGTGCATTATATAGAGCTTACTCGGGATTACAAGATTTCCGGGGAGGAATGAAACAGAAAACCAAGCCCACCTAAATTCTGAAATTTATCGACTACTCAAACTGAAATGAGTAGCAGTATACTGCTATAGAATGAGCGTAAAGAGCACATACAGGGCATGTGAAAAAGACAACGGTACAAATGCTGACAATGTTCAAACTAGAATTTTCAGAAATTTGATCCCGCCTTTATTTCAAATGACCATCAATTTCACTGCTACGCGACCTTCGAAATCAAAACTCCCCTGAGCGGTTTGCCAAAGATTTCCGTCAATCATACATGTCCGTACCTTATATGGAAGTGTTCGATTTTACCGCGAGTAAACAAAAGAACTCTTTGTTTCAACAGCCAATAGTTCTCTGGTTGGCACATTTTTAACAATAGGTGACGTAACGAAAAATATCGCTATAAATAAGACAACCAAACGCCTACCAACAAAACTGAGATCGGTTGAACTTCACACGAGTTTATTGAGTGAAAAATGAGTAGCAGTACGCTGGTAGAGGTGTTTGGTCATATCGTGTTCAGTTTTACACGAGGCGTAACAGAGCACTACAACCCACAAGAACCTGAATACACGGCAGAGTCTTTTGGCTACGATCCTCTACAAAGCACAGGTCGAGAATGGTACCATCATCCTGTTGATGAGCTTATTTATCAAGAATACAGCGACAGAGAAGTCACAAGCTTTGACTATCTAGCATCTAGCAGTCTTGATGTACGAGTTATAAACGCGTGCTCAACAGAGGACAGCGACGACGAAACACAGAAAGATCAGCAAGATGAAGATAGAGCAATGGCTTGGAAGCGACTCAGACCATCCGCTCTCCGTACAGTTTGTAAATCAATGTACATTGGAGCTTTGATTTCACTACTAACTGCTACCATCATCGGTATAGTATACATACTGACCTTACATGTGAGCTTCAAAACTATGTTGAACTGTACATATTTTCCACTGAAATTAACTCCAGTTCGTGTCCAATGGATGGTAACAATTTCCGATTTGATTGGTAATGCCATCGTTTATGCCTGGACCTTCTTAACTGTGTTACTTCTTTTTCGCCCATATCAATTAATGGGGGTGAAACGAAAACTCATCTTTGTTTGTTGCGTTGTGTATTGTTTGGACTCACTTTGTCGTGCGACTCTACAAGCCATTGGAAAACCATATTATGCACTGCCTATTTTATATCGAGTTGCCATCTTTACTTTCTTTGTTATCAATGTCTCTCTACAACTCTATGTCCTGGCGGGACACTTCCACGTGCGATCAAGAACAAAGGTGGCAATTCTGATTTGCAAAATGACCATGCCAACTGGTGTATGTGCTATTATCACCTTTCTTATCACCGCCTGTATTTACCCAGCGTATAACGAACAAAACAAAGATGGCAAACTGTTAATCGCAATCTTCGCTCCTCTCATTGGAGTCGCTCTCAAAGTAATCTCGCGAATTTGTGTTCAGCGGTTATGGAACCTTACCCATCCGGGATATTCGTATGCCTTGTTAGCGCCGTTGTATTATACCTATGCGGTTATGTTTCGAGTGTTACAAGCGGATCTTGACAGTTTGCAATCCATCGCCATTCTTGGAATAATTCACGGCGCTGCAGAAGTCATAGAACGAAGCAGCATGGCTGTAATTGATCACATTGTCCATCTGATTTGGAAAAGAACATCAGCTCCTTGGGGAAGTTTTCGTACTCCTCGCCGCGAGAGACTAATGGCTGATATCGCTATCATGAGCATGTTGTCTGAATCAACTGCTATAGTGTCTGTTAACAGCTTTTTGTACTTGTATCAATTTATTTTTTTACAAAACGAATCCCTTTTAAACTTGCTGCAGTCTTTCGCCATTCATACTTCCGTTGCGCTGGTGATTGAGTGGTTTTTCATCAGCGTGTCTCTTACGATCGAGACTCGCTATCAGAACATAGCTGTCATGGCTGTTTGGCGAAGAAAATGGAAAAGACATATCTTGGTAGGAATTTTAAATGCAATGCCAACAGCTCTGTGGAGTTGCGGAAACCTTTTAGATGTTATAGGCGAGCGATTTAATGAGACCTTGCCAAACCAGCCTTGCAAGATGCCGTTTTCTTGAAAACAAACTAATTGTACTGTGAACAGTGTTTCGTCATGTTAAATTTTCTTTTTGAAATGGAGGTGAAAGCTGAAGAAAGATTTAAGTTTACAGAAATTGATCGCAGTGGTGCAAATTACGGGAACTTCAAAACTGAACGTTCAATACAACGTAGAGGACAGAGCACTGATTGAGCCCGCAGTTTTCGGCAGAGCTAGGTGTCCCTAATTAAGCAACATGAGGTGTCCTTATGGTGTCATGACGTGACAACTTGTGGCGGAGTGCTTTGATTGGAACTATTATTCAGTATTATTAATTATTATCAACCACTTCAGGTGCAAGATTTGCCAAAAAAGTCACCTCTTATATACTGAAAGCTTCATACGCTTACCTAAATGTCTTACATAGCACCAGACGAGAGTACACTGATTGAAAATCCCTGTCCACTTCACGTTGACTCGCCTGAAGTGAAATAATTAATCAAATCATTAGTCTTGAAGAAGCGTGGTTAAAGGGAACACTGTCCTGATGTTAGCATAATTTTGGGAAGCTCAGAAACATATCTAGATCATAGGAAGTTGAACAATAATGGTTTGATTCTGAAGAATAGTACTCAACAAATGACAGGAACCCATTAGAAGTGAGGATGACGAACGACAGCGAGGATGGAAATGGATTGCAATATGGATTTTTGAAAAAACGTCAGGATGTCAGTTTTTCAAAGTTTCAAATTTGGCTCGGAAATCTTTGAAATTTTGCAAAAATTTTGTTGCAGTATGGAATTTCTTGAAGAAATTGCTTTTTATCATTTACTTAGAGTTTATTAAGTTCTTATTTCATAGATTAAGGCTTTATGTAATGAGGGTAGCATTAAAATGCCCCCCTACTGGCGGCTACAATATCAAAACTATGGCTGAAAGAGAGAGAGAGAGTGAGATATGTACAGGATAAAATACAAGAAAATACAAAATAAAATGAAAAAGAAATGTGAATAGTATATAGCTAAATTACGGAATAAATTGATTTAAAAGCTGCAGGTCTTTTTATTTCCATTATTATAACCCCAAGTTCTGGATCCTGTACAGACATATTTGATACTTAGGAAACAATAGCTTTCTCTTTTCTGCACACTGTATTTCAATCTTTTACAATGTCAAAGCCTAAAAAAGCAATAAAACAATATTTCCAGTTCACTCTCGCCTTTCAGAAGAGGCAGTTCTCGACATCTGAGTTATTGTATTTCGGCCAAAATATCTTTGTTTCTTTGTGTTAATCGCGTTAGTTTCCTTCATTTTACCTCCTCTTCCGCGTTAATTTCCTTTATTCGGAATTAATTTTCCCTCCAATTCGCGTTAATTTCAAATACCTTAATTAACACGAGCGTTAATTTCATAGAATAAGGTAGTTTCTAAAAGAATTAAGTGAGCCCATTTTCCGCATGGAGAGGGGGGGGGGAGGGAGCGCCCTTTGATCTTGCCGCTTTTTCCGCTATACATGATCGCACAAAGTAAAGAAATCTGTCAATCATTCGAGAAACGTACCTCTACGGGAGTTTGCTGTGGAATTTTCATCCATGGTGTCCCACAATGACCAAAAGTTCAGTTAAACAGCGACCGAATCGTTCCCATAGATGTTTTAACGTGGAATCGCCAAAATATTTCTGAACGAACACAAACGCACGCCATGTCCGCCATGTTTATTTTAAACAAACCAGTACTTAGTCTCGCTCGGCCAAATTTCTTAAATGTGCAATCATATATACTAGTAGCCTGTTTCACAGACGTTTATTTTTTTTTCGTAAGATACTGGCGCGCGCGCGCGAGCGCGGAGCGCGGCGCTTCGCGCTCGCCTGTCGCGCGCTTCGCTCGCGCGCGCGCGCGCGCGCCAGTATCTTACTAAAAAAAAAAAAAAACGTCTGTGAACAGGCTAATATACTAGGTCCCAGCCTCGCTGCTAGCCCCCCCCCCCCCCCCCCCCCCCCTGATCACAGTAAATGTTCTTCCTTCTTCAGTTTGGCGTTTGATAAACTGGATGAACTATATTGAAGTTGGCATATCTGGTCTGCAGTGCACGAGTCTCGCTAGATAGGTGGGAACATGCCACTGTAAACGCTTGTGAGGGTGTAGAATCGAACCTTTCGAAGAATAAAATAATCTGGTTTTCTGTTACAGCCCATTATTGTCATGTTGCCAGTGAAAAATTCGCCGGTACCCATTTATTGGTGGTTTGCATCTGATGTCATCAAAATTCTAAAATCTAAAACTGTTAATTCTACAAAGCTTTTCTTTTCACATATTCTAGATACACAAAACATTAATCTCTAGCATTTTGAAATTTGTGATGTCCCGGATGAACGTCAGGTTTCTGAACTGCCACAAAAACGGATATTTGAATGTCATTTTTAAATTTCAGACGTGATAATAATTGAGAAGTGATATCTTAAGAGCTTTGAAGTGAAAGCTGATGATAATTGCTGGTAGAATCTACTCAACTTATTGTGCAATTTTTAATGGCCCGCCATAGTTGTGTCCCTCTGAAGGATAAAGTATTGAAATTTTCTGAAAATTATTTCCGTAATAACTCGGTTACGAAAACGCTACGAAGCTATAATTTGGACACAACGTTTCTTTCTTCCTGCTCTATAAGCTGTTAATGAGTATGTCACTTGTTCCTCGTATGGCGATGGAGCAGAAAGAGAGAAGAGTCAACACCTCACTCACCTCTTCCATAAAGAGCCACGGATGACAAGGACCTCCGAGAATGGACGGCTTCCTCATACCGTGCAGGAATATTGACTTCAGTGCTGGGCATAACCTGAAATGTGGATAAATATAACATGGAAGGTTTTGAAAACGACCAACAGCAACAACAATTTATTTGTACCTTGAGAAAAATTACATTACAGAAATAAGAAGTGGCATGAGAAACAAGTGACTCATAAACAGTTTCAAACTAACCTAAATGGCTAATGAATTAAGATAAAGTATAGTAAGTACTAACAAACTAATTAAGGTCAAGGTAACAATGGCCAAACGTATAGAATTGTGGCAAATGCTTCGAAAATAGTAAGGAAATCTTAGAACTGGAAAAACATGAAGAGTAACACGTTAGATAGTATGACAAAAAAGTGTGGAGCAGTTTTCGTTTTGACTGTCAACCGAGCTCAATAATTGGTGTGCTCTGACAAATAAGAATATAAGAATAAATAGGCTGTGTTTCCAACCAGTCATAACTAGGCTCTTCCCGCGCTTAGCACCGGTTACACGTTTTCCCGCGCTTAGCACCAGATTTTCCCGCGCTTGGCGCCGGTTGAATGATTTTCGTCGCGTTCTGATTGGTTGGTTGGTTGGATTATTTGCGTTAGTTATGATTGGTCAGATGTGATTACTTTGGTTTTAAAATTTTGGTCATTTGAAAACTGCTGGACCTTACCCGCCTCTGACGAGATCTGTCCACAGTTTCAGATACAGAATCGTCCCCTGCGGTGGAATACTAAAGAAAACAGGGAAAGAAACAAGTACAAACTTTAGTATGCTATAAACCGGAGGAATTGAAAAGGATATGTGAAAAATTCCAGTTTTGTTCAGTCGGGGAACAAGTACTTTACGGTCAGACTCCTTCCTCGAGAATCTTGAGCCGCGGTTTTCGGGATGTTACTCAGTGACATGACGTATCTTGATGTCGACAAGCTGACGTGTCAACTTTCGGAGTGTTCGTGCTATTGCTGATTGGATAACAAGGATCGGAAATTGCTCGGTACATTACCGATGATTTGCAGAAAATGTAATATGTTTGCGTATTAGAACTGCCTTCGTGTATGTGTACCTAGAGGACCTACCTCTTTACTTCTTTCATCCAAATCTCAACAAATTTGGCAGGGAACCAACCTGAAATCACAATTTGACAATTACATGATTTTCTAAGAAACTGGAAAGCCAGCCCTGCAGAGAATCTACAAATGCACACGACCTGTAGCTTTAGCTCTTCCATTTCATTTAAAAAATATAAAATTAACAAAATTAATAAAAAAACGCGTTTTGTTGGATTTCGCATTGTGGTAATCCCAATCTTTACTTTAATCCAGGTTTTCCTCAAAATAGTCCTTTTTGTGGACGTCTTAAATAATAATTTTTCAACATTTTTTTCAGTTCTAAAAGGAGTAATGTCAGATGTATGTAATTATGTTATTTTTGCGATGAACAAAATAACCTTCAAACCTGCTAAGGTTGAAAATCACTGCGAGTATTGATAAATCCAAAAAGAAGCAAGGATAACGCTCGTAAAAAAAACTTACCTCTCAAACCGTTTAGTTTCACCAACCCAGCAGTGTTCATCCTCTGTGAAATAATCTACAATAGAAAGGTGACAACACTTTCTTTACTTTGCACTCTTTCCTCAGTTCGTTGGCTTGTCACGCTATCTTTCCCTCAACAGATTGTGTGACGAGTCATAACACTCCTGATCCTACACAGCCGTTCTCTTGACTTGCCGTGCAATCTTTTCTCGACAATTGTGTGATTAGTCAAAAGATTGTCCACACAACAGGTTGCTTATGTTCAAGCTTGCTCTAGAGCCGGTTTTCAATTGAGTGTCGAAAGTAATCTGGGATTGCCTTTGTTTTGCTTCACTATAATAAGCTCTGTGATTGGTTTTAAAAAAACTCCCGCCACCTACTCAACCAATCAGATGCAAAATCGCAACCAATTGCGACTTGGTCGCAAGCGTTTTCCCACGCTTGGCGCCAGTTACTAATACATGTATTTGCTTTGACTTCTCATTAGTTCGTTTCGTTATTGACGTTTGTTGTGATTGGCCATTGTGATTGTTTTGATTTTGGTTTTACAACACTCGATTGAAAGCAAGCTCTATCAACCTTTTAGTGAAATCACTGCAAGGAGCAAAGAGCTGCATCGCACCATACCGTGACAATGTCATTTTTCCGAAATCCCAGTTCATCGTCATCATGTCTTTCAAAGTCCAACAGGGCCTTGGCTCTTCTCCGCCTATTCCTGTTAGCCAAACACAAAACAGAGGTGTCAAGTGTGATAGCTTAAGCAGTTAAGAAGACAAAATCTGACTTGATATATAAAAAACTCCTCATTACAGACTCTCTTAACACACTGTGGAATGAATGTGGTATACAGTAATACTGGAAATTCGGAGAGTGGGATACGGCATGAAATGAACAGTGTATGCTATATTTTGGGGAAAGTACTGAGTCTTTGTCGGGAAGCAGGTGAGGATGAAAAACAGAAAATCAAGTGACTCTCAGAATGTGGATTCGGACAGGTGCAGGATGACGGGATGTGACAAAAAAACTACTCCTGTGAGGCTATGACTTTATAGCCTGCATGCAGACGATCCTTTTCCGCGTAAAAGCAAGGAAATAGGAGACGTCTGCCACGGCAGGCTATGACTTTATCGTGCTGGAGTAGCTTGGGTATCTCTGTGATCCCTGGAGCTATGTCGGCTGGGGAGTATTTCCCCGGGCAGGTTCAACCATGGGGGAGGGATCAGACAAACAACAGCAGCCTCCCGGTCCTCCAGGCCCATCACTGTAAAAACCAACTAGTTACTGAAATGCGATGTCCTATACGACACATGGCGCCCAAGGGATCTGTAAGCTGTTGTATGTGGCAATGAATTGTGCCGCAGCTTACCTGGCTACGTTGATAAACCTTTCATGGTCTCTTGCATGACTCTCCATTGAATAGTCAACTTCCAGACCCTGAAAGCAGTCACAAGCAATCACAGTCAGAAGACAAAACAGCTATGATCCTTTTCTATGAATTAGTTAAGAGTCTTGCCTAAGAACAATGAAAAACACGATGATGACCATGTTTGAACTTTCACCCAGCTCTACATTTCTAGTCTGACACACATGTGTATTAAACCATTTAATAAGAAACAGAAGTTTTTTTACTGCACAATTTCTTATAAGGCAAGCATTTCAACCACAAGCTAACCTTTTTAGGGTCAACAGCATCAAAATGTCTGGCTATTTGAAGAATAGCTTCCCTTAGATCGGCCACTAATTCTGCAAACAACAAAAACGTAACAAATGGCTGTCAATATTTGGTTTACTTAATACATTGCAGTTACAATGTATGTGTGGAAATTACTTTGTGGACAAAGATTGGAAGATTGGAGGGATAAAAGAAAAGTAACTGCCGTCCAAGTTGTGAAAAAGGAATATTCTGTTGCAGTGGAAGCCAGTACAAGAGAAGGTCCCTGGCTGATGGTGAGTACAGGCGGTGGTTCCTTCCTTTTCTTCTCCCCCTTTTCTCTTTAATGCTGGGTTAACGCCCAGTTCCAATAATATTAAAGTGGTTTACGTTAACGCATGGAAATGACATAAAAACGAGGTATTCATGTCCCAAAGAAAACTTGACTGGCTGCAGTAAGCGTTTCTTCTTCTATAATCAGATGACTGATAAACAGCAATAAGCTTCAGCAAATTCAGCAGAGCAAGTCGCGATTTACTTTACTCTTCTCTAATGTACTTTTCGGGCCTCAATGGCTCTCTGGTGACTTCATTTGTCTATTAGACAAACATTAAGTTTCACATGTTGCTACTAACCTGTCTGTCTGATGTTTTTCGCCTTTTGCAAGGAAATTCCACCTTTTCCTGAAGACAACAAAAGTGAAAGGAACATTGGATCGTACGTGAAAAGAAAGTGACAAATTTTGACTTCTATTCAATCCACACTAGTTATGCAACCCGGGGGGGGGGGGGGGGGGGGGGGGGGGACTCCCATATAAAAGTGACGGGGGTGATCGCCAGAAAGTTTGAAAGGAACCCCTAAAAGATACCAAAATATTGGTCGTTCTGTGGGCGTGGCCTCTGCGAGGATAATTTCATTTCATCTTTAATCCGCAGTTTCATACAAGCAGCATGATTAGTATCTGATGAATGTAAGATATATTTCATGCCACCAATAAATAAAGTTATACTACCAAAGAGTAAACTGAAGAATGTTCTTGGTGGAGCTATTGTTCTTTTTTGAAGCCGCTGTAGAAGAGAACAAGTTTGCTTGGTGTTTAGTCGGTAAAGTTCTAAATAACTCTGCTTTATCACGTATCTGGAAGTTACATGTAAGTGCTACCAAATTAAAATTGAATCAGTTGAATATTTATTTATAATCAAATAATAGAATACTGATCAGTATGCAAGTGAAGCAACGAAGATGGACCGGAACCCGCACATAGCACTTACATGTACAGGCAACTCTCACCTTGCGGACACCCTGTTTATTATGGACACACCCGCTAATTTTACTAGACAAAATCCACCCTTCTACCCGGCGAAAGCTATATAAGAGGTTTGGACTGAAAATGACTCCGCACTATTACGGAAACCTCCGACTATGTACGTCCCGAAGGGTGTCCCGTTATAACGAAGAGTTGACTGTAGCATGGCTGGGTAAATGAGACTAGAATGAGGCGAAAGAGGAAGACCTAAGGACAACTTGGCTGGTTGTTAACGCCTTTTCCACTCGTCCCAAGAAGTCAAACCTAGCGTCAATAAATGTGGTTGTATCCTTTTGAGTCTGTGAACTGAGCAACTCACTGGAGTGCAAAGGGTTAAAGAACGAGAGGAGATGGGTAACAAAAATAAGTCAAAAGGCTCTGCATGTATTCCAATTTTATGGTGTGTTTGCCTCTTGGTTTTTTGCATTTGCCGTGGCTATTCTACCACCTCCTCAACGACATCAGACTGACAAAAATCAAAACAAATCAATGACCTTTGCAGGTGTTGTCACAGTACATGTGAAGATATCAAGTCAATTGTTTCTTGAGCTGCGATTTCCCTTTTTAGTGTCATTTGTTGTTTCCTAGACTACTCACCTTGTCCCACCAGAAACTCCAAGGTCCGGCCATAAGGGAAGGCCATGTGTTTTCACTTGTCGATTGCGTCTTCTAGTAATCACATCAAGTGCAGTGAGGCAGTGATTGCGCTTGGGTTTTGCTGCCTGGGAAGAAAATACAACAAAATGATAGGCATCAGTTTATTAAACATAATGGGATGGCATGTACTACAATGTATTTAGCGGAGCAGTTTCACTGGATCGCCAGCATATTTCTCCATACATTTTTCTAAAAATAACGCTCTAGTTCCCTGTAAGCACTCGGCAACAGTCCTTCCTACAGTACAATGTAATAATTAATGGACAATGTACACGGGTCCGCAGGTATAGGCAACATTTTGCAACTAAATTAACTTCTTACAGTAACTCCTTTATTATATACAAAAACCTCCAAAACGTTTACAACTTCAATCCATCAACAATAAAACACTTTTTCAGTAATGAAAATACTACAATTGTATAACAAAAAAGACTATTTGGTTTTTATTTCACTATAAAAATTTATGACACTTTGGTTTTTTCAAAAACTCAAGCACTTTTCTAAGGCTGGCGTACAAACTTTGACATTGTCGCTTCTAAGGGACATACAATCACATATACTAATACCTCTAACAGTTTTGATCTGCATCAGTGACATCACCGGGTATAATCCCTGACAGAGTGTTGAAGATTCTGTGCTGTAATTGTCCAGCTTGAGTTTAAAATTCACATCTTCCTGCAAAAAGGTGAACAAGAAAACATATTTAGAGTTGGTCAACACTGGGATGGGCTGAAGTAATATAATTATGTTTGTATTGAAATGGAAAATTGAATTTTATTGTGCGATCATGTTAACTTATAAATTATCGTTATGGAAGTTACATTGTAATTTAGATATTTCTTATAGCACTATTTGGGAGAATTGTAGTTCATTTATAATCCATAATCCATCAATTTAAGAACTACTGAAAGTAAGGGTGTCCTGTTAGCTTGGCAAGCGTATACCATGTACAATCTTTTTTGTACGTGTTGATATTTTTGAAGAGAGAGTAAACACTATCTAAGCAATGTTTAAAGGGAACACTGTTCCCCTGGATGGTTTAGCATGGATTTTTGGGGAAGCCTTTCAGAAACAGTATCTAAGAATCACATAGGAAGTTGAACTAATAATGGTTTTTGTATTCTGTTTAGAATAGTAGCTGCAACAATGTAGCAGTGAAGCCCATTAGAAGTGAGATGGACGGACGACAGCGAGCGGATGGAAATGGATTGGCATATGGAAAAAAAAAAAATTTTTTTTTGTTTTTTTTTTTTTTTTTTTTTTTTGAAAACGTCCAAGGATGTCAGTTTTTTTGTTCAAGTTTTCAAATTTGGCCCTCGAAAATACTTGGCAAAATTTTTGCGGTAAAAATTTTATTGCAGTATGGAATTTTCTTGAAGAAATTGCTTTTTTTATCATTTAGTTAGAGAAGTTGTTATTAAGTTTTCTTATTTCAATGAGATTTTAGGGACCATTTTCAATGCAGTTTATAACAGTTTTTTTGGAGGGGCAAAATACGCCCAGGGACAGTGGGTCCCTCTAACAACGGTCCCCATCCTGGCATAGAATTAACTGGCCACTGTAGAGAGGTTGTGATGGGTTTTTTGCCAATAAGTCACACAAGGGTTAAAGTGTAATAGAATGGCGCCACTGGTCGGGATGAAAAATCCTAGCCATTGCAGAAAAGTGGCGATGGATCAGTGGAGGTCCAACTGTATTAAATTTTTATAACAAGGTAACTTCTACTGAAGTTTACCTTCATTTTTCAGCATACCAAGTGTCTATTCTGAACAATGTCACTGAACCCTCATAAAAGAAGATATCCCAGATTCTCAACAGGATCTGAAAATAAATAATAGAAAATGATGCAAATAAATAAACACGTCATATAAACATTTAAAAAGTTGAATAGCTTTTTGCTGCAATCATACCTTTGTATGTACAACACTAGCAAATGCTGTCAGGAACCAATGAAGGGTAATCAACGACAACTCTATGTCATGCTCTTTTAACTGGTCATCCATTGGTGGAAGATAACTAACAATCAGCTGCCGCAGGACTCTCTGATCAGCCTAAACACATGATAATAAACAAAATACTGTTAGTACTTACATAGCACTACATGTATACAGCAATGTACATATTAAATAATATTTAGTTAGGGGTGGACCATTTAACTTCTGAGGAGGGGGGGTGGGTGATTTGGTATAGGCGCAAACATTTTTTTAAAACCCTTTCATGCGCAATAAATGTTTTTCTCGGGGCATGTGTGTGCATGATCAGTATTTTTTTCTGAAGTTGCATGTGTCAGCCCATCAGGTAGTGTCTTTCGGGAATTTTTTTTTTGCAGTGGTCATGTGCACATATTTTTTTATTGCCACAAGTGTGCTTGCAGGATATTTTTTTTTCAAAATCACCCAACCCCTTCCCCCTCAGAAGTTAAATGGTCCACCCCTTAGACTGTTTTTAATGGAAAGCGTGCATTTTTCATATGTTTCAGGCAAGACTGTGTCACTGACAATGAACATTGAATTGGGGAGATTCAGATAGGTCGCTACTTTCAGACGGTTGTATTTCCAGGTCTGACTTTTGAGAATTGCAGTGATCCCTGATATAACAAAGTGCCAAGGGACCTGGAAAATGTGTTTATTATAATGAGGGTTTGTTATATATCGGGGTTCTATTCCATATATTTTACTGTAACTTTGGCCAGGCAGGCTGAAGAATATAATTTGTTTTATAGCGGGAGCTTCGTTATAAAGGGGTTTTCCAGTGTACTTGACAGTTTACTGTAGAAGGTAGAAGGTTTGTCAAAGTTGTTGTCACTTTCAGGATTCCACATGCAGTATTACATTTACTGGACAAAGTACAAGTGTACAGTCAACTTTCGACTTGCGGACCACCCCGTTATTATGGACACCCGCTATTACGGACAAATCCAGCCCTCCACCGGAGAAAGCTATAGAGGTTTGACTGACAATGACTCCTGCTATTGCAGACTCTCGCTATTACAGACACCAAACTAACGTCCCGAGAGTGTCCGCTATAACGGGCGTTGACTGTATCTAGACAAGGTTATTTTTTGTCTGGAAAGGTTTTCCAACCTGCACGCCAATCAAAGTGCTTGAATAATAAGATGTAGGGACAAGATCCTCTACAACAGTGCACATCACCAAAAGGAATCTTCCTCTTCTACAAAGAGTAACAGAGAGGCCACAATCTACAAACAAGAAACAGCAACTGGTAAGTTTAAATTAAACTGCTGAACAGGCTGACAGTCACATGATTAAATTATCATGTATCCTTATGCAGCACAGCAACAATTTACTTGGAGGTTACAGTCTCCTAGTGGTTTGTGTGACCTCAACAGTTTGAGCTATATGACAAACAAGAAACATTTTCTAAAGCTACATGTAAAGCTTAACCGTCCCCAGATGAGTCAAATCATGTGCCCATTTAACATGGTTTCTAGCTTTTACCATGCCAGGGGTTACATTAGAAGCCCAGCTACCGGCGGTCTACCGCCGCCTACGTTGCCTCTTGCCGCCGCTTACTAATCAAGCCTTCTGGCCTTCTGAGAGTTTACTTATAAGATTTATGAAAGAAAAAAACATGACTGTAAGAGTGGAAGTCTTTAAACTACAAACTTTATATAGAATAATCGAAGGATCGTTTAAAATACCTGAGATCTACTGTGATCGATAAAAATTGTCATATATAGCACTAGATTTGACTCCCAGAATGCTGGAAATTGCATTTCCTCCGCGCTTCTACATTTCCAAAATTTTCTGGGGGGCATGCCCCCATACCCCCTTTAATGGTCACAACCATCTATTCCACCATGGTAAGCTGCTTACTTCAAAATTAATGAAACCCCTGCATGCATTATAAAGTCTGTGGATGAAACCCTTGAATGTGACCGGGGAATGCAACAATTCAAATGAAAGCTGATAAACAGTACTTCCATGTGGTCCTGTTTGTTTTTCCCACATCTAGTGAAGGGGTTAACGTAGCAGGCAAAGATTTCCTCTCTTACCATTCCCATTCCTTGACAGTAACCAATATCAGTGTACAGCCAAGCGAGTGACCTAAGAATCCTTCTGAGTCGTAACAGTCCTGTGCTTGTTTGTGATGAAAAACATGCATTGTTGGGCATGGTTCGCATCAGATCCTGAACAGACATAATAATAAGTTTGGTAACCTCAATATTCGAATCAATCAAGTCTTCTAGAGGATAAAAAGTCATGCAGTGTCGTGCAGGCATACAGGGAATCTGTCATCTGTTTTTCCTGGCATGATTGTATACTGGTATAAGAAGATCTAAACTGAACTTACACAAACTGTAGATTAAACAGCAATCCTTAACAATATTATTATTAATAATAGTTTGATTTTGAAGAAAAGGACTTTAAAATGGCAGGAACTCATTAGGAAGTGAAGACATTTTCTAGACATTATTTTACTGCAGAATGAACAAACACGCAGTGACAGCAACAAGTTTCCATAAATAAATTATTAACACTGACAATAATATTGAAAAATAAGAAACAAACCGATCTGTTTACCTTTTTCAATTTGCCTGGCTGTCAGAGAATTCTCATCGGCACTTGCTCTGACAATTTGCTGATAAATTTCAGGAAAGACAATGTAGTAAATAACTTGTGCACAAGGTTACAAACTTTTGAAAAACTTACACTGAAGATGTACTGTGAAACAAAATTAATAACCACGCCGCGGATATGGTCAAGACAATACACATGATACAGTTTAACCTCGTGTAAATGCTTGGGACCAGAAAAATTGTCCACTTAGGAGGTGTTGCTTATAGAAGGTTGAAATATTCAATCAATATTTGTACAAAAAAATGTATGTGGCTGCCGGGCCATGATTATAAGTATCCACTTATGGGTGGTGTCCGACTATGGGCAGTGCCCATTAACATAGCTTCAACTGTACTAGATGTGATGTCTACTTACTCTTCTAACCAAATTAATTTTAATGCAACAATATATTTCTAATCAATAAATTTTATTAAATTATGTTCAAAAATTCAGAATCTGAAGCACTCTGAATTGAGCATTCAAAGAGAGACATCTGTGACTACTGAACAGGTACAGTATGCAAAAATAACTTGAACAACGAGTTTACCATGTTTTGTGATCTGCTATTATCGTGGCTGTTTGACACCACTGGATGTTTAGGCTAAAATTTTCAGGCTAGAGGTAAGTATATATTATTTTCAAGACCTGTCCCAGAGCTCACATACAAGGGCTTTCACTTGATTGTTAATACAATGTACATGCAATTCTTATTGCAGGACTGTCAGCATTTGATAAAATGTTAAAAGAATATTTCACACTGCAATCTTTACCTTGTAAGTAAAATCACTGCTGATTTTCTTTTGTAGGGCTCCTGAAATTCGCATCCAGATCTATAAAAAATGACATAAAATTAAAAAGAGCAACAACAAACAACTCATTTAAAACTAAAGGCTAAACACATTTCTAATCAACTAAATAGCAATCATTGTCGGTTTAACGATTTATTGAAATAATTATACTTTTTTACAAAACAGTACAATATAATAATTATATTCATAATTTATAGCTACTTACTGGAGCTCTCATGCTGTGGGGAATTCCAAGATAAACAAGCTCTCGCAACTTGTCCGAATGAGGAAAGCTTGGAGATACCTAAAAAAGTCACAAGAAATTTTATAATCAAGAGAAACAAATTAATTATTACAATTCATCACATGTGTACATTGTACAGTTTGCAATGTGTCTAATGCGCTGCACTAGATGACTCATGAATTTCATTTTGTGTCGTGAACTCAACTTACAATAATTTTTTTAACCATCAATATTCAGAATTATGATCAATCCCTGTGTTATATCAGATTAATACAAACCCACACTAAGGAAATGCATTATGTTTCAAATGACTTGTACATATTTTAACCCCTTTTAGATTTACTCAATATGCTGTGCTGTGAGGATAACTACTGACTATGTCCTGTTTTTGTAGTGATCGTATGAGAACTATCACACCCGGCAATAAATTTATACTGCATACGTACTGTATATTAATCAAACTTCTGAAGAACCTCGAGAGACTGGTACAGACTAATAAAGAGAATTGGTCAATAGTACATGAAAACAAAACATCTTAAAGTTTGTTTACTTGTTTGAGCTGCAAAATGAAGTTTTTATTTTTTATTTATTTTTTTTTTTTATTAGTACCAGCAAAAATTAATGAATAAGATACTCAGTCAAAGATAATACTTATAAGATTTTTACAAACCTTGTCCCAAGTCATATCACCAACATCTTGATTCTGAGTGAACTCCAAGTATGCCGTCCATTTTAGTCTCAGCCCTTCATCCTCACTGGTCACAAAATTACCAGGATCTGGGTCTTTGTGCTCAAATTCTAAATCTGCAAATTTATAAATTCATGTACAGTTTCACAAGCACTCTTCTCTCTCTTCAGGATGAACAAACAAAGGTGTGGACATTGACAAGTCGCCACCCTTTGTTCTCAATTAACATTTTGTGATTGGTCAATTTTCTTCCAAGTGGCCCGGTTCAAGTTATCACACTGTAAATCAAGACTTATCTAAAAGTAAACATCATGATAATTATAATAATTTGACAATACCTCCATCAACCATAAAGCCAAATTCATCATAATGTCCTGTTGGACGATCCCCTGCATCTTCAGTCTGAAGAGTTCAAAGTAGAAATTGTATTAACTAACAGTATACATCTTGGGTTAATTCTGTGATGTGATTCGGGGCTTTTTAAACGGCTTAATTGGCTGCCGCTTAAGGACGAAATAAACGTTCAGAAGTGTAGTTTGATATTTAGGCGTATTAAAGATGACTGTAACTGTCCAAGCTACATAACGCAGTTGTTAGCTAGAAACTCAGATCTGCATAGCAGGACTAGTCGCCATGGAAACTACAACTTAGTGTGTCCTCGTTACAACAGGGAATCGGAAGGGGGAAGAACTTTCCAAGTTAGTGGAATAAAAGCTATGGAACAGCATCCCTATTAATATACGGAAACGAGACACCACTGGTTCTTTTAAGTCTGCACGAAAAAAAAATATTTTTTAGCTTAGTTCCTTTTTAAATTCTAATTTGTTCTTTGAAATTCAATGTACATATTTTTATCATAATTTTTAGTAGCCATACTCGTTTATTCTATATTGTAATATATTTTAGACTATTTAAAATTTTGTAAATTATATTTTAGACCATTCAAATTTAGATACCTAGGATCGAGGGCCACTAGTTTATCAGTGTTTAACTGTTATGTGTTTACCCTCGTAAAATAAAGTTGCTTACTTACTTACTTACTATTAGAATGAAACCTCAAAATAATAGAAAAATATGCGCCTAGTAACTCAGTAACAGACGATGATAGAAGTGTCTGATAGTACATGTACATGATTGTGCAGTTAGTCCTATAGATTGGAAACAAAAGTATATTGTCCATGTGCCATCATTCATACTAGGAAGCTGTAAAGAGGACTGCATGGCTGTACGACTTCTTGTGGAATAAATTGGACAAGATAACTCAGATTTTCAGTAGCAAAGTTGCCACTTATACTCAGGCTGAAATGATTTGAAGCAGGGAGAAGGACTGCTTAAATTATAGTAGTCCACAATGAAATGTGCACCTGCTGAATTCTTGAAAGGATATCCTGTGGCCACATGCTGGGTGTGAGGGCAGAGAAGGGACCACCAATAGCGGGAACAAAGGAGCCTGTAACTGGAGTGCCGCCACTGGCAACATGGATGGACGAGTCATCCCACGCAAGGGTGTTATCATGTCCAGCTTCTTCATCTTCATCTTCACTGAGGGTGGGAGCTAGACATGATAAAAAAAATAGTTAGCAAGTTTATAATTATGGCCATATCATTCTGACTTGTAAATAATAAAACTCTTGGTAATTGTGAAGAACAGCTCCCCTCCACCGACTGTTGGCCAACTGTCGGCCAACAGTCGACCAACAGTTGGTCAACAGTCAGCCGACTGTCGGTACGTTGTCGGTACATTGTCGGTAGACTGTCAGTAGACTGTCGGTATATTGTCTTAAATACTATGAGATTCATCAAATATTGTCAGGAAATATAATATATAGAATTATATAACCTCACTTTTCTCTTGACAATAAAATAAATCAAAACTTTTATAATACAGTCGAAGCTCTCTGAGTGGACGACACTCTAAAGAGGACAGCTCTACTTACAACTGCCTTGACAAAACCCTGTTTGAACTCTACCTCATACAAACCTTGTATTTACACATTCCTGTAAGCAGCCAGCTCCAGGTGCGGACACTTATTCTGCTTCCTGAGGGCGTCCGCTTATGGAAGCTTCGACTGTTTGTACATGTAGTATGTACTATCTTATTACTTTTATTATACATTTTGAGCCTGGGAATCATATTATTAGTACTGGCTCTTACATGTTAATTTATGAATGAAGATGTGAATGCTTTCATTGTTAACCCCTGCAAACAATAATTATTATTATTAAATAGTATATAGCAGATGCTGTTTTGTGTGAAAATGCAAAAAATGGATTGTGTAAATTAAATAATAAATTAACTATTATTCATACACATGTAGTTTAAAAAACTATAATAATTGCTTATTGCCAACGAAGCATTTTGTTTTGTGTTTTACTACAATTGTACATGTTCTTAATTTATAACACATCTAAACTAAACTGTATTTAATTTAATTCCCAAAATTCAACTTTCACAAACATCTTTTCTTCCTACAGAATATTTGTTTGTCTAACTTCCGCCATGTTTTTATCATTTTACACAATAATTTTCGAATCAGTCCTCCTTGTTGTGAAACATTTACATTTACATTTACAATAAAATCAACATCTTTGAAAAGCCCTAGGGATTAAATACATTCAAAACAAATTATTATTCAATCCACATGCAGATTTTACAATTCCCTTAAGTTTGCAGTTTGCTACACAGATCTGGGCTTTGATCGTAGACCTCCAAACAAAGACTCCCAGCCAACTTGGACAAAAAACTGAATAAACATTGACCAGCCATAGCTGAACAGAGCAGACCATTTTTCCAAAGTTAACATTCAAATTTTCCATCAAACATGTACCATGACAAATTTAAAATTTTATCAGCACAAAATTTGCAGCAATTTCACAAACGTCACACCATGTTTGATTTCTGTCCTTTATAGTTAAGAGATCAAACAAACTGTGCCATGAGTTTGTTTAAATTTATAATTAAATTTTTAGCCGGAGAAAACATTAAATTGCAGTTGATCAGTGATGTGGCAGTACCTGAGAGAGTCGCTTTGCTTAAACAGAGCACAAAGTTTCTCAACAGCTGCTTGCTACCAAACAAGGTGAGCTTTTTGATTCTTGGGTTTTTTCACCGTCATCTACAAACACTTTGTAGACACAGTTTTCATTTGAATGCTGCAATAGTTTCCAAAATGGCTGCACTAGGATAGACGGCCCGGTAACATATTCAAGTGTTACCAAAAAAGGCAATGACTGAGGCCTCTTTTGAGTCACCTGAGCAATCAATTTCAAATTTAAATTGCACTTAATGTATGGAGACTTTGGAAAATATATTTGCAACCATGGATACAACAATAGCAAAGAAGGAATGTAGCATATATTATGCTTTGTTGTTTCATTTCAGACTAAGAAAATCATATAATATTATAAAATATAATAAATAAATATTATAGATAATAAAATTAAGCTATGAAATAAAAATTGCTTATCCAGATTAATTAGCTTTTTTGTTACACTGAGTAACGTTTACCAATTTTCTGTTTCTTGACATTAATTTACTTAATATTTGTAATTCTCTACACTTTTACCAAAAATGATAATGAAGTTAGTAGTACAGTGGAACCCGGTTAATACGGACACCAAGGGGACACGCTAAAGTGTCTGTATTAACCGGGTGTCCGTACTTTTAAGCGGGCTCTCAGAATAAACGTTACGGACACATGTAGCAGGCAAAAGATGTCAAAGAGGAAGAAGGCTACAAGCAATGACTGCAGTAAAAGGCCAAGGAAGTGAAACTTTTGTGTGAACAGAGAACTTTAAGGTCTACAACGGTCAAACATCGGAAGAAAGACAGTTGTCAAACACGTCACGCTATTGTGCTACTGTTTTAGTAATAAAATCACAATAACCTGTAGTCAAACTTTCATTTTCTAACAGGATTTAATCGTGAAAAATGAAAATATTCAGTGCACAGATAACCAGTGTCCGTAAAGCGAGGTTAACTTTGTATGAGAGCGTGTCACTCGGGTCACAGAAAAGCGTCCGTTGTCCGTATTAACCGGTGTCCGTATTAAGCGGATTAATATTGGCCATTCCGAGGTTGCGCAGGGAACTGGGGCGAGTTTCAAATTTTAAGTAATCGATAATCTGACACCACCAAATGAAAGATCATGGTGAGATTGGTCATTTGACCAGGTTTGATGCTTTTAGAATGAACAGAAACGAAGTTATGGACCTTGAAACATGGTTCAAAATCCATACAAACGTCTCTTATTTTGAGACAGCGTCCCCCAAAACCATATAAACTCTTAAATTTTTTATGATTTTTGTGATACTCTTTAAAGTGGGCAAACATAGTGATTTTTATCTTAGTTTCTTTCAAATAATGGGTCTTTGGCAGGATTTTACAGCTTTCACAAAATGGATAAAAATTTTAAGAGTTTCTATGGTTTTGGGGACGCTGGCTTACAATTAGAGACGTTTGTATGGATTTTGAACCATGTTTCAAGGTCCATAACTTCGTTTCTGTTCATTCTAAAAGCATCAAACCTGGTCAAATGACCAATCTCACCATGATCTTTCATTTGGTGGTGTCAGATTATCGATTACTTAAAATTTGAAACTCGCCCCAGTTCCCTGCGCAACCTCGGAATGGCCAATAAGAGCAAATATATGAGCTTTTCGTCCTGACAAACAAAACTGTCCGTAATAAGCGGGTGTCCGTATTAAGCGGGTGTCGTAAAGCGGGGTTCCACTGTAGTTGTTGTTGTTGTTGTTGTTATAACTACTTTGTGTCACCTTTCAGTCAGATACAAAGACATTGTAAAGTTTTAACAGACTATTAAATAAATATAATTACAACCAGTTTGATTTTGATTTTCCTTTGTGCCATAAACATATAAATTGTGGTTTAGGAAAATTCCAACCGGGTTTTATTTTTATTTTCCTTTGTTTCAGATGAAAATTTGACAAAGGAAAATACAAAACAAACTGGTTTGAGAATTTTCAAACCAAAAACAAACATTAAACCACAACATGATATATATTATGACTGTAAGTTATAAACTGTGTCCATACCTGTACAATGTCATACAAATATGTTTTCTTTTTTGTTTTAAATTGTGTTTTGTTAGCCCTTATCAGTCTTGTTTTCACATTTTCTTTTCAAAGTAAAAAGTCTTCATTGCCAAATTAAATTATACATATTAGTCACATTTAATGTGTACAAGTACTTTTTTGGTGTGAGGGACCCATTTTGGGCAGTCAACATACAAAATTCTCCTCAAATCAACAGAACCCGACTTAAAATTTTTATTATTACATATTAGGCAGAAAAGCAACAAAGGATGAGTGATAATAAAACAGAAAATACTGTACATAAACTGTGTACATGTACAGGTGTAACAGTACAGAATGACAAGTTCATGGTGAAAAAATATGAAACTTGCAGAAAATGTATTTTCAGAAATTTGACAGCCATCCTTTCAATATTCCTGTCAGATCCTTTGATCGAGCTTGTAATACAACTCATACAGGTTTGATGACTAAAAAAGCTTTTTCTTGAAAATTTCTGACGATGTAGGGCTTTTATAGCTTGCATGCAGATGTCTCCTATTTCCATGTGAAGCAAGGAAATAGGACGCAGGCAAGGCTTTTAGTGTTAATCATTAATAACAAAGGCATTCTAGAAAACAACTTTGGTTACCTAGAAGAAACATTTCATAAATTAACGAATAAAAAACTGCCCTTCAACTTGATCTGTAACATTAAAATCAAGCTTAAAGGCAGCTTTATAAGTTAGAATATTGAGTAAATGAACAAATGATCCAGTGCTGTCTCTTTTGGTGACAAGTTTTTATCTGCCATGTTCTCAAGACAGGTTTCAGATAATTTCATTACCAAATCGCTAGTACATGCACATCACATCTCTCACCTGAGAGAATAAAATAATGAAATAAATATAACATTTTAATGCTTTAAAAAAGAAAAATATTCCTGAAGGTCGTCTGAGCAATTTCAGTTATTAAAAAAAATGAGTTGATCACTTGTTCTTAATCATGCAGACAGTTTGCTTCCATCACCTCGATCAAAACAATTATTATCAACAACAATGACACAATGGCTCTGAGTTATAATTATTTTCCAAGCCCTAGCCAGGATAATTTTCAAAATAATTTACCAAACTTATTGTTTTAAAAAACTCAGACTAGATACATGTACATGTACACTGAAAACGTACTTACGCCGTCTTTTTGCAAGAGCTTTTACATTAGCATCAAGCAGTAGATAGTCACCTTCGTAACAGCATTTGTTAAATGGACGAAGTAGCATGGGCAACATGAAAACAGAATTTTGATAATCGACAATAAAAAATCGCAGGATCTCATGACCTTGTGGCTTTTAGGACTAAAACCACAAAATTCTACCAAGACGAGATTGGAACTCTACTCAAAATAAAGTACAGTCGTTGTTGAATTAAGTCTTGGCACAAGCAGCCCTCTTGTTTGGCAATAAGAAGATGCAGGAGGCTTTTTATCCTGATTCAAATGACAGTATGCTAATTCTCAGCCCTTTTAGACATGCTAAAAGTTCAGTCATGTATCCATAATGAATTAGTGTAAAAAGTATTAAATGACCTCCTTTTATATAAGGTTGGGTAATTTACATGCGTTTCTGTGATTCTGGCCGGGGGGGGGGGGGGGGGGCATGATGAGAAGAGCATCATGATACAATAAATTATTAATTACCAAATTATTGGCAAAAATATAGAAACGGTATCCCAGAGCAAGATACATCGTATTACAGATTTATACTACAATTTCTTCATTGAAATTATATTCCAAGAGTGTAAACTGACTCGTAAAAATACCCAGCTGTATTACACAACTTTCCGCTGAATAACCTAGTTATATTATATGAATGTACACATCTAGTCTTGATGCTCAGAATAATATTTAAAGGTTGAAATAAATAAATTATTCTGGTTTAACATTAATTTTAGTACAGAGAATTAACTATTTTGAGTTCAAGACTGATAATATTACCTTGATCGGTACTTTCAATCATGTGAACCAATCAGATTGATTGCGTGGTTCGTTAAAATATCTACCGATCAGAGCCCGAGGGTCAGATCTTGACCCTAAAATTCCAGCATGGAAGTGAGAATCCATACCCACTGCACCCAGGTTTTCTCTCTTGAAGCTCTGCGACTTGCTTTTGCCACTTCACAGCTCAAATTTGATTGATCATGAGAAAGACAAGAAAGAAAACCTCTGGAAACAGGGTAAAATCAAAGTTCTTCATAAAGTGAGAGTTGGCTGTATATTGTCGTCTCCTAAATATATAATGTTTATTCAAGGTTTGACATACAAGTACAGTTGCTACCCTGTCGTTGGTGTCAAACATGCGTGATTAAGTGCCTTAATTAAAGATGTACAGTACAATAATGCTGGCTAGGGCCTTGACGCCATAATAATTTTTATATGTAGGTTCAACCATGCTAGATTGGTCAAGGGGGAGAGGCTTCAGAAAACTTTCAGATGTAGACTGCATGCTGTATAGCCTCCTATGCAGACATTCTCTTGGCTCGTCGCGCAATCTCTCCTCCCCAACATTGTTGGAAGAGAGATTGCGTGACGAGCCAAAAAGAGGAGCAGTACACTGTACTGCTTATCACAGTAAGGATGCGCGGCCCTAACCGCATATCACATAAAAAGGCAGTGAAAGAAATTGCTCCAAAAAGAGCTTTAATTAACACCACACCAAGGGGGAACCCTGATGGCATATTGCAGTTTGCACTTATGGTAACCCTTCACTACCGTTGATCAATATAGTGTCTCCACTGGCAATTATTGGGAGCTAATGGTATGGATTTTCATAAGTTAACACAAGTAATTGGTTGATTGTACTATATAATACAATGATTTTGATTGAAAGTTGTGTTTTTGTTTTTTACACTGGAACAACATATCAAGTAACTGTTAGTAGTAAAAAGAATAGTAACAATATACTATATTACAGTTGGTCCCAAAATAATATAAGTTTTTCCATAAGTACAATATAAGATAAAAATTGCAACCTACATTAACGCCTCTTACAATATCATGAATATGGACACTATAGATAAATCTCGATATGTTCACTGCATGTACTTCCCTGTTTTGGGAAAAAAGTTACATCTGATCATATTATAGGAATAAAATAATCGGTCTTCTGGAAATAGCAGTGTTATAAAAAGCAAAGTACGCGATTAAATAGAACACTAAACGACAGAGAGTGCGCTTGGCATAAGCTTGAGCTTTAAGCTTATGTTCGAACAGAAGTTGTCAAAAATATGGTTGTCACACAAGCGTGGTTTCAATGTCCTTAGCTATAGAACGTCTGTCTTTTACAATATATTGGTCTCTTAATTGTCGTAAATCCATACTACACGCCTGAAAAGATCCTCTGATCTTCGCCAAGCTCGTTCATTATTTATTTATCGCTCCATATGATCAAGTGGACAAAGGTAAGGCTATCAATTTGAAAGAAGCTATGACCGTTATTGATTTTTAAACAATTATTTAGCAACGTACCTTTTATGCTATACATGCTGTATCCCTCGGATGATTTTCTTTCGCTGCTACTGAACACCTGTTTGGCCAACTCCATTTTCAGGCAAAATCTTGCAAAAATACAAGCGTATGATGACAACCCACACGGGACCAAAACACCATGTTCAAAATGGCGGCACTTCGATTGAACACTTCCGTGACGTCATCATCTCTAGCCAATCACATTTCCCGGAAGATAAACAGATTTCACGGCTGTTTACGTGGCCTTGTATGGCAGGTAGGCGACCAGACAATTAGTAGAAAAAAAAATTCAACAATTGCTTCAGAAACAAAATGTAAATAATCCCAACAAAACAATCTCAGATTTCCTTTTTACCAGTGGAAATCTTGGAGAAGGGGGTGGGAGTCGGGTTATCATTTTAGCTATAAAATTTTTGAGGCAAATTATGTACTGAGCTGGTAAAAGTGATTTATACTATAAAAGTATAAAACAGAAAAAAAATTGAGAAAAAAGCTATGTCTTTAAAAGACAGATGGAAGAATGGTGAGGTTTACAGTAGCACGACCCTTTGCATGCATAATCTTAATTTTGTGCCTGCCATGCCAGACATTTAAAGAGCATGTCTGAAATTAGCAAGACTGATGTTTATGTGCAAGTTTTAATATATTTATGGTGACAATTAAGAATGTATGGGAAAAAATGCTTGATGACATTACCGTTGATTTTCTTAGCGGTTTGCAAAGATTTCCATCAATCATACATGGTCATACCTTATATGGAAGTGTTCCATTTTACCGTGAGTAAACACCTTCCACATAAGGTACGGACATGTATGATTGCCCATGATTGACGGAAATCTTTTGCAAACCACTCAGAGGAGCTTTGATTTAAACAGTTACGTAACAGTGAAATCAACGGTAATATATGGTTATGCCTAGAACGGATATGCCAAAACCAGATCAGCCTGCTGTACAGCTTTCTATATTTGCGGGTTAGGGTAACGTCTGATCTGATTTTGGGCTATCCATTCTAGGCATGATAATATATTGCTCACTGATTGATTGGAACCAATGTTTATATAACTGTTGGGGAGCGTGGACTCATTTCCGAACAGTGGCTGGTAATCGAGCCTAAAAAATGCCAATAAATTTCCATAAGAACATCAGAACTCTCGTAAACTCTTGTTAAAGTGAAATGAACTTTTTTTTTTTTTTTAACAACAACAACAAGCTTTATTAACTCTTTGGTTAAAATACAATGATTTTCACCTCCCGCAAATTAGCAGGGCTATTCGAGTCAAACAACTGTGGAAACACTTGCTTCCATGACATTTCCTGTTCTTTCAGAACGTGTTTTTTTGTTTTTTTATTTAAATATATAACTTCACTGAATGTTCAATGGAAATTTGCATGAAAATGAACATGTGAGTAAAACTCAATTTCTTATGAAAAGTTTAGCACCAGGTCTTGTTTCGAAACAAAGGCAAAAGGAACTCGGAATTGCTGCTATTAGACTGTGAGCTTTCCGATCCTATCTTTCCGATAGCGAAGCGGAAATAAAGCGCGAAGCGCGAGCGTGCGGAAGTTTGTGACTCACTTCCGCTCGGCCCATTTCTCGCTCGCTCGCGCTTCGCGCTCGATTTCCGCTCTCTCAGTCTATGCTGCTATTGATTTCCATGATCCTCATTCTAAAGTGATGTAAGAAACTTTAATCTTGCAAATCAGCAAACTGTTAGAACAAAGAGAATGGTCAGATTATGGTAAATAAATTTTTAATGTACATCAAACTCGTCTTGTAATTATACTGAAAATGTCTAAAATGAGAGGTCCGGTTTCAACAGAATACATCCTCAGAGACCCAGGGGCAGTTAGTGGGGGCGAGCGAAAAAAATAGGCAAAGAAAAGTAGGAGAACGAAAATCCTTTTCTTTACCGATTTTTTTTGCTCGCCCCCACTAACGGGTCTCCAAGGATGAAAAGAATACAGAAGTCTCACTCAAACTGTTCTTGGATCAGGATCATGCAGGAGGTCAAATTATGAGCAGATGTTTGTTTCATGATTTGTCTCATTGGCACAAAATCACGTACACATTATAAAATAATATTATTGTTTGGGTTGACATTTTAATAATCTGGAGGTGAATCTGGTATTCCTGTCTCAGACCAAAATCTCTCTAATTTTCTACCTTATACAGTGAAACACCCTCGGGACAAGGAAAAGTGTCCCCTTAATGGAGATGTCCCAAAGTAGAGGTTCCACTGTAACCCATTTCAGACATTTTAGAAAGAGTATAATTTTATACCCCATGTCAAACAAAAGTGAAGGAGGTGTTTTTATGGAGGTGTTTTTATTTAACAAGTTTTCTGCATAATTGCCATCTGATATATTTTTGCAAAAATTAGGAAAGGAAATTAATAAAATTATGAAAATAAGAAAAGCAGATTGAAACCCTTTCACGGACCGAGAAGGTCAAAAAGGTAACCCATCCAGTGTAGCATACCCACAATACAATACAGTAACCTGTATTAAGTGGACACCCTTGGCAATGCTCTAGTGTCCGAATAATAAGGGAACTGGTAAATTATGGGACTTTTAATACTGTCCGTTTAATAAAGGGTGTCCAATTAATACGGTGTCTGCTTAATACACGTTTGATGGTCAGAATCCAGTTATGTGACTTCCTTGAAAAGAAAAATGAACATTTCTTTGAAACAGTCCATTCTGTACATCCACAGAGACCCAGGGGCAGATACATGTAATCCTGTCCGTCAAGTAAACTTTCGCGCACACTGATTCTGTCCATGCATTTTAAATGTATCTTCCTCCTGCCCCGTTATTAACTGCCCCATGTGTCTCTGAGGATGATCCTGTATAGCTGTTGCACAGTTCTTCTAGCATGATGAGCCATGGTGTGCTTCAGTACACTCTTTGTGATCAGTCTCTTATCACTGTCCTTTGTCCTGCCCTGTTGCAATCTCTGCATCTTCAAGAAGATCCCATTCTTCTTCTTCCTTCGGTCCAGGAAGGAAGAAAATAATGTAAGTGATGATGGCCATGGCTATCAAACTGACATAAACACTTTTATAGCTTGTCTTCTTCTTCATATCTCCCAGAGTTTCATTAAGTGTCAGAAGTCGAGCCTTTGATGTAGAAAAAGGTATAGGCTTGTTTCTAGGATCTTCATGAACTTCTGACGTTCCTTTAGCTGGGCTACTGTATGTCCTTTGAGCAGCTTGTAGCCTATAAGGGAACAACAAAAATGCTGGGGGGTAACCTGGCTTTGGACTAGCATCCCATCCAGGGGAGTAGTAATACTCCTGATAAGCCAGTTACCTAGACTTGTAGATAGTTATGTAAGGGCCTGGCTAAACTTGGAAAACATTGTTCCCTTTCCTGGGTGGCTAAACTAGCGGGAAGCATGAGGACTGTTTCGCTGCTCTGGTGGCTAAACTAGTAAAATAATTGTTTCCTCTATGGCTAAACTAGGAAACTTATGTTTCGGAAGAAAAATTTACGTCCGTGAAGCAAAAATGTTTTTGACTTGATTAATAAAACAATGTTTCTCATGTGTGAAACATGTTTCTGCAGCTGTGTTTCTGCAACAATGTTTCCTAGTTTAGCCAGGCCCTAATTAAGACATCCCGGGGGGGGGGATACTACCCCAAAATACCTATACGGGTATATGTGCCACCCAACAGGGTCATGATTTTGGGAATCCTGATCTAGAACGGGGTATCCACATTCGAGACTTTTCCAAAATGGGCTATTGAAATTTACTTAATTTCCAGGGTATTTAAAATTTGCCTATTTCTAGAACGGGTATTATTTTGAATGCAAATTCTTTCTAAAACGGGGTCCAAATTTGAAGACCTGGGCGGCACATACCCCACCCAAAACATACCCGAGTTACTCCCCCCCCCCCCCCCCCCCCCCCCCGTACACGGCCAGATTCGCTTGAATCGAAATCTAAAAATACAGTAAATGCTATTCCGGAAAACGTAGAGCATGGTCACCTTAAAAAGAGTGATCGTCTCGCTAGCTCTCGACTGATTACATTTATAACTACCAAAACAACAACCATAATAAAACCAAGATCAGACAATGAACGGAGCCTCGTAGGTAAACGATAGGTTTTACCACATGAATATACCTTGCTGCGCCACGTAAACCTGATATCAAGCAACATTTCGTTCGCAAACTCTTCGATATCCGAAGAGCGGCCATGTTCTAATAGCCTCTTTTTACTTCATGTAAGGACCACTGGAATATGAAGTTTGGGAAGGACGAGAAGAGGTTGGGGCGAGAAGAGGCTCGTCCCAACCCTTTCTCGTCCACACCTCAATTTTGTGCTCCAGTGCTTCACGAGAAAGGACTGCAGTCTGAACTGACAGGGACCGCGCAGGGCAATTTTTTTTTTTACGCCCACTTCAAGATGGCGGCCATTTACATTTTGTATTTTTTTAAGCGACTAAATATTGTTTCGGGTTTATCAACAGTTTAGAATTTGAATTTAGCCAACGTTTTACTGTTTGGGGTTAAAAAATGGTTTAAATTTTGATGTTAAGTAGCGATTTTATGATTCGTTCGTAGTAAACCGGTTATTATTGGTCAGTTTTGACGTATGTTACGGGAGCACGTTATTGCCTTAAAAATTAGTGTTTCGGGTAGCTAGCGTCGATTGTGTTGTGCTAGGGAATAAGGTTATTGTGGGTTAGAATCAACTCAATTCATGAACTGTGTTCCCTTTTTTGTGGAAAAAGTCTTAACGCCGCCATCTTGCCGCCATCTTGAAGTGGGCGTAAAAAAAAATTGCCCGCGCAGGGGGAGGGGCTGGGGGGGCTTCAGCCCCCCCACTTTTCTAAAAAATAATAATAATAATAATTTCCAGAAGTCATTTCACTAGTTAACGTTTTTAACTGGAAGTTGATGATAACATTTTCTTTTTGATCTGCAGTAGTTCGCAACGGACAAAAGTCGCAATGACCATTAGCCGAAAGTAGACGCGATTACAACTGAACAAATATCAAGAGTAAGATAACTTTGAGTTGACTGACTTTATGCTATTGAGCAGTTGTATCTTGCGTTTTATAGAGAAACGTTTTTATGACAACATTTTATCGCCATAGCCTACTTTAAACTGAGAATTAACACAGCTCTGGACAACGCGGGACACGGGAGTCCTGCCTGATAACCCGAACAGAGAAGCGCGCATGGTAAAATTGCTTTTCGAAAAATGAACAACTCTCTCTGAATTTAAAGACCGGATAATAAATTGACTGTATTAAAAACAGTCGCTTTTTAAGCGCTGAAAGTTGGTAATTTGCACCACGCTTGTTAATTTTAGATGCATTTCTAGCCATTTCAGAGGACATAAATTCCAAATTTTCCCGGGGGAGCATGCCCCCGGACCTGCATAGCCCCCCCCCCCCCCCCCCCCCCCCTCCCCACTCAAAAAGTGCTGCGCGGGCCCTGTTGGCGTTCATAACCAGGGTTTTCGGGCCAGTTGCATTGGTGAAATGAAGAAAAAAGACAAGATGATACTTTTTTATATTTATTTGTTGCTGAATTTGATTATTTGACTGAATAAAAAGAGTCGTTCAATAAACTGACTCGCACTAAATTACAAACTGAGCCGACAAGCCTGCCAGACATGACATGTCGAAGTGTTTAAATTCCTCCCCCTACCCCTCCTTAGCATGTTAGGCAACTTATACTTACTTTTATGAAAATAAATATACGATATGTGCAGCAAATGAAAAACTATTCGGTATAAATATTAATTAAGAATAAAATTATTATACATCTTCGTAAAAAGGTTTACACATGATAAAATAATGACTCCTTATGGTACCACATTTGAATTGTTTTTCTCCCGTTCTTTTAAAAACTAAGAACTCAAACGCTATGTATATTAGGCTTACTTGCAGTGGCAGCAAAAATATGTTTCTGCAAGAGAATATGAAGGGTACCCTTCATATTCTCTTGGTTTCTGTCATTCCTAATTATTCAGTTTACTTCATGGAGATCCAGCTCCAAGTTTAGCACGGCTTGAAAATAAAACCAGAGTCGTGAACTGAAGAAGCCCTAACCTCTTCCACCTCATTTTCGCATGAAAGAAAAAACAAACAAACATGATGATACGCTGACCGACTTCTGAGCAGGCAATCCGTTTCCAAGATGGCGGATTTCTAATATTTCAGTAACAGAATTCCTCGCTAAATTGTAAGATAGAGCAACGAGAATAGGAAAATTTACAACAACAATGTTTGGCCTTTCTTTTGAAATATTCTTGTTTTTACCGCCGAGTTCTCCTTTAAGGAAATTTAAAACAATGATCTGATTGGTGGGTTTTTGCAGAACACATAATTTACAATTCATACCCACGGCAAAATGTTAATTTTCCGTCATTTTCACTTTCTGGGGCTTAAATAATGCGCAACTTACCACTACACTTTTTCTCTATCATCGATAGTTTGAAAATATTTCACTTTTACAGCTTACACTGTTTTATAAGCAACTTCAGAAAAAAATGGTTTGAATAGAACATCCACTGGTGAAACTGTTAATTTATGCAAATAATACCACTCAATAATACCGGCCAAAAAATATAAAACTGAACTGTGTACATACATACACTTTATTGAGACTCCCTTATATAGGGCTCAGTATTCTGTCACAATGTAGTCTGTCACACATTGTCACAATGTGTAGTCAATTAAACCACACAAATAAAACTTATAATAAACAATTGATGTTTTGCATACCATTTATTAAGTAGTAACTTCAAGAACCATCTCAGAAGCAACGAGGAATCACGCCGCGAATGAATTCATCGATGCTTTCATTATGATTTTCGTTATGATTTTATTTTAGCCAAAGATGTCTCATTTTCATTTTTTTTTAAAGGTGGTCCCTCCTCGTCTCTTATCTCTTGAAACAGTTCCAATTTTGCTCCAATTTCTTCTACTGTCTCGTACAGCTGACTACCTCGCGTGTATAGAGGCGCTTACTGATCTATCGAGCACGTCCGCTCTGTCTGTTTATCCATAACCCGTTTCGGTGGGATTCGATCGTTTCCAGGAGGGCAAATCTTCTTGTATTGGACTAATTCGAACGTCTGATGAAGTCGGAAAGCCAGCTGAATCAAGGTCTCCAGACGGTGTAGCTTCGTCGAATCGAAGGTAATCGTGTTGCGTGGAATGCCGTGCGCTTCCAATTGAAATACGAATTTACAAGTACACATTCAGAATTATGGACTACTTTACCACTCTCCTGATATCTCTAACCGCTTGAAAATTGTAATCCCACCACTGCCACCAAATGTAATGCCACCGAGGGTCAAGAACACAGCACAACAGACGAAGAACTTCACAGCACAAGGTTTTCGTTCTCGATCACAACAACACTTTTGTACTCCTCTACATGAGGACGGAACTAGTCAAGAGAAACACTAGTCACGCGATCGCAGCTTCGCTATAATATGTCGAAATATGTGCTTTTTGTGTGAGCAACAAGACAGAGTTTTAGATCCCTTCAAAGCACCATCACCAAAACTTTGCAGGGCTAGAGTAGAAACACATTGTCTCGTAATTTTTCCCTGGTTTCCGGTTTGTGAAAAAAAACGCGGTCAGTGTCTTCTGTTTTCTTTTGTTCAAAAAGGGTTGTTTTTTTTTCGTTCCGAGAGAGTGATTTTTTAATTAATTAAATCACGACTCTCGATCTCCGCCTGAAGTTTCATTTTCCACCTAAGAAAAGTAGGGCATAGTGTTAACATTTTATTGGAGTTTCAGGAAACCAGACTGGCTGCCTCAGTAAGGAGTTCGGAAATTTCAGGCGCGAAAAACACGTGAAAGTGAATACTCTATAACGCATGCGCAAATGACCTGTCCTAGATAACATCCCATATGGAAGTCATTGCCTAATCTGAAAGATATATATATGTAAGACTGTCCAGCTATAGATTGGGCCGGGGAACCTCCCGGCCCTGAGTGTCATGTTATTCAGTTTAAGCTTTACGGACGTAGTGTTGACGTCCCGGACGTAGTGTTGACGTCCAACCAAACCAGTATAAAAATCAAAAATCTTTATAAAAATCCTGCGGTTTTCCGCAGGTTCCTTTTCTGAAAGTCATACGAAATTGTTGCTTGTTTTTTATTGTAAACCTCAACAGCTTGGAGTAAGCTTGGAGTACATCATCCGTTTCAGATCAAAACTCCAAAGCCTTTCGTCGAAGGAAACTGCTACTAATTCCAAATGCTGCACTTGGCAGCCATAGAGGGCAAGTGTAGGCAAAATGCGTGCTGTACCGAATGGGGGCTTTGGGTGCAGTGAAACGGCTAATGAATTGTTACTTATATACTGTGGCTTATTCGGAGATGACTGGGGGAAATATTTGGGCCTGATAAACCCAAAATGGTTTATTTTCCTACAAGCTATTGACTTCTTGCAATCTAGATCTTTCTCCGTCGAGAAATAATCTCGTTGTGGCATAAAAGGAACACTGTAAGTCTGTGGGTGGGACGTGAGGGTTTGAGACGAAAAGGCGGTGGTGTCGGTACGGTGCGGTTCTCAAGTCCACATCGCCTTTTCTGCACTTGATCGCGCTCAAAGATATAAACACTCGTATAATGTGGGCTAATACAGAGATGCTGGGGAGACTGTATTGTCAAAATCTACGGGAAGAGTCCGAGGAACATTTACAGATGTGAAAGTTTTTTTTATTGCATTTCAACAAAAACTTACAAAAACCACACAACAAGAAAAAAAGAAAAAGAAAACAGACACAAAATACATCAATTGCAAAAAGATAGCGTACAAATTTAACAATAATTTACAAGTACAGTCGAACCTCGCTCATTAAGCGACCACCTATTGAGCGGCTACCCCCTATTAAGCGGTCAGTTATCAAAGTCCCAAAACTATTGTCAGTATAATACTGTAAATAAAACCTCTGTTAAGCGGCCACCTCCATTAAGCGGCCGCGGCCACACTTTTGGCCGTCCCAATGAGGGTTCTACTATAAATTGTTTTTACCCCTAAAGGCTGTCCACAAGTTGCTCGAAATTTCTAATAAAAGTTCCTCGAAATTTGCTAAAAAAAAATGTTGCTCCAAAAATCCTGGAAACTGCCAAAGAATCTAATAACTTTAAGTATTGCGATTGTGTAAACATGGCAGTAAGACCAATATAAACACTATAAGCTGCTCCAATTTCTGAGAATGAATATTGCTCAGAATGCAAAAAGTTGCTCGAAATGAAAAAAATTGCTCGAAATGAAAAAGGTTGCTCGAAATATGAAAAGTTGCCGAGCAACTTGTGGACAGCCCTAGTCATAGTTTGGCCTTGTTTTGAACTGAAGCTGATGACAGACCAGAGTCCGGCGAAGTCGGAGGCCGTGACGACCTGGTGACGACTGATAAAAACATTCAAACACGCGTTTATCTCAGTTCTATCACGCCTTATGCTAATTTATCACGAACCCTTATTAAGCGGCCAACCCCTATTAAGCGGTCACTTGCCATTTCCCCAAGGGTGGCCGCTTAATAGGGGTTCGACTGTACTTCCTATTTTTTCTATGACATTTTCTCAACACGATATTTAAAATTAAGCGTTACTTTAAATTCACTTTGATCTACTTCCTTTTCGTTATGTTTCTGGTGGTAGAGGTAATATTTCTAAATTACTATTCAAACAATTTAACTTCTTTATATGGAAGTTAAATTATTACAGATGTGAAAGTTACGTCGAGCACAGTCTGGTGACCAGGTACCGGTGTAGCCCCGGGGGGGGACTCCCATATGAAAGTGACGGGGATGCTCGTCGGAAATTTCAAATTACACCCCTAAAAGGGACCAATCTGGGCGTGGCTCAAGAAGACCTAAAAAAGATACCATTATACACAGCTTTCTATCTATCTAGCCAGAGACCCAGATTCCCAGGGTCTGTGGATCTGTGACTCCAGATAACCAGAGACCCAGAGACTGGGCCTGTCCCGATTTTGCTGGGTAAAACGCTGAAAAGTTGCTCACTGGAATGCCAAAAAGTTGGGTCATGCATAGGCCCCAACAGACAATATTGGTATTCTCACGGTTGGAGTGGAACTAGCTTGCAATCGAGGCTCATGCGGGGGAACCTCGATTGCAAGCTAGTGCCAGTCCAACCGTGAGAATACGAATATTGTCTATTCTGGGATTGGCACGGACTTTACAAACTCATGTCCACCTATAAATTAATGGGAACTGACTCTGCGCAATAGTTGTCTGACTCAAAGTTTAATTCCTATACCCAAGGCCAGTGAAAGGTTCCTTTCTGACTGATGGAGCGTGAGTTAGAGGGGCGCACGTTTCGTTCGGAGAATGCCGGAAAACAGCTGGAATTGGGAAGAGAGTATAGTCCCAGGCTCAGAGATGGGAAACGGGCGAAAAAGGCGCGCAAACAATGAGCAAGCTAAAAAGGAATAAAGAAGTTGGTCCCTGTTATGACATTTTGCTTCACACAGCAGATTATAAACAATTTCCTCCTTAATGAAGTGTCAAGTAACTTGGCTGTGAAAAGGCATCATCTATTGGCAGAAGTGTTATCTTTCGCACGTCCAAACACGTATTGAGGAAATAGAACTGAACTCCTGCTATGAAAACAAGCGTAACAATGATTGCGCGCTCTCTCTTACAATAATTATCCTTTACCCACATCCAATCAATCCTATTTATGGCGCAAATAGGTCGTTTGAAGTTCTCCGATCTGTTAAGCCTCCATAAAAGCTGTCCTCACCGAAGACAAACCAAAGTCGCCGACAGTTTATTTATTGTTTAATTAAAACACTTGACTTCGAAAAGGTCGTGTTTTTGCGTGACCCCTAAAAGGAAAATCGAGTTTATGAAAACAGCTTTCTAAATTATCGGCACGAAAAGCTGTTCACCTCGATAGAAAAGCGAAGAAATATCGCTTTGGCAAGTTAGTGTTGTTTCGAGATCTGAGAGCAGATTCCAAAACGTGTTGAATGAAGGCACGCACAAGGGCTATAACATGTATGTTTCCATGCATGTTTCAGTTATCCTGGTACATTTCCACGCTCTTTTTTTCTCTCTCGTCTTTTCTCGGTTTCCTACCAACCCAGTTGAGAAAACAAGAGTCGTGTTTGCTTTGTAGAATAGACCAGTATCACAGGAAAAATTGTAAGGCGAGAACCAGAACAATGACAATCTACTACAGGGCCGCCATGTGAAGTCTTATTAACTTCCTACTTATCTTGGATCATAATCAAAACCTCAATAAGATCCTAAACTCATACAAATAGCAATATTCTAATCTAATCTCTGACATAGTCTTGCGGCCCGGCACAAATGTTTTCTGTATTCAATACCAACTCTTTGGCGCCATACGGTAAAAGATGCTATCAAACCGGGATCACAGTATCAAATTGGTCTAATTTAATTGTCGAGTTCATTTCCTAACTTCTCATTTCTGCCGAAAAAGACGAATAAGAGCGAAGATGAACACTAGCAGAAAAAAAGATTGTGGTATTTTATTGCGCAATAAAACGGGACTAAAACGTTCACACAGTAAGACGCAGATTTGGTGATTGTCCAAAGAAGATTTAGTGTAGTTTACATTTTTCTGGGCGCCAAACTAAACAAAGCAAAAGAAACAAGCCTTAAATGCTTACAAATGACTTAAAACAAACTTCCCGTGTAAATATTTATCCAATCTGCAGCCGAGAGATAATGGAGCAATGCACATAAAATGGCTTTGGGATCGAACAGATGATCGCTTCGACAGACAGTGCAAGAGTCAACAGGATTCAGTTTGTGCTCGGCACGTTGATCTACAGCAGTTATCATGATCACAAAACAGCAATTTGTTGAAATTGAAAGCGTCGTTTTAGGATGCAAATTTTCGCACTATCAATAACAGGAATTTCAGCAAAATAATCACACAATTTCGCTAATCCGAGCTCAAACTGCCGTCCATGCATAAAACAATAGTCATATTAACATCAACTGTGTGGTCTTCAAAACACTTAAACGTGTACTGTAAACAAACAGTGAGACACCAGTCAGACTGAAGACTGTGCGTGCCTGGGTGGTCTAAGGGCGTTCCCGAACCCATATCCGCTTTGAAGTTTGCTGAAATACCACGGCGAAAATTTGCGTTACGGCTGAGCGCAAACCCAAGCTGACACGAAGTGAGTTCATTGCGCGGAAATCGCCATGTACAGTACGTACGCTCCATTGAGATTTGCTCCGTACTCGGCGCTCTCTGTACCGACACAGAGATTTCAACAGCAGGCCTCTGTAGAGGCGCTATGCTCATGTTGTTATTACAATTCTTCTAACTGCTGTTATTCGAGTTATGGTTCGCCGGGATTCGGGTTCTATGGATGCGCCGAAATGCTTCCCAAACCGCCTTATTCCTATGTGGCTCTCATCTCTATGGCCATCAAGAGCTCCCCCGAGAAAAAAGTCACATTAAGCGGGATCTATCAGTTTATTATGCTGAACTTTCCGTACTACCAGCAGAGTAGGAGAGGCTGGCAGAACAGCATCAGACACAACCTCTCGCTAAACAAGTGCTTTGTCAAGGTTCCTCGCGACAAATCCGACCCCGGAAAAGGCTGCTACTGGGCGCTAGATTCATCCTTCGAGGAAATGTTTGAAGAGGGAAGGTTTTGGAGGCGAAAGCGCAGGCCAAAACACGCCGGCCAAGCGAGAGAGCACGAAGACGAGCTATCCACTAACCCCGCGGAAGACGTTCAAATTCAGCCCGGAGAGAAAGATGTACAGAAAGCTGCGTACAACACAAACTCTTGTACCGAGAGAGAAGACAGGAAACTAAAGACTTCCGATACCGAACATTATCGTGTAAATTCCTCGCAGTTGTCAAGCGTAATGACTGAACAAGGACAATGTTTTTCACAACAAAACCAAAGACACTCTACCTACAGTAACCCCGGCGAGCAGAGGACGGGCATGGAACTTGCAAAACGCAACTCTCCAACTTGCGGCTTAAAATTTAGCATCGAGAGTCTCCTTAACCGATAATTGTTAGCTTAGAACAAGCTAGAACAGTGAAGTTTAAACTGTATTGTACGAACAGGAACGTACTGTATTGTACGAACAGGAACGATCCCGCTATTGTCAGCGATGATTGCGAACATGCAGTGATGTGTTCTCATTTCTTTCATGTTGAAAATTCGATCAACACGGTGTAAGCAGTGACCAAAATAAATCCCACTTTTTACTGAATTGATCTCGTTTTAAAATGGTTAACTGCTAACTGCTAAAAATTGCATTAAATCAAAGCAATTATTTTAAATGGCTCCGCAAGCCGCGGCGACTGTAGTCAGACTTATAAACGGTCTAGTTAGACAGCTTAATATTAACACCGGTCACTTCTCCTTGCAAACACTTTTATTAGAGTGAAATTAAGCCTTTTGCTGTGGTATTTACAGTTTCTGGTTAATATATGGTTGTAAATGTGTGGGAATTGCGGTGACTAAGCAAGATTTTGGTTTTGGTTTTGGTTTTGGTTTTGAGGAGTATTGGTTGTCATCAAAGCACTAGTAATTTCAAGAGCCTTTATGCAATGGGATCTTATTTACTTAGAATCGTTTCGACAGCCCCGTATCTCAACTCGAGTTAAACAAAATATTTTACAATCAAATGGTTGTTCATGAGTTATCTGTAATGTGTAGCAGATTGTAAAAGTAAACAAAATAACCTACAACACAAAAACCGCAACAGAAGACCGATAGCGCGACAAAACAATAGCAGAAAAGCAAACGATTCGTTGCAGAAGTTTTCAAAACACACTTATTATTTACTCTTAAATGATAAACACTGGAATAAAATGTAAAAATCACTTTGTTTTATGGCCTGAACTTAATTCAACTGCACAGCATTTTAGTACGTGTTGTATGTAAAGACTGAAGTTTAACCTCTAAGAGTAGCTCTGTATGTAACTTCCTCCCCGCCAATCTAAGCCGAATTACTTGCTTGCACTGATAGCGAGTCCTTTACGCATTTTCGTGTTTTGTTTTTCGCACATTGGTGTTGAATTTACAAAGTCTACAAACCACGGGAAACCAATGACCATTGTCTTCGAGGTACTGAACAATATATCAAGAAACATTGCTGGAACTACAAAAATCTACAACGGCGATATAATCCCGCTATAAAAACAATTCCTCTGAAGTCGGCTTAAAAAGACGTGAGATATACAAACATGATCTCTTCACTTTTAAGACACTCTACAGAGAGCTCTTTGTTTATCGAGCGATGCAAATACCTACAGCCTAAAATCAAACCTTGGCAACTCTGGGCAATTCTCAAGGTTTCATTTATAATTCAGTACGTCTTTTTGCAACATTCTCGGATAATTTTCAATATCTCCCAGAGTAGAGATTTTAACCTCCAAGTATATACAAAAGTGCTGTTTTCATTTTTTCGGTCAATAGGCTACACCACTGGCTACACGTGAGTCTAATTCAGTCCCGGGTTTATCACATACCTGCGAACAAAAATCAAAACTCTGCAATTCTCCCGAATTAATTTCAGTTTGTATAAATTTGCCGATTTGCAACATGAACGTCGTTCCAAGCAAGGCGAAACTGTACTGTACAGTACTTACTTATGGTCATATGCAAATATCTGATCTATTATTCAAACCAATTTGAGATGGTTGTAAAAGAAATTCAACTGATCATTTAGATCAGTTTGAAAAAAATCAGCATATTGAGCTTAATTTCTCTTTGAAACGTGTTTATTAAAGTGTAGATTGCCATTTTCCGAAATCACGTACACATTTCTTTTCTTTAACCGCAAATCCTAACAAATTAACAGTAGAAGACATATCCCCTGTGTTATCTTGTTTTGACTGTGTGTTCCATTAAGCTTTATTACTAAAAGGAAGCCCGCTACAACATTAGAAGTCCGTCATATTGATGCCGCGTCCCATGTAGCCACTCACATTCCAAGATCAACATACAATTTCTCCTCTCTGTTTTCCATACTCTTTCTATAGCTACAAGGGTGAATTTGGTTTTTGGTCAAGGCGTTTCCTTCTGAAATTTGGGTTTGGTCTCGACAAAAGCAGAAGGAAAATTGTAATTTAAACACAAGCGCAAATCAGTGTCAAATCAGTGGGTTAGTACAGTTTGTTTTCCAAGCAGGGAAATGACTGTTTATGTAGTAAAACGATCGGAGGCGCGCGGCCGACTGGAAAAGTAGTTATCTCCGCAGATGTGTCGCAAAAATTGGGCAATTTCCTTGATTCGCGCCTTATCTCACATCATCTGATCGCTGGAGCAATTTGGGGCGAAATCAAAACAGTCGCACTACTATCAGCACAAGAGATACAACGTGTGCTTGAAATTCTTTCCGTAGTTAGACTCTCTGTCGACAGTTCGCTGGTGTTTTCGCTCATTATCGGCGAACTGAATTTTTACTTAAAAATCCATCTACGGTCTTTCTCAAAACTGAGCAGCCCAGGAGAGAAAAAGGTTTCCAGCAACAACGTTACAAAGTTCCGCACTCGCTTTCCAAAAGCGCGCTCGCGAAAATCACTGAAATTCGATCAAATGATGGAAGGAAAGTTGTTTTTGCGTGGTATTAATGCCATCTTACGGTGTACGATGAGTATCACTTCTAAAATCTTGAAACTCCTTACAAGAAATCTCGAAAACTTACAAGAAATTATGAAAACTTACAAGAAATCTTGAAAACTTACAAGAAATCTTGAAAACTTACTTAAAATCTTGAAAACTTACAAGAAATCTTGAAAACTTACAAGAAATCTTGAAAACTTAAAAGAAATCTTGAAAACTTACAAGAAATCTTGAAAACTTAAAAGAAATCTTGAAAACTTACAAGAAATCTTGAAAATCGCGAGAAATCTTGAAAAACACGAGAAATCTTGAAAAACGCGAAAAATCTTGAAAAACGCGACAAATCTTGAAAAACGTGACAAATCTTGAAAAACGCGAAAAATCTTGAAAAACGCGAAAAATCTTGAAAAACGCGAAAAATCTTGAAAAACGCGACAAATCTTGAAAAACGCGACAAATCTTGAAAAACGCGAAAAATCTTGAAAAACGCGACAAATCTTGAAAAACGCGACAAATCTTGAAAAAAGGGAGAAATCTTGAAAAACACGAGAACTCTTGAAACACGCGAGAAATGTGTAAAAAAGGTGACAGGCCTACAGGACTCCCACAGTTTGTGACATTAGTATATTTGCCGTTCTCTATTAAATGTAGTCTGCTTCAAGTGTGTTTCTAAACGGGCAGTATATGTTTAATTTGAGGAGGATATTTTCCAGTAGAGCCTCAATTCGAATATGTACATTCTAGCAAATTGTTTACAAGAGGTCATGAGTTTGACACCTCCGTATTAAATTTGCGGTGCTCATTGCTAAGGTTTGTTTCGGCTCATTTCTATCGCAAGATATGTTTTTGTCTCTCTTAATGTTCTCTCTGGAAGGACTAGATATCAAATATTCCGTGTAGAATGTTGCTTTCTTGCATTTCTAGCGCCGGGCCCGGCATTTGAATTGATAATTATAAAAGCTGTTGCAAGATGAGTCGTTCGGGAGTAACCGATATCATTACTTGTCCTGGTCCAGAGACTACTGGAGCTTCTACGAAGCTACAAGAATTTGTTTAGAGAGATGTAGTATGCCTGATGCTCAGGCTATATCTCTTGCATCAATTTGACCGAGCCTGAGCTCGATGTATCCTCCTTTGTTCGTTGTGTGACCTTCTAGCACCATGCACAAGATAGAAATATAAATATCTCACGCAAGTCGACTGTTTTGCGTTTTGTATAGGTAGTTTCTTCTAGTTTTCTGGGCACTCTATGTTTTAGTTAGAGCGTGGAGTTATGTAGATTGGAACGCACATGCTCTTCTCGCAAACCCCTCTTAAAATGGAGTTGATGCTATTGCATTTAAGTGCGCCGGAATATTTTTGCTCTCCCATGAGATGTTTGATGAGTGCTGGCGCAGGTCGACTGTTTTGCGTGTAGCATATGCCACTATTTGGTGTTGTTCAGGCAGGCAAGACTATGGTTTCGATCCTCCATATGGATCTCATCAGTTGCCGGAGTTTTGTTTTCTGTAGTTGCTAGTGCAACTAATGTGTATTTGCGAGAATGTAACCGACATTCTGCGGCTTGGCATAATCTTTCCGTGGTGTATATATACCCTTTGTGTCACAGTTAGCCAATGGTGGTAGATGGTACTTGTTCTGTTTCTTTATTAATGCTTATTTTCATTCTAAAGATTTTTGGCGAATTTTTTCGTTTTTCGAGTTTTTCAAGATTTTTCGCGTTTTTCAAGATTTTTCGCGTTTTTCAAGATTTCTCGTGTTTTTCAAGATTTTTCGCGTTTTTCAAGATTTTTCGCGTTTTTCAAGATTTCTCGTGTTTTTCAAGATTTTTCGCGTTTTTCAAGATTTTTCGCGTTTTTCAAGATTTCTCGTGTTTTTCAAGATTTTTCGCGTTTTTCAAGATTTGTCGCGTTTTTCAAGATTTTTCGCGTTTTTCAAGATTTTTCGCGTTTTTCAAGATTTCTTGTAAGTTTTCAAGATTTTAAGTAAGTTTTCAAGATTTCTTGTAAGTTTTCAAGATTTTAAGTAAGTTTTCAAGATTTCTTTTAAGTTTTCAAGATTTTAAGAAGTGATACTCATCGTACACCGTACCATCTTATGTCCGGCCATATCTGCGCACTGTTAGAATACAGGAAACATACACATTTCAGATCCATCGCACTTGTAATATTTTGAGAGTCTCGTGTCTTGATTTTGAATGAGAGATATGAAAGCGTTGTTTAATTTAGCTAATTACGTGGCAGGACTTCCCGTAATGAACAAACTGTTAAATGAGTGCAAAAGAGAGACCGATCGATTATCAAGGGCACGTTAGTTCAAACTATTTTGAGCTCGGAGAACAATACTACGCTGACACTTCGCGACGTTTGCAATTTACACGGGTGGTAATTTGCAGTTGAAATGTAGTTAACCGCATTTTTAATTTCTTGATGGAAAGGATTCGATCAAATGAAATCTTGGAGCATGACTGATAGCTATTAGCTTTTGTTGGTGCTTGGCAATTTAATTCAACTTTTCAAGAGGGATATTTTGTGATGTGTTTATTTTATGTTATAAGAATAACCATACAATTGAAAACTGTTTATGAGTGTACATTCTCGCGTGCCTTGTTTTATCTCTGGATGGGATCTCTAGTCGGCTGAAGAAAGGAGATACTATGTTATTATGAGTATCAAGCGTCTTAACGATATCTTTCATCTTTCACTTCAGTATTTTGACTTTCTTCCCCAAGGTTACCAAGGCGAAAGATTCTTCCATTCATTTCTTTCATTCACAACATCAGGAGCCCACGAATAGTAATTTCTCCTAAAAATATCGATGTAAAAGCAAACACGGAAGTCAAACTGCGAGATTCTCCCAAATAGTACAATAAGAAATACAGGGACCAGTAAGGAGAATTTGGGTGTTGATATCAGGCCTTGAAGGGTTGTAATTGCACACCGGAATTCCTGAATTATAAAGAAAATACTGATTAACGATCAACCTTTCATTTCTCTGTTCATTATCAGTAAATTGTCAAGCAGACATGAGTCTTGATGTACAACCAAATTCTCAGAACTACCCGGCATGCAATCACTGAGAATAATTCATTGGGGACTGAAAAAAAATATGAATGAATTAACATTATACGCCACTTACTCAAAATTTACCCGTGCAGTAAATTTTCTAAAGAATTCTGCAGAAATTCAAAGAAATCGATCCGAGCCCAAAACTTTTACCTTGTCCATATTCAGTGATTGGAATCCACCTCCTCGTTAGCCTGCGAGCAAGCTCTCTTGGCGTTTTTGGGGGGAAAAGAGAAAGAGCGGGGGAAAGAGAGTCTCTTTCACTTTCCCGCCTCCCCACCCCCCACCCCCCAAAAAACCCCAGAGAGCTTGCTCGCAGGCTACCTCCTCGTCCCCAGTCCCCAGTTCGTATCCAAGATGGCGAGTGACGAGTCCAAAGAAAGTCTGCGTAGGAGGCTAATCGTCGATCGGATGTGATATACCGTATAAGATCTATTTACCGCCCCCCCCCCCCCCCCCCCACCCTCTCTAATAAGCAGTCCCCTTCTCGAAGCCTGAAATTAAATAAGCCCCGGGGGTCTTAATAGAGCTTTTACGGTAGTACAGAATGGGTAACGTAACAACAAGCCAAGCAAACAGACTTGTACTGTACGAAGTGCATTTATGTTAGTGTAGGGCATGCTTTTCCACAAGTATTTTTAAATTTCGGATGGTGGCAAAACACGGTCATGAACCCATGAAATAAATAAACTATTTTTTAAAGTGAGGGGAACCAACAACATTGTAATCGCTGCTGATTTTTTATTTTACACTTTTTTTGTCACAAAACTAATTCTTCGAGATTAGACTTCCATTTGACTTTTCTTTAAACAATTGTTCGAATCGTGACAGAACGGACTAAATTGGCTCTCGAAAGATCGCTGAAGTTCTCGCAAGTTCGGAGACTTGTACCCGGGGATGCGCCGGGGACTCTCGTATAAAAGTGACGGGGTTGATCGTCGGAAATTTGAAAAGAACCCCTAAAAGATCATCTGAAACTCGCTTGGTGGGTGTGGCTCGAATTCATTTTCACCCCTAACGGGAACCAATGAAAACAACACTAGTTCCTACTCCATTTTTTTTTCCGGTTTATGTGCTATAGAAGTACCGGGATAACTATAACAGTGGTCATTTCAGAATTAAACTGACCCTTAGCGGTACCAAACCATGAATGTTAACCTCTAAAAGGTACGACGATCGTCCCGTCCCTTTTATATTGAAGTCCCCCCTCCCGGAATTGTACGCGATGATATGAAATGGTCAAATTATATGAGCCTTCACGGTTAGCTTTGCAACGGCCGTACTCCTCAGCCGACTGGGTTGAATCCAAATATATATTCTCTTTTGATTTGGTACTTTTCTCGTTCTGTCTGATCAGCTTAGTAACTGTATGTTTTGCAAGGAAGTCACTAGCATAAAATGTACTGTTTCATGCGCCCTCGCATGACTCGCATCAATTCCTCGTTTTACGACGAACGTGAATTTTATTTAATCTTTTTTAAACAGGATAACAAAGTCTGTAATTCGATCAAGAAATGATGCAAATTTTTAAGCTTTTAGACCGTGACTGACACAAAGCTGTTTTTGTAGCTTTATACCTTCTCTTTATATGACATTAGGCAGTTCACTTCGTCCCTAGTAGGAAATACAACAAACCGCAGTGCATATAATACGACTAATACCATTCAAGGGTTAGTTTTTTTCAAGGATTTTCCCGAGGGCACAAACTGTTTTTAAACACTCATTAACTACAGTAATCGTTTCCTGTGCGAGAACTGAAAGCATTCTCACGGAGTTTTATGACTGATCATTACGGGAGATTGACACAGATTAAAAAGAGCATGCTTTGAAGCACAATTTCTGATTGTCTGAAACTAAACGAAAAAGCTGGCTGCCAGCTTTTTCAATCGAATATTAAAGCATTAATTTTCGTTTTTCCTTCACAATGAAATGTGTTGTCCATGTGGTATGATGAAGTTTTTTGTGTGTAATCTGTGCTGTTGCAGCCTCATGAATAAGCTGAATAAGGGCGTATGCCTTTCCAGAAAAGACGAAGAGACCTGATGTGATACGCGGTGCCAGTCAGTTTCAGGGATTTTCTCTCGCGATTAGGAGAATTGAACGATCGACTAACGGCTTAAAAAGGGGCTATGATTTAATTCTACCTTTTTAAAACAATGCAAGCCAAAACTTGAATTTCTTGGCCTTCTGAACAATTGCTAGTTCACCATGATTGTGATCGGTTTGTGCTGATGCAGCACAACAAAAAGCAGCACAAAAACTAGGGTGATCAGTTGTACTGTGAAAACAGCGAGATCTGAGATGCCTTACGTGCTGTAATGCAAACTGTCAACCGTCTTAAATTGGTAAACCCAACATAAGTCGTAGAACCCAACAAAAGCCCGGTCAACACTACGGAACCCAACATAAGTCGGCGAAGAGACCAACATAAGTCAACATGACGGAACCGGCCAACATAAGTCGGCGAAGAAGTGCAGAACCCAACATAAACCTAAGTCGTAGAACCCAACAAAAGCCGGACAACACTACGGAACCCAACATAAGCTAACATAAGTCGGCGAAGAACCCAACATAAGTCAACACGACGGAACCCAACATAAGTCGATCGGCAAAGAACCCCGAACATAAGTCGTTATCAGACGAAGGGTTTAATAGGAGTGTGACGGGAGCTGCTTTCCGTGTAGCTTACACAACAGAAAACCGGCGACAGGAAACGAAGACTGATTGTGGTAAAACATGTGCACAGTGTAACTCAAAAATGCGGATTTAAATTCCGCTTGCTGCGTTTGCGTTGGCGGAATTAAGAAACGCTCCAGGGAGAGAACGGCTTCGAAAAACATTGTAAACAAACCTTTATGAGGTTTAATGATTTCAAGCTAGGTAGAATGAGGATAACACAGTTAGTGTTGAATGGAAAGAGCCGATTAACCCACTGAATGATCGATGCCGTTTGTTTAAAGTAACCCCTTGCCACTTCTTCCTTCCTTCCTTCCTTCTTAACCCTTCATTTTAATGAAAAAAGGTTCTTAATCTTTCAATAAGAGATAATCTTGTCTTTTTAATCCTATTATTTAGCACATGAAGAGTTATTTAACGGGCTTTTGATGGCAGCCAGGTTTGTTTGCCTTGCGGTTTAGCTATATGTCCTTGAAAATCCTGAAAGACCTTAGTGTAGTTCTACGTAAACAACTTAATTTGACTAAACTGGCTTTCTTGTCTTGGCATGGATTCAAGACCTTGTTAGCTTCAGGTTTGGCTGACAAACATAACTGAGCTTTTCAAGGTTTCGATAGAAAGATATTTCGACTGATAAACCAGAAAATACACTGACTATTCATTGTAAGAGACTGAATACAAATTGATTTTTCAAAAGAGTAATGTGTTTTCTTTAATTGTAAGTTCCACTGATACAACTAAACATTTCGCGTGCTTCAATCTCTGGTTTCAGATCATGAGAAAGCTTCTTCAATTTTATGATTATTATATTGACAAGAATCTAAAAGAGACTCATGACCACTCATTTCCTTTTGATTAAAATTGAACGAGTGAGGCAGTTCCTAGCAATTACATCACAGGGATGAATAATGGAATAAAAGAAAACATCAAATTGATTAAAAAGATTTTCAGCTGGATAGCCCTACTAGTTAAATCAGCATGCGGAAAAAATAAAGGAAACTGGAAGATTTGAGAGAAATTTAAACTTAAAATGTCTGATTAAGCAATCGGGAAAAGGAGTTTTATTTTTCACATCGACGACTACGAATGTCGGTGTCGTGTGGCATTGCACGTGCGTTTATTGAGTGGAAATTTCCCAAACAGCTTTTAAATGGTTTATAAATGTGCTAGATTTCCATATTTTTGTGAAGAATCAACTGAAATGAAGCCATGAAAGTCATGCTGTGAGAACTTAAGAAACAAGGGCCGGCAGCGATGGTTGTCGATCTTACCACTGGCACCAATTTGACAGCGATATAAAGAAGAGGAAGAATTCTCAGCGCCAAGATGGAGACAGACCATACAGAGCTTTTGTTCACAAAAAACAATGCGAACACATCTTCCTACTGCTTTCTAACAATACTGCAGACTGGCAATTGTCCATGGGCTTTCTCAGAGAATAGTGGCATCAAGCGGCGCGATCATTTCAGGAAGATACTCGAGATAATTGCGAAGAAGGGCCCTTGCAAAGAAGGAAGAATAGCTGCCTTAATGCTTTTCTTGCCTTTTTTGACCAAAAAAGAAAAAGGCTCGAGACAGAATGGAGCCGCACAGGAAGAACTCATAATAGCAACTAAGCAGTGCTGTCTTTTGTTATGCTGATGGTAAATAAATTATCGAAAAGATCTAGAGTGCGTTTTCCGACCACAATGAGATTTTCTCCGCAGAGAAAAGCCTCGGGTGCTGCTCCGACACTTCATTGGCTTCTGCCACGCGTGTTTTTGTTACAAAATGGCTTCCACGCATGCAAAATTTATTTCATTTCTCTAATACAGATAATACAGACAAAGCTCACTGAGCGGACACTCTCGTAAGCGGACAGCTCTACTTACGGCCGCCTTGACAAAACCCCGTTTGAAACTGACTCTAGCTCATACAAAGTTGTATTTACACATTCCCGTAAGCGACCAGCTCCAGTTGCGGACCCTTTTTCTGCTTCCCGAGGGTGTCCGTTTTCGGGAGCTTTGACTGTACTACTTGTGGCATTTTGGAATGATAAGTCTTCCTTCATTTCTCTCATATCAAGATCATAAAGTTTCCTTACCTTTTTAAATATACTTCATTTTGCCATTTTAGCTTTATTTTGGGTAAATGTTAAATCTCGAGAGGCTCTCGCGCCAATCGCGCGCGATTGTCCTTCGCGCTCGTTCCACGCATCCCTCACGCTGCTGCTGAAGACTCGATCAGAAATGTTTTATGGATTTAACAACACATCCATTACGTACCGACATTTTAAAATTGATTGGTTAATGATTCGATTAAAATCTACTTTGTGTACGTGCGCAAATGAATTTCTCTGAAATTTCGTTTCCAACTCAGTTAGAAATTTGCAAGCGACAATTTCGATCATCATGCTGAATTCTCCTCTGATTTCTTGAGGCACGTTCTCGCAACAGCCTTTACAAATATATCATCTTAGCATTTCTCACTAAGATTTCATGTTTTAACGGATATACCTTGCTTTTAGTTATTAGTTATAACCCCGCCCGTTTCTCTGTAAACATCGGGTAGACATGACTTGGAAAAGACATTCCGTCAATTGTAAATACGCATGCGAGCAATCACTCAAAACGATTTCTAACTTATATACGGCGGTTTACTCAATTAAATAGAATAAACTCCGCAAAACAATGCCTGCTGAACAGTACCAACTTCAGTGTGGCTACGCAGTGAATTTACACAATGAAAATGTGTCAGTCGAAGCTCCCGTAAGCGGACACCCTCGGGAAGCAGAAAAAGTGTCCGCAACTGGAGCTGGTCGCTTACGGGAATGTGAAAATACAAAGTTTGTATGAAGTTTTGCCAAGGCGGCCGTGCTGTCCGTTTACGATAGTGTCCGCTCAGATAGCTTCGACTGTATACAGGAGGCAAATGTCTGAAATGTGAGCTTCGGTTCAGTTCAACAACGACATTTTTCTCGCGTCGATGTATAAACAATATAAGTCAAGTAACGAGCGAAGGCCTCACTCATGACTGAGCTGGGCGTCCTCCGGAGAGGCGCTGTGCACGGGTGGTCTCAATTAACCGACCACAAAGGGATATAAGAAAACCCAAAAAGGGAATCGGATCCAACAACATCAACACAACACTGAAACGATCTCGCAAGCTAAAAAAAATATGCCAGAAAAACACTGTGAATTAACATTAAATGCAAGGAGTAAAAACTAAAAACATACACTGAAACGGAATAAAGTGAGTGCATATGGGGTAGCACAGCTGTATATTTAAACACGATATTTGGAGAAAAAATACTGTTAACTGTACTGAATAACTACGATAAGATGACACGTTTGTTGAACAAACTCGTTTATTTGCTTGCTCAGACAACCTCAGTTTGTGCAGTGATTACAGGTAAACATGTGTATTTGGTTGAACAATCTCGCCAATTATTTTCCCGCCTTCGGTTTTCAATGCACTCGTGTTTAAACGAAACTGGAATTAGTACACCTTGGTTTCTGCGAATATTCGTCAGTTGCAGCCAAGCTATCAGGAATTGCGTTGTTGTCGCTAAAAGTTTGATTTACACGGAGTTACATGTTATGGGAGATCACGGTGTGTGCTGAATATAGTTCACAGTCGAAAACCTGCGAAGATTTGGAGGGGTTTGAATAGGAGGTAGGGCAAAACGACATTCACTCGCCGGCCTGGGAATGTCTTTGAACGGTATTACGATGTTTAATACTTGCGTGTGAATTATTTTGCAATGTAAAGAGTCGGCGGAACAAATTCGCTTTGTAGCGTAAACAAATCACTCTAAAGCTTAAGAAACCATTTCACTGCACGGCTTGGTTCGCGGGGAAATATTTTTGTAGTGGCTTTTCTATATGATCTTCTCGTGTAAAATAATAGTTACAAGTTTTGTAGAGAGATTATGACAACTTTTGGTTTTAATCGTGTTTTTGTCTGGGTGATACACGCGAGCACTAGTTTAATTCAGTCATGAACTGATATTATAATCATCAAGGGTTTTTTTTTCTAGATACGATACATTTGTAATGTAACAATTACCACCAACACTTCTCTTACGCTAGTCTACCGACTCAGTATAGTTCACGTTGGTTGGCAGGGTATGCATGGATTAGAAATCGTTTTATTGGCTGTTTCAAGAGAACGAAGCAAATTAAAACAGTCACGATTCCGCTAACTGTAGAAAAAGCTGGGGTTCTGAGTAAACAATAATGATTTTATCAGGGTTTCTACTGCCTTCATTGGCCGATAATCACGTTAAATGAAACAGCATTGATCAATGAAGACATGAATGTTACGTACTGTACATGTACTACCACAGTACAATATAAACAAATGAAATAAACACATTGATACACCATATGATACATAGTTTCTTACTGAGTTTTGAAACTAGAATATTACTTCCCTGTGACAACATGTTTTCAGGTATGCCCCGTGAAAACGGCGTCTCATTTCAATTTGGTTTCACGAAGCCACTAATACAGAATTCCTGTCGTAATATTTTCTTACATGCAATGACACAACTGTCCAGATGCATGACTTTAGAAACTCTTTTAATACAGAATCTTACCTTCGGCAAATACACGTCCATCCAACACTAGTGAAACAATGTCAACCGAGAATGAGATATGGTTCAAATTCAACATTTGTGACGCTATGAATGGCTTCTTTATATTTTTATAAGACACACGTCCTTTTAGTCAAAATTGTTTCAACGCATTTTCGCCAAGCAAATCGTAGTGATGACTTAACTTTGCCCATGCATGCTAACTGAAATATTTTGTCTATAGATCGTTTACTATTCTTGTAGCAGACCAACCTGGTAATGTCTTCGAGCACGCAGATAATCGAGGGCAAGAGAAAGTTAAAACGGGCTGGTGAAATCGGCGCAAACGAAAGTTTAATGCAAGAACTTTAAGGGCTTCGTTCGCACCGATTTCGCCTCAATTTTCCTCACTGGCAGAATAATATTCAGAACTGCACCAACCATGAAAAATTCCCAATAAACGCGGATACAATTTATTGGAGCTGTCTAAAAAGTCGTCAGGAGCGAAGAAAGTTGTTCTAAATTAAACATACCCGCCACGGGCGGAAAACGTGAAATTGCTTGAAATAAAATGTGAAAAATGGAGAAGTGAATTTATCACGCGACTTCAGACGATATTTCATAATCCCTAAGATGCTTAGTTGCTAAATGACTCCTCCACAAACACATTAGAAACAATACAAGTATATATAAAGGCAAGGAATTATATTTGACCTCGCAGGATAGAAAAACAAATTTGAACATCAATAAGGACGAGTGGACTTAAACCTTCCGTTACTTGCTTCATCCGGAGAAAGGCAGTGTCTCCACTGCCGCAGAGAAATCAGCTTTCATCTAGGAAACTCTTGCTGCTCCGCTGTCAGCGAATGAAGCTGTTCTACTGTTTTCACAAACCCCCAGATAATACACAATATATTCCTTGTTTTCACAAGGATTTTCTGCTGATAAGCGGATTGCTCGAGATTTCGTTTTCTTCCATTAGCTGGTCGATTGTTTGAAAGAATTAATGAGGTCAAAATGACATACCTTGGCGTTAAAACTTTTTCTTTTGTCTGCAGTCGATTCTTGGTTTACATTTTTGATAAAATAGCTCTAAAACAGGTGTTGTGGGCGAACAAAGAGCCCAGAGGCACAGCCGACAATCTAATTTAAACCTTTTCATTCAAGGTTTCAATCCCGCAGTGACTCTTTTATTTAACTGGTGCGGCCACGGGAGTTTGAAAGTTTGACATGGAGCGAGTCGAAGCCGGTAAAACGCGGCCGCCAGCTAAAATAACAACAACTGCAAAGTTTACAGTCTCTGCAAACCGTGCTAAACCGCTTTGCTAAATGCTGTCTTTTTGGGCAAATGTTGACTGAATTAAAAATGTTTACGAAGCGACTTGATAACCAGGCAGGACGGATATCGAACGAGAATAGATTCATTAAACCAGAAATTAAAACGTGTTTTTGTGAAATCGCCGAGTTATTTACTCGTGTTTAGGAAAAGCGACAGACAACCGTAGTAAAACAGCAATTTCGTTCGTTAATTTAGTTCCTGAAATAACAATTCTGAACACCGGAAATGGCAGAAGTAAACACAAAGCTATCCCTGCATGTATAATGATTTTAAATGCCTTCCCCTGGTCCTTGTCTTTGTAAAGCAAGAATTTGTTGAAGTTTTTGCGCTTCGTGTCAAAATAAAGTCCTAAGTCGTTGGCGTATTTACTTAAATCGACTTTCCTTCAACAATATTTCTCGAAAACAGGGCGAGATATTTGTTTATTCGTCACCATATCAATATTTACAGCACACACGAAAGGTTCACAAATAGCAAAGAAAAATGTTTATTCTGTAGCTAAATCGCGCTATACAGACGAGTAGAGTTGATAGGATTGAAAGGTGTTATTGTAAGGCAAGACGTAACCTACTGCGGTCGCACAGGGTAAAGGTCTTGTGGCACGCCTCAAATAGTTTTTGAGGAAATAAAAAGAGACTTTTCCTCTGAAAAAAATTCTCGTTTGAATGTTTGACTCGGCACAAATGTTAGTCATTTTTCATCTTTTCGCCTGAAATTAATATTGGAACCAGAGGCTAATCGATGCAATTGGCGTTTGTGATTTCTCAAGCCTTTCTAAGTTATATTTTCTTTTTAGCACTCAAGCCTTTTCAAGAGCGAAGTATACCTATTAAAGACCAAGATAAATCAGTTTGTTAGATTTTATCATTTTATTATTCTATCCACGATACATTGAACTAATGTGATTTTTTAATTATTGAAACAGATTTTCCACGCGCCAAACCAAACTCTCGACGTTTCATGAATATTTCCGGCCTAAAAACCACTGAAACGAATAACTTTAATGTACATTTATTTGATGTATTCGTGTCTTAAATATCTTAAGCAACGGACATGTGCAATTAACAATAAAATAACACAAACTGTAACATTTGGTTTAGATGCAATTAGAGCATTTAGTAATCGAAGACACTGATCTATGATCCAGTTATATATGTTCTGCATGCTATTTCCTCAGTAACAGACTGCTTTGAACCACAGGCTACGAAGTAAAATAAAACTCTTAAGCTCTCTCGTTCATTACTAGCCTGTTATCGCATACTTTAAAAAAAATGTATTGGTTTTTTAAACAGTATAGCCAAGCGGACGGCAATTCAGACAGTTACATTGAGTGCACGAGTGCGATGAACTAGGAACTGTCCAATACGAGCCATAACCCGTCAGCGAAGAGTTAATTCCTGAATTGTTACGTTTCAAAGTCGTGCAGGCATTACAGAATCCCTGCGCTTGACTGTTGAAAGGTTCAGCAGCAACATTGAATCTTGTTGCAGGAAAATTCACGGCTTCACAAGACGCTGTTATCTTTGCCATATCTGAACCCGTCTGCACGCCAGTGATGATTGGAGGTATTTTACCTAATGCACTGTTCTGGATTAATGAAGAAGGTTCATTCACTAGCTGTGCGGTTCTCTCTTTCGTCTGCGTTTTGCCTAAAATGTTGTCAATGCTAAAGGGATGGACTACATCTATAACGCACGGTTGTTGATGTAATTGGTTGACCATCAGTACCTCAGCTTTCTCTGCTTGTTTTTTGTTTTCAGCGGCGTCCACTGATCCATCGATTGAACTTGCTATCGAGCGTGATTCTGGCAGGTCTTGCACCGTTGTCAAATCATGGCTCTTCTGTCCTGCATCTTCCTCAAGGGAGGTTTTGCCGACTTGCTCCTGTGCGCTTGTCTTCGACTCTGCGTTCATTTCCATAGCGCTGATGCTCTCTTCATCTTCGTCTTCTTCCTCTTCCTCATCTCCCCCCTTTCCACGGTAATTCCTCTGTCTTCTCCGCCTTCTTCGGAAATTACCTTCCTCGAACATTTCCTCGTAAGATGGGTCGAGACTCCAGTAACATCCTTTCCCAGGATCCGAGCGTTCCCGAGGGATCTTCACGAAACATTTGTTCAACGACAAGTTGTGGCGAATACTGTTCTGCCAGCCTCGTTTGTTAAGGCGATAGTACGGGAAGTTCTCCGTGATAAACTGATAAATCCCACTCAGGGTAATTTTCTCGTTTGGCGCTTGTTTGATAGCCATCGAGATGAGGGCCACATAAGAGTATGGTGGTTTTGGGAGGGGCTCTTGCTCGCGGAAAAATATCCCTGCGCCATGACAGTTTAAAGCGAAGCCGGTGCGACCCCATTGTGGATAAAACGCTGATGCATAGCTCGGCTGCAGAGAGGGGTGGAAGGATGGCTGGCACAAGTACGGTGAGGCGTAACAACTGCGATGCGATGGAAACATCTCGATGCGTGAGCTGATTGGAAATGACAAGCCAAGATTATTCACTGGCGTTTTCAATGGCAGCATGCAACTGTGCAAGAGCCACTGGAGGAAAGTCGCACGGAGCTTGGACTTTATTTATGGACCACCAGCATTGTTTGTTTATTAGATAAGTACAGCTTTTGTGTCAAATTATTTATTTACAAACAATCCATAACCACGTTTAGACCACACATTGGCTGATAGGAGCGGAAACGGGTTGCTTGGCAGAAAACGTATCTCACGCACTAATTACTCATCAGACAACATTAGCTAACATTTGACAAAGTCACGAGACGTATGCATCGCTTCTGCAAATATTTACATAGAAAATCGAGAACAAGGCTTTCATAACGCGCCCACATGATAAGGTGATTATTTACGCGACGTTTGAGTCGAGAAAAATTTAAAAAACGCACAGCTTTCGAGCACCGTCTGTCAGTGTAAGCTAGTGTATTTTATAATATTTAGTTGCGTGCAAACTGAAACGTGATTTCCGGACCAGTTGGGCAATTACTGCAGTTTGGAAAAGCAGTTTGGTTTTGTTTGTAGCCGGTTGGGTGAAAGGAAGCTGTCATGGGTTCAATAGGACAGTGTGATGGCAAGCTGATTGTTTTTCTGCCAGTCCACGAGACTTTAGGACGCCAGGTTTTCGCTTTCGTTTATTTTTAATATCCATGGTATGGAGTGACAAGAAAATGGCTTTCGTTTTGAACCGTGTTGTCTACAAACAACACGCTTGGGTGTGAATTTTAAATATTTCAAAAAGAAAACAGTACTTTATGCACTACAGAATAACTTTAAGTTCACTAAGAGAGCTTTCATGGGCGTGTTTCAAAAGGAGAACAGAAAAATTTACACCACCCTTGAAGAGCTACAATCATAATAACATCTCTACTTTCTAGAAACTTTTGAGCTCGTTTTAGAGTGCCGGCTCTTCGCGTTGCTGGGCAAAAAAAGACGGATCAACGATGAACCTTAATGCACTTTCTCGACGGGTATCAACACTAATAATTTACAATAAAAGAACTAAAGAGTTTAGAAAGAAGCCGCAGCGAATGTACTGTTATATAGTTTGTTGACAGTGTATGATGCTGAAGAGATGAGCAATAGATACCAGCGATAAGGGAGCGAAGAGGTTCAACATTTATGACCAAAATCAACATTCCGATCCGAAACAAAAACGTCCCCGCACAGGGTTCAAACCGAGATAAAAATCTTCGCCCGCTATTTTCGGATGAATTATTTTGAATTATAAGCAAAAATGAAAACATCACTCGACGCAGCAGAAAGTTGACAGGTACCTCCCGGTAGGGTTGATTCTTCTCTCTTCGAAAACAAAATTAGCGAACATGTCATGAGCCGGCGTGGAAATTGATGGAAATTATCGGCTATTAAATGATGATTTCTTTGTTTGTGGCTTAATTTACGGCCAAACAAAGGCATTTTTGCGCCAAATAGCTGGTGGGTGCTTATTGATCTCAGCTGCAGCGTATTCTAGACCATGATCTTCAAGTATTAATAAAACAACTTGAGATCACTCAGGAAAACTGTGTGTCCATTACGATCATTTCAGTCTTTTCTTGAGGCTTTCCCCTCCCGTAGAGCGAGCTCAGTGAAAACCGAACTTGAAACGTCAAAAATGGAGGAATTACAAAACTCGAAAAGAGAGAAAAAAGAAAACAAAACTTTTCGACACAATTGTTTTCAATTTGTTTTTAAGTGACACTGAAGTCTTGAGATTTAATTTCAGAACCTCAAAGATAGTAAAGAAATGAGGAATGAAACAATGGGATAGGCGTTAAAGGCAATTAGTCTTCAGAGCAGAGTGGAAAAGATATGCCATTGAAGACATTGAAGTTAATATTCAACACCTGCTGGGAAGAACATACAAGACATAAGAACAATACAGAGAAGAATCGAGAAGAAACATGGAGATGCAATTGTTAGGTCTGATGACGGTGCAGTGAATCAGTATACCACTGAGTTATGCAATGCTTTCGAGGGCTATACAGCGAAATATCTTATAAGACAAATTTGATATATAAATATTTTTTCTTTGTAAACACACATTGTCAAGTCTTTTAGGCGCCGGGAGTTAGTGTATACAAAGAACAATCACGTCACGAGTGGGATATTTTGTGGTATCCCACTCGAAAGCATTACATAACGGTTTTATCCCATGCCGAGCATTCGGCGGGAAACAAATATGGAACAACACAATTGAATAAGACCCCGTGGGATACCGCCGAATATTCAACGCCTTTCGAGCAATCTCATTGGCTCATGTGGATTTAGCAAAACATACTTGATCCGATTTTGTAGCGAAGACTCACATCAATTACCCAGCCACAAGGCACGAGTCGGTCAATCAAATTGAACACAACAGCGGGTTTTTAAAGAGAGATCAAAAGCACCGCGTCTTTTGATCCTTGAGAATGTCAAATTGTCACGTGACCGCCATTTTCCCGCCTCCCGCTCTGCCGCCCGCGCGCCCGCCAACTGCGCCAAGAGAAGTGGTTTTACGTTCGTCACTGGCGTGAATACTTATTCTTTACACTTTTTCGAAAGAATTGCTACGTTAATCAGTTAAACCTCTACATTTATGTATTTTTTACCCGCTATCTTGAGAATCAATTTCGATCTCATTTGGTGATAAATATAGCTCCGTGGCTGCGACAGAAAGATGATAGGTACAGACATAATTGAATGTGTGAAGGTAGATTCGCGAAAACATACCGTCTGCATCAAATAAGAAGCGACGCGTTTAACTTTAGCCGTCCAAACCCAGCAGTTAATAATCTCTCTAACATATTAGACATTATATTTGTGATCTGAGGCAGCAAGCACAACATTTTCAAGCACAATTTTGTATGTCTGTAAAATTAAAAGCCGCTAACGTTGTTAAAATATAGAAATCAAACGTTTATACTGAATGTGATCAAATCAAAGTCACCACACGGCTAAACAAACCAATCTGTTATATACTGTATCTAGAGAAAAGCGGTATACTTGAAGACCTTCTTCGTTAAACAGTTCATGAAAAACTGCAAATATTTTGATATACGAACGATGTCGCAGTAATATTAGTAAAAGGGTGCCTGGGTGCGGTCAACATTTTCAAACATTACACTGTGTTGAATCAAAGAGGCTTCCCGCTGACTTAATTCGCTGATTGACAGAAGGTAACCATCAAAATAAACTTAAACCAATCAGATTAGAGTGTCTCTTCTCTGAGCCAATCAGGAGTAAGACTTTCCTGCGCTTTTTGTTTCATCTGAGTAATTGACGGAAGCCATCCCTTCGTCTCCTGATTGGTTGGTTCAATCATTGCGGCCTGGTGATTGGCGTTGTAGTTGCCTTGGTTCTCCTACGAAGGGTTTTTCTTTATTAAATCTGCTTGAGAACTCATTTCATTACTCAAATTATACTCCAAATTTTGTAAAATAAGTCAACTATTCTAACATTGCGCTGTTCATCAAACGAAATATTTCAATCTGTGTTTGGTAGAAGACAGAAATACGTACATATACGCGCAAAGCTGCAGCATAGTATCCCATTCTACGAGATGAAAAGGGGATTTTACACAACACACGCACGCAAGCAGTAAGGCACGCGGACACGCTCTCACGCAGGCAGGCACGCGGGCACGCTCTCTCGCACGCACGCAAGCAGGCACGTGGGCACGCTCTCACAATCACTTTTGAATAAATCTGACAGTAAGCACAATTGTCCATGGTGAAAAGGAGCATTCTGATTGGTTTCCAGATTACGAGCAGTCTCTTTCTTTTGCTACGTTTCTATGGCGCGAGATGAAAGGGAAATTTGAGAAAAATCAAGCGACGAGCGGTGACCCCGCGAAAATCCCTCTTCGTTTCTACCCGTGATTTGCACTAATGACTACATCTCCGCTCGCTCCGAGGATCTGTCTTATTCATCAGCAAAGTTGAAAGAGCATAAGAGGACACATCACTACATTTATTTCGCTACAAAAATATTTGTATTTTCAATATTTCCATTTAGGAAGGACGGCACTTACATAATTCCACAATTTGTACATCATAAGCTCGCAGAGTTTAAAATATATTTCCATCCAATATATAATTGCTAGCTCAAGTTAATGTTACAAAACGTACAGCACAATGTCCATTATGACTTACAGTATTTTCAACGTATGTATAACGATAGCAGTATAAGCAATGTTTCGGCAAGTAAACTAATTTCAGTATCAGCCAATCTCTGCCTTGAACCGCGCGTGTCACGTGACACTGAGTAAGCGTGACTTAGAGTCGCGTGTTTTGTGCCTCGCGTCTAACTGAATTAAAATGATGTGATACATGTGCTACATCCCAGCGTCATCAGAAAGAAGTCACGTGGACGCATGACGTTGACTAAGCGCACACGTCAAGTGTCCTGCACGTGACGGCCTCTGTCCCAGTCTCTACTTCATCTCCCGGTATCAACTGAACGTTGCTAATCCAGATTCTCATTGAAACCACAGCATGAAGCAAAACTACTCCTACGATGTTGAAGCACGTTTCCTGTAGAAGAGAAGAAGAAAACGAAGCTTAATAGCGAGTCAATGCAGTTTTAATGATGCAATAATGGTAAACTTTAACAAAGTGAAAATGGAATATCTTACCATAATCATGGACGTCAGCCTCGTCGTTTTGTCTTAGTCATCTTGGCGAAGGGTTTGGAGAATTCTACAGAAAATTGAATTCTTGAGTCAAAACGTCTTCCGTGTATTAGAAGCTTTCTTAACCCTTTCACTCCCATAGTCAAACCTTGAGTCAATAAATGTGGCTGTAACTAGCTGTACCGTATTTCCTCGAATAATAGCTTGGGCCGATTATTTCAAATATTGCTCGCTGGAAGTGCTAATGTGCTAATTAGAGCGCTCCAAGAAATAAGGGAACAGTCAAATACATAAACATCATTAATGGAACCTGTGCTTTTGTAACTTTTCCGCTGTAGCTTGTTTCCTATCCAACTAGTGTAAATCATTTTTAACTTGACAGGGAGGAAGTGAAAGAAAGGGGAGACAGAGGGGGAGTGGGAAGGGGGAGATTATTCGAGGGGGCGCGATTAATCGAGGGACGCCGGCTATTATTCGAGGAAATACGGGTAATTTTGAACAAGTTAAAGCTGATTGTACCTTGAGCTCCATGACTTGGAATGGTAAGTGAACAATGGTGTTTTTGTGTTCAATAACAAGATATCCTCGCTTCTCGGATGCTCGAATCACTTTCACTGCTTCTCCTTTCTTCAGAAGAACCTCACTCCCGTCATCTGGAGGAAGAGACAACAAAACCCTTTTATTACAAAACTCAAAATAAAAATTCTCGTTACAGATTGCCTTACATTTCTCATGTTGAATTATGAGAATTAGGTGGTACATCAAGAGAAAATCCGCTAGTCGGTGATTTCGTTCGTTGATTCTCTTCAGCGGTCTGTTGGACCACGTAAGGAGAAATTCGATGTACAGGTTTTTGCGTTCGACGACGGAGAATGCTTACTAATCTGGTGGGTTTCGGCGCCATTTTGAAAGCCGCGCAGGCACTGGTATTTAAAATGGCGGACATTTCCGCGAGGATGTCAAGCAATCTACCCTAACAGGTAAAACGCGAGCAAATGCTTACTCATGTCGAACTAGTAGAACAGACCACTCACCTGGGAAATCATATTTCATGATACGAGTCTGTGGGAATCCCATCTTCATGTTACCCATCACAGTGTATGGACGGCTTTTAGGCAATGGAGGTGGTGTTTCCTGCAAAGATTGGATTTGGAACAATTCAGTTTCCAACCAATACTGGTAAAAAAAATGTCGAGAAAAAAGTTTTTACAACATTATGGCGCCCAATACGTCACGTTACTTAGCAACTTCCCTTACTTCAGCATGACGCCATAAGATTACGACACGTTGCTTAGCAACTTGAAAATGTAGCTGTTTTCCCGACTAATCCGAGTACTATAGTGTTCAACTTACCATATCCACTCCGTAGAGACAGCACGACTGATCGGCTGCCTTCGTGTCCACCCGAAGCTCGTCTGACGGTGAGACCGATCTACGAACATGACTGTGGATTGAAAAAAGTTATGTTAATTTTACTTCGAAGCCGAGATTAATTGACCAGACACAGAAAACCGCCGTTATTTCCGATTAATCACCGTCAACTTAAAGAATTGTAGTTCTTCTACATTTTAAAACTGTTTTTATACTAAAAGATATTACAGGAAGTCAAGAAAAACACGATGTTTTGCAGAGAGCTTGTGCCCGAAATTGCCTCGCTTCTAAGTTCGATTGTATTGTCATACAAATATATGGCAAGTTAACCGTGAAAAAACGGCTGCGCGGGAGACTACCGTGAAAAGGGCACTGAATTGAAAACCGCTCTAACAAGTCATACCATTGGCTAACGAAACAATGGATATATATAACAGTACACGGCATTGCACCTCGCACTAAAACTTTAATCGATCGAGGTATACAGATTACAGGGGTATTTCTACTCACTTATGATTCACTTTATTGCCGTGTCGCGCTTTTTTCTGCAGTTCAAGTGAACGCTTAAGGTTCGGCCATCTCTTGCGACATATCCACCTTCTGAGCCAGCACTGGATCGTGACAGCGGCCTTCACTTTTCGGACTTCGTATAGGATTTCTAACTCTTGCTTCACTACTTCACTGCAACAGGAAAACGTAACATCACAGCTGAGAGGTCAGGCTAACCTACAAACTCATCTTAAAGCCTGACGTAGCCTGCGTGCAGACATCTCCTGTATTCTCCTGGCATGAAGCGACTAGGAGTATTGCTACTCCCCTGGATGGGATGCAAGTCCATCGCAGGTAACCTCCAGCATTTTTGACAGACTGCCCTAACAATTCGCCGGTAACCATTCATACTCCTAGCCTGGATAGCTAGAGAGGGCAATGTTAGGGTAAGGTGTCTTTCCCAAGAACACAGCACAACTACACACACGTAACCCTTTCACTCCCAGAGTCAAACCTTGAGTCAATAAAATGTGGTTGTACCTTTTCAGTCTGTTGATGAAACCCTAGTGTGCGACCACTCAAACGAAGGCTATTCAGAACAATTCAATTTTTCCTCAGTTTTGAACTTAGCACTCTTGGGAGTCAGTGAAAGGGTTAATATAGATTTCGGTCAACACTGAGCCACGAATGTATATCTAATGAGCAACCGACAAATAACGTAACGAGAACAATCTAAGTTACCTGTAGAAGACGTGTCTCTTGCCCAGTACCCACGAGCCAAACATGACGTCATTCTTCGATCTGTCAATTTTTCTCATCAGCGTCTCTAAGATGGCTTTACAATCCTCGTACCCAGTCTCCTCCTGAACCCGAACTTTGCGAGGTGAGACAAAGCTGTACTTTCTGGCGAATGCTTGAAGCCGAGTGCGATGAGCAAGGCCTGAAACAATTCAACAGAATAGGGTTATTTTCTTAAAAAATAATAAATTTTATTCTCGTGCAGGTATGACAAACGGATAAACATATTTCTGGGATCTACGGAGGAGCGGGATTTCAAGCACTCGCTCTTTATCAGAGCAGAAGGGTTTTGAGCAGTTTTCAATTGACTGTCGAAAACAAAGCCCTTATGCATGTTTACGTCAGACTAGCTAATTAATACCAAGCCTCGCTTTCGAAGTCCAAACTTGTATTTTTCTTAACCAATCAGGAGCAAGACCAAAACCAACCGTGACTTGGCTTTCCCGCGCTTGGCACGAGCGGCATGTTTTTGCTTCGAGTTCTGATTGGTTCATTTGGCTATTGTCATTTGCTGCGTGTAGGCAAAGTGATTACTTTGGTTCTGGTTTAGTGTGGTTTTCATTTGAGTGTCGAAAGTAATCTGGTATTGCTTTGGTTTTGCTTTACTACGCCCTATGATTGGATTAAAAAACTCGCGCCACTTTCTCAACCAATCAGATGCAAAACCAAAACCATGCAGCCGCGACTTGGTCATACGCGTTTTCTCGCGCTTGGCGCTGGTTTCGTGTAATTGCTTTGAGTTCTGATTGGTTCGTTGTGTTGTTTACGTTTTCTTCTGATTGGCCATTGTAATATTATTGCTTTGATTTTGGTTTTACGACATTCGATTCAAAACCGCTCTAACAAGTCATTTTATAATATATAAACAACCTGTCATCTACCTGACTGGAGAAGTTGAAGAGTTTCAAAAATCTGTAACACTCGAATCTGCTGACTGACAATTCCACGGTCAAAAACATACGGCTCTTCACGGGTGTTTATCTGTAAACAAAGCAAAACACAAAGTTAAACGCTAACTGAAACAAAACATAGCCAAACTCCGACACCTTCCTCTACAGTTTCCCCTTCTGTACAAGACAAGCGTTCGACGTGAGATTCTACTTAAAAGGTTAATGTCTGTTCCAATCGAAGGGTTTGAGGAGCCAGGTGGTTCATCAGTGCCAGAGCTTATCCTGTTTTTTTTGTTTTGTTTTTTGTTTTTTAGCATGAAGCGACTAGGAGTATTGTTGCCATTCTCCCTGGATGGAATGCTAGTCCAAGATAACTCCCCAGCATTTGTCGCTGGTACCCATTTATACTCCTACTAGGGTGGAGAGAGGTAATGTGAGAGTAAAGTGTCTTGTCCAAGAACACAACACAGTGACCCTGGCCAGGGCTTGAACCCGGACCACTCGATCTGGAGTCCAGCGCGCTAACCATAAGGCCACCGCGTCTCCACTCGACGGGGACTGCATATTTGTCTTTCGCGAAACATTTTTACATGTCACCAAGGGACAAGAGCCGTTTTCCCCTGGTAAACCGTAGTACAAGCACACGAAGAGTTTCCGATTCTTCTATATTATCCAATTAGAGAGCGAGAACTCGCGAACACTCCGCGCGTGGTCACGAAGTTGCTTAGCGGGCTCATCTGGGGTTCTGGGGTTCCACTATCAGAGAAGAAATTTCGACCAAGATTAACCGCGCAAAAACCAAATGTGCATAAAAGAGTCCATACAAGACTTGCCTTGATACATCTCACAAATGTGGGCTGAGCTTGCACCAGGGTCTTGAGTAAACCGTCAAGTTTTTCCTTAAGATATAAAAACAGTAAATCTGTTAAGGATAGTTCCCCCAGGAAAAGCGTTGCGTGACGACACAAATAACGGCTTCAAAGGAGATTAAGGATTTACAAACAAATCATTTAAAAAACACTGACGAGAATACAGAGTTTGGAAAGGGAAGATGGAGGTTAAGATAGTCTTAAATCTCTAACCCAGTAAATTTAATCTCACTTATTTCCTTATTCAGTTGCTGTAATGCTCCAAGAATTATTAGTTGCTCTAATGGTCCAAAAATGATCAGTCTAAGAAAGTTGCAAAACGTTTTAATTTACTAACTTGGAGAACTAACCTGAAATCCTTGAGAAAATGTACGAAGAGGCGCATCGACAGCTCCTGCAGGGCTAGAAAATGAAAATAAAATAATTAGTGTCAACTAAAAGAAACACTTGATTAAGCTGTGTATAGAGCAGTTTTCAATTGACTGTCGAAAGTAATCGTTGAATTGCTTTGGTTTTGCCTTACTACGCTCTGTGATTGGTTAAAAAAACTCGCGCCACCTGCTCAACCAATCAGATGTAAAACCAAAACCAGTCGCGACTTGGTCACACGCGTTTTCCCGCGCCTATCGCCGGTCACGTGTATTTGCCTTGAGTTCTGATTGGTTCATTGAGTTGTTTACGTTTGTTGTGATTGGCCATTGCTTTAACTTTGGTTTAACGACACTCACTATTGAAAACCGCTCTATCAACAGTGGTTTTGTTTGTTGTTGGTTGAAGTACTGTAATCAGTGTACTGTAGTGTCCTCGTCTTCACTGATTTTTAGATTTCGAGATTCTCGAGAGAAGAAAAGATGGGAATGATGGAAATTCAAATACGGACAAACTTGAATTCGTCTCTCACCTTTGTACCTCCAGAGTTGGGGTGGGTGATATCCTGTGTAGTACTCCCTTAGGAGCAGTTGTCTGTCCTTGTTGTGGTTTCAAATCATTGGTGAAAAGATGTGTGGCGAAACCGAAATTGCAGTTCTGAAAAAGAAAAGCATACGAGTTAAATTAAACAATCAGGACCATGTCGTTCCTCGAGAATAGGCCTTTACCTAGGAAAGGCAGCGTTGTGAACTTGTGAAGCGTGCACAAGAAAAATAATTCCGAGTTCTCCCAACAGGAGTCAAATTTATGACCTTCCGCACACCAGTCGGACGCTCTACCACTGAGCTACTGGAGACTCGTGGGAGCTTAGGTCATATAACTAGCTATAGGCTCAAATGTGATAAACTTCCCGCATACTGCTAGGATTAGCTGGGTGAAGAACTGTACCTGTCGTGAAAACACGCAGATGATATCATCAGTAATGGAGTCGCGGTTGATGTTTATTAGAGAGCTGGCATCGTAAACAACCTGCAAACAGAGACAATAGACTAACTTCAGTCGCGGGGAGAAGTCGGGGTATCCGAAGAGTTACCGATTGTTATCGTCCAATCAGAAGAGAGCACGAGCACTCCGAAAGTTATCACGTCAGTTTGTCGTCATCAAGAAACGTCATGTTGCTTAGCAACCTCAAAATTCATACTCATTCCCCCGACTGTCAGGAAAATCTTGAAAATGACACGTTAATAATAATGTTTTAGAAGCTGGAAGGCGGTTTGACTCACATTTCCATTGAAGTGTGACACTCCAAAGCAAGAACTCTCGGAATCTGGATCAAAGAAGCTGGGAGGATAAAGAATTACATGTCTGAGAATACAATAAACTTCCCCTTTTAGAATTACAACTTATAGCCTGGAAGCCAGCCCTCTTGAGGGTGGGGGTTTCCTGCATCGCTTTAGAAATGCATGGTACTATTTAAAGGTTTAAATTTTATTTTGTTTTTGCACTTAACATTCTTGAGCAAGACACTTTTTTTTCGTCATTCGTGTTCAAAATTCCAGCTCCCTATAAGCCCCGCCTCCCACATCTGCTCATCAGGATGACCAACAGTATATCAACTGACTCACCACTCGCTGTCCTTGTGTTGTCCTTTGACTTTTTGTAAGAAGTTCTGATAGCTTCCCCTATAAGAAAAATTTACTTGCGTTATTTAAGCTGAAGCACCACGTTTCACGGCAAACGGCAAACTTTGTTTAGACCTCAAGTAAGTAGTAGCTAAGTAAGTAAGTAGCTTTATTTAACCACATATCACAAATTGAGCACGGGAGCTCGTTTAAATGTAAATGTGCATTACAAGTAAGTATTAAAAATTATATTTATGATAAGTACACAGAACAATTTAGTACCTAGCAAACAAGCTTTCTTTGTCTAACACTGTTAGAACTCCAGCACGCTGAAAATAGAAGAGAAGGAAATCAAAATGAGATTTTGGGCGCATGATAACGATTTTTTTACCGGGTCTTTGCACGCATTGCGTGCCTGTAACGCTCATAGGCACGCAATGCGTGCGAGTATATCGCTCCAGATGTAGTCTGATCGGCTGAAATGCATTGTTTTTAACTACGCTTCATGAATTCAGTCTGAGGAACAAAATTAACTTTCTTATGTTATTTCTGCTAAAAAAACCTCTGGTTTTACCAAAACTGCTACTTGATCACCTGATAAAAAGCATACTGCAGTGCAATGTACCTGGCATGTGAGCAGCTCAATACACGGAGCATTATCAAAATAATCCACTCCAAGATCCGAGAGTACACCCTCTTCCCTGGTACATAATGAAAACAAATGAAATATTTTAAACTTCAATTCCAACTGCGGCATGACTGTGTGGTTTAGGGCGCTGGATTTGAACTGCAGCTGGCCGCTTATGGGAATGTGTGAATACAGGGTTTGTGTGAGCTAGGGTTCAAACAGGGTTTTGTCAAGGCAGCCGTAAGTAGAGCTGTTGACCGAGAGTGTCCGCTCAGAGAGCATTGACTGTATAATAAAATTCAAATGAAACTAATTCTTACCTGCTGTACTCCTCTCTACTTTTAAATATGTGTGTGTTGTAGAAATGTTGTAGTGTTTCAGAGCACAGGTTCACACAAAGCTGTTCCATTTGATTCACCTACACAGAGAGATCACAAAAAATCACACACTGAACAGGGGTTTTTAAAAATTCAGTCTGGAACGGGGTAGTCCAGTTCTGGCCCCTCTCTGTCACGCAACGCTACGCTCGCGTCGCCTGACGCGACGCGAGCGTAGCGTTGCGTGACAGAGAGGGGCCAGAACTGGACTAGGAAAGGGGGTATTAGCAAAATCTGCATTCATATGCCCAGAATAAGGTAATTAGGGTTTTGCAGGCCAAGCAGTGGGAAAGCCCAAAGCTACGCCCAAAGATTCCTAGCTCTCATCGTTCCGCAGGCGCTTGGGGAGTTTCACGAGAGTTGCAGCCAGTGTCTGCGATTTATTCTCTCTCACACAATGTTCAAGTGATCGGAAGAGATGAGAAGTGGCTGTCACTTGCAGGCTAAAAAATGTACAACTACTGAAATCCAGGCTGCCCAGCATTTTTGTTTGTCGACCGAAGAGTTGGACTATAACTAAGGTAAAATTATCCAGGACCTGCCTCAAGAATTCACTGTTGTTATGTGACGTACCTGGCTGTTTTCGAAGCCAAACATATCCATAATGCCGATGAGTCCAGAAGCCCCTCTGGTGAGCTGGAAACTACCATCCAGCCCAGGAGTAGATGGAGGAGTATTCACTGATAAAATACCAGACATAATGAAAACATGAATAATACATCTTAGAAATTAAAGGGACACTGTCCCCGCGTATTTGCTCAAAACTGTTATAAATGCACGAAATGGTCCCTAAATCTATCAAATAAGAACTTAGTAAACTCTAACTAAATGATAAAAAGCAATTTTGTCAAGAAATTCCATACTGCAACAAAATGTTTGCAAAATTTCAAAGATTTTCGAGCCAAATTTGAAACTTTGAAAACTGACATCCTGACGTTTTTTCAAAAATCCATATTGCAATCCATTTCCATCCTCGCTGTCTTTTGTCATCCTCACTTCCTAATGGGTTCCTGTCATTTGTCGAGTACTACTCTACAGAATCAAACCATTATTGTTCAACTTCCTATGATCTAGATATGTTTCCGAGCTTCCCAAAATCACGCTAAAATCAGGACAGTGCCCCTTTAAGTTAACTCTTTTAGTCTCATGCTCAATACTGCAAGCACCCATGTATAAGCTGCACCTTTTTACTCAAAATTTAGGTTAAAAATCAGGGGTGCGGCTTATATCTATGGCACCATCTGTGATTGGGATTCTTAGTAGTCTAATTAATCATCACCGGTTCCTTCTCCCCATGTGGGGAATAGGGCGGTTCTTCACCCTGGGCTTTAATTCAAATAAAGTTAAGTCATCGTATGAAATGAATGTTTGTTTTATTGTCTTATGCAATGCCGATCATGCCAAAAAAAAACTTTTTACTAGGGCTGGCCCTTGGTGTGGCTAATAGGATTGTTCCTTTGGGGTGTCCGCTTACGGGAGCTTAGAAACAACAGAAAAATCCAAGTCGTACCCCTTGAAAGTGTCCGTGGCCGTTTACGGGAATGGCCATTTACGGGTCGGAATGTGTAAAATTAATAGTTACAGAGTTTGTATGAGAGTTCAAACGGGCTGTATGTATGTCACCTTGTTGTGGTGGTGAAGCTTGTGCATCTTGATAATCCCAACAGCTATGCTGGCGGGGGGTTTCGCCCCTGGTAGGTTCAACCATGCTGGATTGGTCAAGGGTGAGAGGCCTGATAAAGGACAGCCCCTGGCCCTCCAGGTTGGGGATTTGACGTGGGGCTAATCACCCCACCCTGTAAAAACTCTGCTGGCCTAATTAATAGTCACCTGGTAATGATGCCATGAGCAAACCATTGCTGGTATTAAGGGGGCTTTTCCCAAGTGATCCAGTAGATATAGATGAAGCAGATGCTGCTCTTAACGACTCGTAGGACCCTTGAGGTGACATTGACAGCATGCTAGCAGGTCTCTTGTAGCTGTTGACTCGCCGCACAATAGCAGCAACTGTCCTGCAGTATAAAGCCTTAGCAAGAGCATCTCTGTTTGTATTTGCCTGTCAAAATAAGACACATTTAGCTTTGTACATTAATCGGATAGGGTCACACTAAGACTCCAGCCTATAAACACAAAGTTATTGGCTCGCGTTTTTATGTTACTTATTTTGTGCATATAGTGAGCTCTCCGGGCTACATTGATTACAAAAAACAACAACAACAACTTTATTCAATTTTATAGATATAATTTACATGAGTGCTTGCTCCCGCTACGAGTTACAAAACTAATCGAGGCGGGAGCAAGAGTTAAAATAAAAACAAGATTAATACAATTTATATACAATTTAAATACAATAGGAAAAGAAAAAGAAGATTGATTTAAGGCAGATGGGCCAGCCCTAGCTGTCCATGCTATAAGACGTGTGTGGACACAAATGTTTTGATTGTATGAAGGATTGTATGACTGGAATTTCGAGAGGGGTCAGGGGAGTTGGGGGGTTCAAACCAAAAAGCTTCCATGGCGGGGAATGGATATTTTCTCAAACAACACATTTTATATTTTTTTATTGTACTAACTTACAGTGATTGAGTCACACAGTGATCTAAGAATCTGTCCTCTGACATTCTTAGTCTTTGTTGTCAAGCCTCTGTACAATGAAACACCAGATACGCCAAGCAGTGCAGCAACAGCTTTGATTTCTGGAACAAAACAGGAATAAATATTCTCTTTCAAATCAAACTACTGGTATATACCAATCTAATTAAGTCAGTACAAAAGTCAGAGCCTACCTAGTGGCTCAACAGGCTGGTGCTACAATGTAACTCTGGTTTCCATAGCATGAAGCAACTAGGAGTATCGCTACTCCCCTGGATGGAATGCTAGTCCATCGCAGCTAACCCCCAGTATTTTTATCATGACAGGCTGTCCATACTTTGTATAACGGTACCCCTTTTATACTCGGATCTCCGGCCTGGGTATGGAGAGGCACTGTGAGAGTAAAGAGTTCTGCTATGGTTCTGTTGAACATTGCTACAGAGGTGATGTTTGTTCCAGACGCGGATGTCCAACAATTAAACATGTAGTAGGATGTATGTAAAGGTGTGTGTATACTGTGAGGGGGGGGGGGGGGGGGGGGGGGGGGGGTCGTACATAATTTCTGACTGATTAGAGGGGGGGCAATAACTAAATTCACTCTTTTAGGAGGGGGGTATTACCTAATGTTTGGCTACATGAAGCCCATTTTCCAACCCCACCCCCCTCCTGATAATTATTGCACAGTCCCTAAGTGGCAAAGGGCCACTTCAAAGAAAACAAATTGGACATGAATGTAAATTCCTAGACAGTAAATAAAAGCCTTGAAAGAACACTTAATTAATAGTTACTTTTGGTCAGGTCATTCTTTTGTAATAAAATTAGCCTTCATTGAGTCAGATTGATACTTACCATTATTTCCTTTGACATCAAGTTCCAGGCCCTCGCCATCAACAAATTCTATATTACCAAGCAGAAGGATTGCGACCAAAATTCTCAATACATCTACAAATGGGATACCTAATGTGGCCAAAGCACCCTGAGAAGATAAAGAATAGCTTAAAGTTGACCTAATACAAGGTAAAGATCTAGCATACAAAGAGAATGGATAGGTGGAGGTTTCGATTGGCAGATAGATGAATGCATGGCAAACTGAAGGAAGGAATGAATACTCACTTATTCAATCAATCACTGATGGATTGACGGACAGACATGGACTGACTGACTGACTGACTGCCTGACTGACTAACAGACAGTCTGACAGACTGACTGATATTGGACTGACTGACTGACAGATTGATGGACTGACTGACTGATGGACTGATTGACAAACTGATGGACTGACAGATAGACTGACTGACTGACTGACTAACAGACAGTCTGACAGACTGACTGATATTGGACTGACTGACTGACAGATTGATGGACTGACTGACTGATGGACTGATTGACAAACTGATGGAATGACGGATAGACTGACTGACTGACTGACTGATTGACAAACGGACTGACTGATAGACAGATAGACAAACAGACTGACGGATGGGTGAAGGATGGAAATGAGCAAATTATAAGTGATCTAAAGAACAAACACATGGATGAAAGACTGATTGATGAGTAAGCAAGCGAACAAACAAACAAACAAATGAATAAAAAAATGAACAGTGGAAGGAACATGCCCACAATTTTACAAAGAAACAAACACACCCACGGAAATGCAGGCACACTGGAGTGCATGGACACAGACATGGGAAATAAAAACGGAACAATGGGGAGTAAACAGTAAACAACAAATCATAAAAGAGTGATTAACTTACCCTCCACCTCTCAAATTTAGCTCTGAATTCTTCCTCGTCTTCATTATAAGGAATAGGACTTCCACTTAGGTATGACAAAGAGTGTACACTGTATCCCTGGAGGTGTAGCTTGACTAGAAACACAAGAAAAACCATACTGATTAAAACACGACAGAAATGGACTTGTACTGATCAATGCTACAAAAACATGCAGGCTCTATTTCACATCTGCACTGAACGCAAGGGCCGTACTGGGAGAATAATTTGGCCCTACGGTCTTGACAGTATGGATTGAGCCAAGCATTGTCCGTACATAGCAGAAAAGACGAAGGCCTAATATTCTCCCAGTACAGTCCCGAGCAAGCTTGGTTAATAAGAGAAAAAGAGTCATGGAAATTTTATAAATTAAAAGGTACATATAGTTAAGTAGTGTAAACAAAAATTTAGCCAAGAACCAAATGTTTCAAAACTTTACCCAGTCCAATACTTGGAAAATATTGGACCGACAAAAGCAAATTTCTGATTGGCTGATTTTAGTTATTGGCCCTCTCAGCTACAGGTCCTAGTCGTATAATACTGAGAGTTATTTACCTCTTTCCTCCAGATGCCATATAATACTGAGAGTTATTTACATCTTTGCTCCTGAGTGATGCCATATAATACTGAGAGTTATTTACCTCTTTCCTCCTGAGTGATGCCATATAATACTGAGAGTTATTTACCTCTTTCCTCCTGAGTGATGCCATATAACAGCTGATAAAATATGTGATAATTCCTCTCCTTGACAGGTGGAGATGCAACTCTGGTCTGTGAAAAAAAAAATTATGGCCTTTCTTTAAGTTGGAGTCCTGTGACCAGCTAACAGGGAATGTTCCCTAAATTTGTGGAATGAGAATTTTACTAACTACACAAAAATAGAAAGTAATTTGTGAAAGGCATTCATGCAGTTTCCATGTCAAGATTTTTGCAAAATGTCAAAGAATCCGAGTAAGAAAACCTTTTGTCGATCATCATGTTGTTAGAGATTCGAACATTAAATGATACACATCAAGTTCGACAAGGTAAGAAGGCTAAAGGCGGAAGGGGCAGGATGGGGAAACAACGAAAGATTCCGGTGCAAAACAGTCTGCCATGAAAACGGATGGAGACAAGCGTGCCAGGCTTCACAGAACTTACAGAATCAAGAAGATGGCACTGGATTTTTGTTCTTGATACCAAACCATCAGACAAATGGAATTCAAAAAGGTTTCCCTGGAGAAAGAAAAAGACAGATAACAAATTTAATATTTTTTAATATAGCTGACATTTTTCATAACAAAGTAATAATAAAATAATTTCTTACAATGAAGACGTGATGTAACACATCAACAAGTGAACAAAACCATACCATTCTGGAGGAATCCGAGTTTGTTGTGGTCTTGGCATTTCCCAGGGACTGGATCACAGCCACGGAGGCTAGAAAGTGCTGTTAAGAATCAACAAACTGTAGCTAAGTAACTGTCAACAGTACGAGATCTTACAGACCTTACAGTGAGGACAATCTCTTTGTGGGTTTATCTTGATTTTGTAACAAATACTTTTGAAAAATAGACTAGAACTTTGTCAGACCGAAATTAGTACATGTTTTGGAATAATAAAGGAAAACACTCGGCCCGGCTTAAACAGTACCATATGCAGTGTATAAAATAAATGGAGATTCTCTGCACCAGAAGCCGTATGGACTAACCTTGCATATATCAGAGTCCAGTCCTCCTCCTGCTTGTTCTAGCAGATGTTGTACAAGGGCCTGGGCTGTGAATGTTTTCCCACTTCCTCCATTGCCACTGAAACAAAATTTTAAAACAATGAAATGTAATGTTACTCATCTTTACAACAATCAAGAAAAATTTGATGTATCACATCCATTACTAGTATTATCGTCAAAACAGTCTGGGGCACAAGACTGTTGTTTCAGCAAAGTCAAACCCTCGTGGATACACCCATTCAAGAAGTTTTAAAAATCGTTTGTCAATTCACCATTGCTGGGGACAAAATGGTGGCAAGCTTGATGATGCATACCCAGTAACGGTCCCACAACTAACAAAGCAAAGCATTAAACGCACTAACACTGAAGAAGGGTTATTAAGAAGGTGACAACTGACAACAGCTTTAAAATAGGGTAATGAGGGTAACTGAGGGTAACTGAGGGTAATGAGGGTAACTGAGGGTAATGAGGGTAACTGAGGGTAATGAGGGTAACCGAGGTTAATGAGGGTAAATGAGGGTAAGTGAGGATAATGAGGGTAACTGAGGGTAATGAGGGTAACCGAGGATAATGAGGGTAACTGACGGTAACTGAGGGTAACTGATGGTAATGAGGGTAATGAGGGTTAACTGAGGGTAATGAGGGTAATGAGAGTAACTGAGGATAATGAGGGTAACTGAGAGTAATGAGGGTAATGGAGGGTAAGTGAGAGTAATAAGGGTAACTGAGGGTAAGCGAGGGTAACTGAGGATAATGGGATAACTGATGGTAATGAGGGTAATTTGGGTAACTGAGGGGTAACTGAGGGTAAGTGTGGGTAGGTGAGGGGTAACTGAGGGTAATGGGGGTAACTGAGGGTAATGAGGGTAACCGAGGGTAACTGAGGGTTAAATGAGGGTAATGAGGGTAACGAGGGTAACTGAGGGCAATGAGGGTAACTGAGGGTAATGAGGTAACTGAGGGTAATGAGGGTAACTGATGGTAATGAGGGTAACTGAGGGTAATGAGGGCAATGAGGGTAATGAGGGTAATAAGGGTAACGAGGGTAACTGAGGGTAATGAGGGTAACCAAGGGTAATGAGGGTAACTGAGGATAATGAGGGTAACCAAGGGTAATGAGGGTAACTGAGGGTAATGAGGGTAGGCAGGGATCCATATTCGCAGTCGTCTGGTCGTCCGTGACGACCAAAACATCGTACGGACGACTAAAATAACTTGAATACTCGTCCTTTGGACGAGTAAAATCTGAGTCCGTAATTTGCATATGAGTACCTGCCTTCTATTGATTCCTCGTCCAACTGGAACTTTCAGAAAACAGAGACAAATTTGCAGCTTTCTTTCGCGATCGAATCATAATTTTGGGCGCCATGTTTGATAATGCGGTATTTTCATGAGTCGCATGATCGCAGGCTCAATTTTCATGTTGTCAACCGCTGTTATTTCTCTGATGTACTACAGCATTCAAACGCGAAAAAGTGAAAGTGAAGCTGGCGAAAAACAAGCGAAATATGAAAAGGAGGAACGGCAGCGTGCCTTCCTACCTTCGTGGTAGAAAAACAGGCCCTGGCTGAAATTTATGCCGCCCTGCATTGCTATCATCGTCTGCCACATCGCAAACTGCTTCGGCTGGAGGCAATATGTTTTGCAAAATTTGCCAGTCAACGTCCCAGTTAGACAGATCACTGGCCCAGAAAAAAATGTTTTTGTAGATGCTGGCTGCACTGTGACATCGCTTCGCCTGGAGTCCATGAAGAGCCACAAAGCGTCTTTCAAATCACTTAATAACGGTCGTGGCCGCCAAACGTCGTTGTTAACCTACATGTACATTGTAGCGCGATGCATTATACGATGTTAATAAAAAACGCAAACGTTTTTAACATGTAGCCATTCTGTCGCCTTTTTTTTTTACCAATAATTCTCTACTTTTGAAAGGGCAACCAAAATTTTGCCAGGGCAAGTATGTTTTTTTGGAATACTTGCCCGGCTGACGACTTTGACAAAAAACGCATATGGATCCCTGGGTAGGCGAGGGGTAACTGAGGGTAATGGGGGTAACTGAGGGTAACCGAGGGTAATTTGGGTAACTGAGGGTAACTAAGGGTAAGTGAGGGTAACTGACGGTAACTGAGGGTAACTGATGGTAATGAGGGTAATGAGGGTTAACTGAGGGTAATGAGGGTAATGAGAGTAACTGAGGATAATGAGGGTAATGAGGGTAACCGAGGATAATGAGGGTAATGAGGGTAACTGAGGGTAACTGATGGTAATGAGGGTTAACTGAGGGTAATGAGGGTAATGAGAGTAACTGAGGATAATGAGGGTAACTGAGAGTAATGAGGGTAATGGAGGGTAAGTGAGAGTAATAAGGGTAACTGAGGGTAAGCGAGGGTAACTGAGGATAATGGGATAACTGATGGTAATGAGGGTAATTTGGGTAACTGAGGGTAATTGAGGGTAACTGAGGGTAATGAGGGTAACTGAGGGTAATAAGGGTAACGAGGGTAACTGAGGGTAACCAAGGGTAATGAGGGTAACTGAGGGTAATTGAGGAGTAACTGAGGGTAATGAGGGTAGGTGAGGGGTAACCGAGGGTAATTTGGGTAACTGAGGGTAACTAAGGGTAACTGAGGGTAACTGAGGGTAAGCGATCATAAAGAAACAGAGGGTAACTGAGAGTAATGAGCGTAACTGACGGTAATGAAGGTAACTGAGGGTAATGATGGTAACTGAGGGTAATGAGGGTAACTGAGGGTAAGTGGGGGTAACTGAAGGTAATGAGGGTATCTGAGGGTAATGAGGGTAACTGAGGGTAAGTGAGGGTAACTGAGAGTAAGTGAGGGTAATGAGGGTTACTGAGGGTAATGATGGTAATGAGGGTAATTGATGGTAATGAGGGGTAACTAACGGTAAGTGAGGGTAATGAGGGTAACTGAGGGTAATGAGGGCAACTGACGGTAATGAGGGTAACTGAGGGGTAACTAACGGTAAGTGAGGGCAATGAAGGTAATTGAGGGTAACTGAGGGGTAACTGAGGGTAAGTGAAAGAAACTGAGGGTAACTGAGAGTAATGAGGGTACATGTAACTGACGGCAATGAAGGTAACTGAGGGTAATGAGGGTAACTGAGGGTAACTGAGGGTAAGTGGGGGTAACTGAAGGTAATGAGGGTATCTGAGGGTAACTGAGAGTAAGTGTCAGGGTAATGAGGGTAACTGAGGGTAATTTGGGTAACTGAGGGTAACTGACGGTAATCAGGGTAACTGAGGGGTAACTAACGGTAAGTGAGGGTAACTGAGGGTAATGTGGGTAACTGACAGTAATGAGGGTAACTGAGGATAAGTGAGGGTAATGAAGGTAACTGAGGGTAAGTGAGAGTAACGAGGGTAACTGAGGGTAATAAAGGTAACTGAGGGTAATGAGGGTAACTCGACAGTAATGAGGGTAGTGAGGGTAACTGAGGGTAATTGAGGGGTAACTGAGGGTAAGTTAGGGGTTACTGAGGGTAAGTGAGGTTAACTGAGGGTAATGAGGGTAACTGAGGGTAATGAGAGTAAGTGAGGGTAACTGAGGGTAATGAGAGTAACTGAGGGTAACTGAGAGTAATGAGGGTAATGAGGTGTCCTGACTGTAAATAAATATTTACCTTAATACAATAACCTGTGGAGCACTGGAGATAGCCAACTTCCTGGTCACAGTTTGGACGATTGACTGTAACCGTTGATTATCTGCGATGCTCTGCAGCAAGCCTGTCTTGGACTGAGCTTCGGCAAATGAATTCACAGCAATCAACACTGGACCCAAATTGGTCTGGAAAAAAAGAAAAGAATCATGAAGTTCTGGGTAGCAGCAGTGTATTAAATTATACAGTTTTTTACGTACATAGTTTTCCCCTGCTGTGCTTCTCTGTTGTAGTACTCCAATAACAGCGTCCTCAGTGATTGGTCCACTAAGGTGAACTAAGTCATCTGGTGGCAGACTTGTTGTATTTCCGTTCAATGAATTTGATGCCATGCCCCTTGTTCTGACTGAAAGAACACAAATAAATTATTGAACACAGTCATGTGAATGGATAATGTAGTCTAACCTCTCATAAGGTGTCACCTTAAACAGGGTGGTAATTATAAAGGGTTATGCGTGACGCGTGATTTGAGCAATAAAAAGCTTGTGACACGTGAAAAGAGCTCAAATCTAGCCATGATCCGTGAATTGATAGCCTATGAAAATACGTGATTCATGAAATGCCATAAAATACACACGTGATTCGTGATTTGAGGAAAAAACAGGCTTGTGATTTCGTGATTGGGACTCCCCTTTACCACCCTGCTTAAAAGGTGGATTGTGCAGTTCCAGAAAACATCCACACCCACCCCAAGGAAGGTCATTGGAAATTCCGAGGGGGAGAGGGGTCTCAGAAGCCAACATTTTTTAGGGAAGTATGAAGCTAAACTGGAATTTCCAGAAGGGTGGGGAGAGGTGGCACAGTGGACTGTAGACAAACTGAAGTTTTGAAATGTAGACAATTGGATTTTCACTTTCCTATTTCACCTTCATTTTCTATAAATGCTCCAGGAATGTCACCGGGGTTAATTTTACAACCTTTAAATCGTTTGATGTTGTTTCTTCAGCCATGTTTCTACTCTTTCAAAGTTTGTGGGAAATCTTGTGGTCCTTAGGATACTGTTACACGGTGACTACAGGTTTGTACCTTCTCTGTTATCCGTTAATAGAACACCATTCAGCCCAATGTTTGATTTTGCCATCAGCAGAGATCTCAAGTTTACCAACTCGGCACTGAGTTTCTTAATAAATGGGTCCCTGCCAGCAGAACCATCTTCTGTATTTTCAATAACAACAATAAAAGAATTGATAATCAACTGACATTTACAATAAAAAATGTATTATCCATACTTTATTCAGCCAGACTGCAGTCTTCACACAGTCTGGATATGAATTTTTTTAAAGATAAAAAAAATCTGAGAAAAAATGTCTGGCATAGATAAGACCACCTTAAAGTTCTTTCCAAATATTGATATTTGGCTTACACAGAAAATCCATTAAATCATTAAAATTAGTAGAATTCCTAAATTTGACAGTTACGGCGTGCATCAAATTTTTATTCACTGAATTTCTCATTTCTTTTTATACAGAAATGTATGTATAACAGTAGAGATTTCTTGCAAAACAGGTATGAAAGAAATCCATACTGTCACAATTTAAAGGTCTGTAAAAATTAATGAGACTCCGAGTCTATGCAAGACATTTTATAATCTCAAGTTTAGGAATTTATACATGTAATTAAAATGTGTGTTTTTTTATAGCAGCATCAATGATTTTTTTCTTTCAAAATTTTGAAAAACTTTGGGGTGGACAAACTTGGGTAGACATAGCAATATTCAAAACATAATATATTCCTTTTGAATTATAGCAATTAATTAGGTAACAATAGACCTATTTTAAGCTTGGTTTGTTTGTTGCCCCATTTCAGACCATGTGACGTTACTCTGTTTCTTTCAAATTGTTTCATATTCAAGTGTATATGAAGGCATAATTTTTAGACAGACATGGAACAATTCTCTAGAGAACATCACCTGGTCTGAAATGCATGGGCAATTTACATACAAAGCTAAATGGCCATAGGTCTATTATAAAGGTAGACTTCTCACAGCTAATTATTATTATTATAGCTTGAAATCTCAAGGCTATTAACACCTACCACTTAATAATAAATCATATTAAAATTATCACAATTTCCTGCTACAAAAACTTAAAATATTATGTTTGGTTCAAGTTTCAGTAATACAATAAATTATTATCCGCCCAAATTAAACAAACGATAATAGAAATACATCGCATTCCAAAATAGTTTCTGGGCTAATTAAACATCTGTTATTGAAATACTGCACGCTAATCTAAATTTAATCTAAAGCATTACTAAAATTTGTTAATAATAAACTGCATGGCAGATTCAATCAACAAAAGAATACTTTAAAGTTTTCTTTGAACTGGCTTTAACCTGGTTTACAACTTCATAAATTGGTCAGATCATTTACAAGAGGCATATTATAAAAGGTCAACAAACATGCACAAGAAAGGTGCTTGGAGGAAATTAAATTTAGCCTTTTGAATCTGTTCTGTTTCTGAGCACGACATACATGTATAGGTTATCTAGTGTGTATGAGCAAACAATTCACTTCTCAGGAAACTTCATCGCAGTCTATTTTGGAAGGATGTTGGACTGATCGAGGTTCGAATCATCTCCATCGAACGCGAAGCTAATGTAGGTGTAATTTGCCAGCTTTGGATTTTGAGCGGATTAAAAAAGTCGTGTTTTTGTATCCCTGACATTATATAAATGTTTCATTTAAATTATCTTGATCTACTCTAATCTCCTCCTTATTGTCCAGAATAACCTTCAATTTTGGTAATTCTAAACATATCGATACGGGATAAAACAGTGAAGACTATTGATAAGTGCGCCAAATCTAAACTTTCATTTGTATACAACGAAATTCCGATCTCACCTCGCTTTGCAGAATGCCTTCTATCCACGTTTTTCGCCACAGGACTTGACAGTAAATCGTTGTGCAGCAATCCAAGTCTTTTTCCCAAAGCACTGAGTTCCTTGAGTAATCGAGAGCTCACATCTGCCTCATGCAGTGGTTTTTTTATCGTGATCTGATGGAGACCTCGGCGATGAACGTTCTCTAACAGCTTTCAGTTCCAAGCGAAGTTCGCCGTTTTCTTCCGCCAGTTTCGACGTAAGTTTCTTCTCCTCCCGCAGTTTCCTCGAGTCTTCATTGTGACAAACTTGAAAGCTTTTCAACAACTGTTCGTGAGTATGTCTTTCACCGGAGATTTCTTCCCGCAAGTTGACGAGCTCGTCGCGAAGCACCCCATTCTCCTTCCGTAGGCGATCAAAATCGCTTAATTCCAGAGAGTTTGTATGCTTTGCAGCCATTTGATATGCTCTGTTAAGCCTTCAGCGCCGGAAATTAATCCAAAAATACGAAAAAGCAAGGGATTTTAGCCGCCATCGCACCGACCAAACCACACACACCGATTCACAGTTTGATTTCTGTTCACTACAAAAATGCTGTCACGCTGACCAATCAGAGCGCAGGATTTGGTTCCCGGGATCAACGAAACCGACATACTTCATCACTTTCACGATCACCATTCTTCAACCTCGTAAATGTATTTTCGCGAGCATACTGAATATAAAAATCAGTACTTTTGTGGATAGCTTTTTTTTGTCCATACACCAGGGGCAGGGCAAAGCGTGTCAAGCGAGAAGATCGCGAAGAGCACACAGCGTCATATCTGATCAGATATCTTGAACTGGGACACCAAATTTCCTATTAAAGGATAATTTTAAATGGGTCCCTGGAAAATAAGGGCTTTGCAGAAATAGGTCAGGAGGAGTATCAAGTTTCCTGGGTGTGGAGAGGGGGGGTGAAGATGGACCTTTTGAGAATAGTAGGGGAGGGGGGGGGGGGTGGCAAAAATAGGCCCAGGCCCCTCCCACCCTCTGATAACAGGAGTACAGTATTCTAAAATAATGATGTGCACCCTATTTTGTGCCCTAAAGCAGCACATTGATATCTTTTCTTTCTCTTAAAGATGGACCAAAATGGCAGATAATATAACATTTATTTTTTATTTTATAGCGAGGAAAACAGCTTAGAACCCATTGCCTTTTAATGTGCACTCTGATTTGGTTTAATACAAAACCATGTTTTATCATTCCGCGCATGTTAAATTTATATCATAAAGCATAAAAAGTATAAAGAAGCCAAAGCCATGTATCTGTAATGTCACCATAAAACATTCCAGTTATTTGAGAACACTGAGAAAATTAATATAGAAACACTCTGTGTGTGCAGCTCGTGTTTTCTAAATTTCTCTTGTGTTGTCAAATTTCCATAATATTATTTTATATGACAGTACACTACAAGACTTTGGCTTTTTTATTTGTTGAATATAGGGGGATACTCTCCAGGGAGTATATATTGCTGCTTCCCCTGGATGGGTAGTCCAGTCCCTGAACTCTCTCTTTACCACACCCTATATATATGGGCGGAGGATAGAGAGAGTTCAGGGAATGGACACTGGATGGGATGCTAGTTCATCACATTTTTTATAATGATTAATCCCCTGCATTTTGTTAGGTAACGATTGGGTAGGCTGGCAAAACACAAACACAAACCTCTGGATAGACTATGAGCAGTCCCTCTTTCCCAGCTTAGTCCGTTGAGCGAGAAGTGATAAAAATTTGCGAGCGGAAAATGGCCGCACGAAAACTAGGGCGTTCTTGCTCGATGGACTAAGCTGGGAAAGAGCGACTGCTCGTAGTCTAACCTCTGGATCAAGATTCCAACAAAGTGACCCATATTCACCCCACTGAAGAAGGCATAATATGAATTTGGGCACAAACAGAACAACATTACATGCATCATCTGCCCAAACAGCACTACAAAACAGACAAAGGATAGCAGCAAGTATAAACTGTTTATTTCCACAAAATGGCAAAAATATTTTTTTTCACAAAATGCTCAGCAAACTGTTTTTTTGCCAGCAAGCTTCAAATGACCTCTCATAATATCAAATCTTGTTCTATTAAGTACTCCAAAATTTCTCACCAGACTACAGTTTTAGTGCAGTTTTTTTTAAAGTCAATTGAATCTCTAATATAAACCAGAACATCCCCTGACTCTGCCAAAATTATACGGAGAAGACTGTACACTTTATATAAAATTTATAATCACATCAATAACAATATGATTGGTTCTCCTTATGAGCAGCTGAGGTGTCCAATAATATTATTACAACTGCTTCTAATAATTATAATTTTTATTGGACAGTAGTTAACCATCATCATCATCATCATTAGGAATCGCGACCTCTGCCCAGACCCAATTTGTTGAGCTTGCACAGAGTACTCATTTTCGCTCGTCTGTTCTTTCTTTTACCAACCAATCAGATTTGAGAAAAATTTGAGGCTGGCCAGAGGTCACAATAATTATTGGTGCTGACCCCAAGAGTTGCCTAAATGCGGTGTCTGGGGACAAGAATTAGCTGTAAAAAGACAGTAACAAAACTATTTTTAATTCGCATGTTCACATTATTATTAAAAGGCGCAGTAAGCACTAGTATTATAACATTTATGAATATAAGAGAGCTAACAAACCCATAACTATGGCTTAGAAAATAGGTGCTTCGAGTTTTTCTTTAAATAATTTTATATATTTAGTTTAAATACTCTGATATATTTAAATAATTGTCAGTTCAGGTCAGTTTTACTGCAGTATTTACAAAATTTACCGCATTTCCCAGCTACAACTCTAATGTCACCCAAAGCTCATGATGGACATATATACACACACTCAGTGAAAAAGTTAGTTAGAAAAGTTAGCGGCCAATGTCCTTGAACTCCTCTTGACTTCAGAAGCTGTTTTTGGCCTTCGCGTCAGGTCACTTGTTGGTCCAACATGTCCTTTTATTCTAGGCTGGGCATTCGCTGGCAGACTTAACCGTTTCTGTGCTCTTGGCTGAGCTGTCACCCTGGGCTGTTTAGCAACAACTCCTCCAAGACTCTGCCTTCCTGGTCTCTTGGCAGGTTGACTGCCACCTCCTAAGCTCAACCTTGATGGTCTTTCTGGGTTTGCGCGTGCATTCTCTGTTGTTTTAGGTCGGTTGATTGCATCCCCCTTGTGTAACCTGGAATTTCTAAAGGGAGAGAATAGTAATTTCAGTTCCAAGATTGGAATAATTTATTATAATAATATTATAATAATTAAGACGGCAGGGGTGGGGTTCAAACCAAAAAACTTTCTGTGGGGGTATGAAATTTTTTTGGTAGCCACACATTATTGAAAATATTCACTGTCAGTACTTACAGTGGTTTGTCTGGAGCTGTGGCTGGTCTGGTGGTTTGTTTCTTGGACCTTTAATTTACAAGTGAAAACAAAACAAGCAAAAAAATAAAAAATAATAACCTTTTTTTTTTGGGGGGGGGGGGGGGGGTATTGATCAAAATTAACCATTGAGTTTGGTTGAACAGGATAGAAGATTGCATATCTGGTTTAAAAAATACACAGCAATAATGATGTCCATGCATATCATATCATGACATGAATAATTATTATTTGTACCTAACATGATGATACTAATCATTTATTATTGTATTAAAAATAAACCTACCTTGTCTTGTCTGCAGGTAAAGGTGGAGATGTATGTCCCTGCTGTGGCCTTAGTACCCTGCAGTTAATTAGACAAAACAAATTTTATGTTCCACTGTGCATTCTCACAACAGAGGAACTACAAGACTTGAAAAATTCCATATAATTTATTCCACATTTTATAAAACACAATAATGGTTGTAACATTCCTACTAGGAAAGACATTTTGTTGCAGTAGTGCATGTACATAATGAAAGCTCATCCTCGGCGATCCAGGGGCGAGACAAAGTATTTAAAATTAAAATCAGGCCAAATCGGCATGACGAAAGTTTATAAGAACAGGCGACTCTTTCACCAAAAACTTAAACCATTATTTTTATAAGCTACATGAAAATTGTAAGCTTTCTCTTGAACATCAAACAGTTAACACCTCAACAGACCTGATGTTCCAGGTTTTCTTTTTCCTGTCTTCTCTTGCTTCAGGTTTAGGCTTTATCTCTGAATTGGCAGTTTGTGTAAACAGTACTTTGAATGCAGAAATTAAGGATCAAACTCACTTGATGTTCAATGATTATGTATTTTCTTGAGAGATAACATACTATTAACACTGTTGAGCCAAAAACAGTTTTTGGCTCAACAGTATTAATGTTTTCAAATCTAGAGCCATTTTCATTGCATAAATAAAGTTGTCAAGGATTACTGGTCTAGTCCCTCCTGTCGTCTCTGGATTGCTCGTAAAGTGACAGCAGATAGTTTTGTTGATTGACCAACAGAACTCTGATCAGGAAACAAAATAGAATTATACCATAATGTCACTGCAGCCCTGTAAACCTATACTGTCTAGCTATATGTACTGCTTCATTTATATGGTAGATTGAAGTACAGTTTTATTATGAAAAAGGGTATTAATTTTATTAATTGAGCTGTATTACTAAATAATTATAAAATTGAACGTAATATTGTTATAAACATTACTGTCAGTGGTTATTTTAATTTACTAGTAAAACAAAATAATAAAATCCTGATATAGTTTGAAAATAAATGAAACTGTTTGTTGTGCATGTCTAGATTGACTTTCGTGATCACCTGCTCTAGTGTTTCAGTTTTAGATCTGTTACTTCTTTCTGTTTATAGTAGGTTTTCAAGCTTCTCTGAGCCAATAAAAGAGCCAACTGAAGACAAACATTATTTTTAAGTGTACGTCTAATAGCAGCATTCACTATTTACCCTGGCAACTCTCTGCTTAGCTTCTTTTGCTCTTGCTATGGCTCTGGAATGAGCTATGTAAGACATTCTCTCTTGCACAGGAACCTTAAAGAAGACATCATGAAGACCACCTCTTGCTACCCTCAGCTAAAAAGGAAAGGGAAATGTTAAATACAGCCAAGGTGGAAGTTACCCAAGGGACTGAGTGGCTAGAGCTCATCTCAGTTTCTATAGCATGAAACAAGTTTGAGTACTGATTACTACACCCCCTCAGGCCTAGCCTCAGGCTTTTCGGGGGGAGGGATAGCGGGCGGACGGGAGGAAAAGCGAAAAGGAAGGCCTGATACTCAGGCTACCTCAGGGCTGCAAATAACAGTCGGTCATCGGACAATGACCGACCAAATTTGCTTATGTCCGATGAAATCCAAACTGTGGTCGGACATAATGTCCGGACAATTTGTTTTGCCTTCCAACGTAAATTGCCAACAAGTTTTATTCTAAATGCAAACTACATGTAGTTTACTCTGCAATGACAACGCGTTAAATTAGCAGGTTCGCTTATCAAGCAGTATTGTCTGTAATATGATGTCCGTCCTCATTTTTGTTTTGTCCGACCAAAATGGTTACTCAGTCAGACACATGTCCTTTCAAGAAAAAAATTATATGCAGCCCTGCCCCTGGATAAAAGAGGTCCATCACAGTTTACCCCCCCCCCCCCCCCCCCCCATTTTTGTCAGCTATAAGTTCAATGAAGTGTACATACATGACCCTCTACATTTTCTTTGAACATTTTCTCCTGAACAGACTGTGTGTCCTCACTAGAAATATCTGCCAACACATCTTTGGTGTCCTGTAAATTTAAAGCAACATGATTATGGATTATTGGTCGTTATTTAGGCAGAATGCTTCAGCCATTCTGACTGTTCAATGTTCAATAATAGGCTAGGTCTACATGTATGTAAGTGCAATATTTTGTGCAACTTGCCTCTCGTCATCATCATCACAGTCGGCTCATAATCACCATGATAATGATTATAAGAAAATTCCCAAAAGTGATTGGTTCTCAGCACGATCTATTTTTTACCAAATTGGAGCGCGAGAGGCTTAGATGTCCAACAACAAGGTATCAATAACAAAGTGTCCAATAACAAAATTTGCGTGCCGTGCACTTGATTGGGTTCCTTCTCGTGGCTGAATATTCCTTTTTTATATCCTCAATAAATGACTTTTTTCCTCGGATTTTGTCCTAGAGATGATAATTAATACTGCGTCGCTTTGCCTAAAAGTTCTTCCTCAAATTTTGTTATAGATGTGATTAATAATTATTGGTAACAGAACTTTGTGTTGTCCAATTCGGTCTGTAATCGGACTCCTGCTATGCAGTCGTCCATACAGACCAAATTGGACTCCACTCAGTCCTATTACCATTACTAATCATCGTCACCATTATTATTATCCTTCAATCATCTCATAAAATTCAGTGTAACTACCACCCTTACCTTGATTGTCTGCATCAAGCCTTGTACCTTGTCAGTTTTCATCAAAAGCCTTGTCAGGAATCCCTTAGCATGTGCAGACACTTTGGCAAATTTATCCTACCAAATAACAGAATTTACAAATTGTTCGAGGTCCATGGTAACTTCTTTACATGTACACGTATGTTACACCATGAATATTATTTTACAGAAAAGGAGAATAAATAATTTTTATTATACTTTTTATTATCATAGCCTGCGTACATGTAGCAGGCGGTGGAGTAAAATGAAGCGCAAGTTGGATGTTGATCTTGGGGGTTTACGAATGTAAAAACTGAAGTCACAATGCTTGTTCAATACCTTGTCATCCTCTCCTGGTACAAAGCGTTTGGGCTGCTTCCTCAGAGGGAAAGGATACATGTTCTGCCCACCATTCCTTCTGACTGTAACTGCATTTCTGGGAGGTCCCTCCCCAACAGTGTCAATTCTGTTTCCTCTCAGAACCTCGTCAGCGACATGGTTCTCTTTATCAGAGGATGATTCAGGTTCAGTGTTGTCATCATTGTGAATATCAAAATCAAGATTTTCTCCGCTGAGCTCAAGAATAGAGGACATTTCACCTGGAGGCATTGACAGAGGTCTACGGAGGGGTGACGTCCTTGGTATGCGGAAATCTGTGGACGACCTGTCAGTCACACGGCTACTTTCTGACTCCTCAGAGAGTGATTGTTTGAAATCTAATTGCCTTGTCGAGGGCATTGAACTTGACCGAGGTCTCTCAGTCGCATGCTTGGGACTGTTACTGTGGAAAGATGCATAAGTGTGGTCTAAATCACCGCTTGTTCCCTCTTTTGTTTGCGAAGCCTCTTCAACTCTTGTTGCTTGAGAGCATCCAAGTGCTTTTGCTTCTCTTCAAGTAACTTTTGCCTCAGTTTTTCTAAATTTGCCAGTGTTTTATCTTGGTCGGGGATGGAGGGACCCTTCGACAGTCTAGTACTAGATGACTGGACCTGTTGCTTTACAGGTTTCTGCTTTGTGGAAACCAGCCTTGCGTTTGTCTTAGGATTTTGTGGTTGATCTGTAGATTGCAATGCATGTTGCTTTTCAATGTCTCTGTAATGGGTATCGTCAGTGACGGAATCCATATGAAGATGTTGTTGGGTTGTAGATCTAGGCTGTGTTAATTCTATTGCAGATCGCACAGTTGAGGTACTAGAATCTGCAAGGAATAGCAAATGAATTCAAACCTGTTAGACTAAGGTCGTGTTCTATTGGGATCAACCAGCTGCAACTGGTTCAGGTTGAAACGGTTGAGGTTTCCCAATAGAACACTTTTCCGGCCGTTTCAACTGAATCTAGTTTCGGTTCAGTTGAAAAAGTTGATCAACCAAACCAACCAAAAACGCTTTTTTCCCAATAGAACACGAAAAAACCCCAACCAACCTAAAACGGTTGATCCCAATAGAACATGACCTAAACTGTCTAATATTCAATAAATTTAACTTGATCAGTAAATGCATACCAATATTATTACTAATAGTTAGTATGCTAATAATATATTGACATGTACCGGTAGTAACATCTTCATGACAAACACATTATTAAGCAGAAACTAAATCCCTTACCTGAAAAAGCAACAGACAATGATGTAGATGCAAGTGAATCAGACCCCATAACTTTCCTGTCACAAGGAAATGACATTGAAGAGTTCCGCAGTGTAGTATCGATATCAGCAGAGAAATCTGCAGGATCAAACATTCCATTAGAAGCAAGAGAAAGGTGTGAAAATGGTCTGTTTAACTCTGAGGCTTCCTTATCCAGGGTGGAGCTAACAGGGAATTATTCATACCCTCAAATCCCACGGGTGCACTTCTGACTTGCTGCCTAGAATCCACATTTCTTAGGTAACTGGTGTTTGTACATTCCGCTTTGGTCAACAGAGGTTGTGGTGAAGGTCGATTCCACAGAGTCAACTGGTAAATAACTGAATTGACTGTCAACTCTGCTAGAGTGCTCGTAATAATTATTTTCAGTCCAGTCTGTAAAGGGTTTGGCAAACTGTTCCTGTTTTGAATGTCTTCCATTACTGGAAACATCCCAAGCATATCTCCTGTCATAATCTGGTCCATCTGACGCAGGTTGCAAATTGTTTCTGTACAATGATCTGCTGGTTGTTTCATCATTTTCTTTAGTAAGTGTTCTCTCTGGGAATATGTCACAATCAGTAGCATACTGCATTTCTCTAATGGCTCTAGTTTCCCTTTGCTCCTGTCAAAACAAAACAAACAAGCAATGAAATGACACTGGTTTCACATTGGTGTACACATGTTTCATGCTGATCAGACAGTCTTCTGACTAACAAAAATCACCCAGACACACAAAAAAAATTAATAATAATTTTACACAGCAATAATATCCTTTTCTTCCAAGAGCCATTCCAAAGTAATATGGTAAAATATTAATTTTAAAAACCTTTGAGCCTGGATGTGGACAAAATCCTCAAGTATGAAAATATAAAATACAGTAAAAGCTCCCGTAAGCGGACACCTTCAGGGAAGCAGAAAAAGTGTCCACAACTGGAGCTGGCCGCTTACAGGAATGCATATATGCAGAGTTTATATGAGCTAGTAAGGGTTCAAACAAGGTTTTGTCATGGTGGCTGTAAGTAGAGCTGTCCGCTTAAGAGAGTGTCCGGCCAGAGAGCTTCAACTGTATTTAGAATTCAGTGTCCTCCTCACCTGAACTCTGTCCATGACAGACATGACTTGTAAGATTAGGCTTGAGTACTTCTCCCTTCTTCTATCAAACATTTTGGATTCACATTTGACTGCCTCTCTTCTGCATTGACGCATCTCAGCTCTTTCATCCTCTGTGAGCTACAAGATATGTAGTAAATTAACAGTGGCATATCAAAATTGGAGAGAGAAATCTTGACCAGGCTTGATGTGGTACTGTATGTAGTACATGAATTTTTTAGAGTGACTCTAGTGAGAATAAGGTATTTTTTAACCAAATTAAGGTCAAGAAAACTTGCTCTGACTGTAGCTTGCATGTACAGGGCCGGGTTTTCAATAACATCTACAGTAGGCAATGAAAGTGATTATCTAAGAATTTTTTCAGAAGCTTTTGACTAAAAATCAACTGCAAACAGACATCACAGCTCTGGTACAAGATGCCCATCCAATGAAACCATTGCCTGAAACAAAGTTTCCCAAATCTGATTAATTTCTTTATTCTCGTAATTCTTTTGCTTTACAATGTATTGATACTGTTAGGAGAAATAAGATATTAACCACTCTTGGCAATAAAAGACCCATAGCTAACTTTAATACTGAAAATGCTAATTGGCCCATGGGACTAATTATGGCCACTGATTGCAAGACCAAGTTATAACCCTAATTATCGTTAACAAGTAAAAATTAAGACCAAGAACAAAGCACCAGATGAAATAAGCCAATAAATTGAAATACAGTATACAGAACTAGGCAGTAATGTTGTATGTTGTACAACCCATTGCTCATGTTATAATTAAAGGCAATACCAACATGATCACAGTTGTTATTAAGAAGGTGACAACTGACAACAGCTTTAGAATACATTAAGCTTAAGTTTATATTTTTTTTAATGCAAAATTAACCAAAAGGATGTTGTTTATAATTGTGTACAGTATACCTAATTGTTATAAGCTTATATTTATCACCCAATGTAAGTTAAATCTTTAGAAGTGAAACCCAGGAGCTGAAAAGGAAATATACTGAACTTCTTCGATCCATCACGACTACAAGCCTGAGTTACCATCAATAATCAATGCACAAAACACTTAAAGACAACTAAAATTAAGCTTATTTATTAGCATGCCCAAATTGGCGATGACGCGAAAAACTTTGTGTCAACAGAATTAAGTTGGGGTTTTAAGCTTACTTTCACCGAAAGTCAACACGCTGTATTACATTTTAATTTAGCAAGATAAATCTTACCAACAGTGGTGGAAGGTCCGTGCCATTGAAAGTCAAAATCGATTTGGAAGGTTTCGCCGAAGAACGAGCGTTGTTTGCAAAGCGTTCTTGTTGCTCGGAGCTTGCTTGTTCAAACAACTCACGTAAACAAGCTGGCATCTCTTCCAAATATCGCTCCTGAAATTACAAATGATTTTAAACAAGTGACCAGTTGTTTAAAGATGTGTTAAGAACGTTGCATTGTCGCGAAGGAAAGAGAAAGAGAGTTGGAAAATACAACATTACGAACCTGAGCGTCTTCCCGCGCCATATTTGAAACCCAAGTGATTAGTCCGAGGTCATGGAGACCAGTGGAGACCTGGGTTCAAGCAAAACTGCACTTGAGTAGGGGAGGGGGAGATTATTTACAAAAATATACATATACAACAGAAAATTCTGACATGATAATTTTTTTTGCAATAAAAGAACTTATTTTAAGTGAAAATTACAATTATTCTGTAAAGAACAAGTTGGAAATAGTATTTTATGAATTCAATAAACATTTTTAGATAAAAAATCAGCTAGATATTACTCACCCTACCCTAGAGGGCTCTTATTGTGGCAATTGTTGGCATTTTTTCGTGCACAAGAAGATGGGAAATTCGCTGAGCGAACGGGACGAGAATGAAGGCGAATTTGGAGAAAAAATATACGAAATAGTACAACAATTCTACCCAGAAAGCAGTGAAAACATTACCGGTATGCTACTGGAGTTAGATTATGAGGAATTAGAGCGACTTCTCACCATAACAAATCGGGAAGAACTTCTCGCTCGAATTCACCACGCTGCAGGGAAGAACATCTCGTCCGAAAGGTAAGATTCGATTTGGAATCTGACTTGTTCACTTTGTAGTGAAATTTCCATCCATTTTAAAAGATTTTCGTGATCGCGTGATTGAAATCTGTGAATCAATCGTTTTGGCTCAGCTGTTGGCGAAAATGAAATCCTTATTCGGCTTTGTTTCCCTTTGATGAGAATATTAAATTGATACCATAAATTATTACCCTATCCTTCGGGGTCCTTCGAATATATGATTAGCTTATTATTTTTAATCTATTTATCTTTAATTGATTTCCATTGGGACTGAATAGCAGTATTAAATGAATGTGATTAATTTTGTTAGTCCTCTTGAAGATTTAATTCTTTTTTTTTCATTTTTTGTTTCAATTTTTTTCTTCCTTTCAAGATTTCTTCCCTTCCATTCAAGATTTCTTCCCTTCCATTCTAACAAAGAAATCATAGTTTTATAGAGACGGTATAGCACAGAAAAATGCTCAGTAGATGCAATAATCTGAAGGAAATTTTTTATTTTTATGATTTTATACCATGGTGCCCATTTGTCTGTCTCATGGTTATTTCAATAAAGTAAATAAGCTTACATTGTATAAACCCCCTAAAAATTTGCATGAATCAATAAATATTGTATTGATTGTAGTGTAGATAGAGTCTTTCATAAACCAAATAGAGCACAAATTATGATAATTCTTGTTAAAGAAATGTTTATGGAAAATGTTTCATAAAAAAATATCGCTTTTAACCAAAAAGTGAATTTTATTGAACTCAAACAACTTCCACTTTATTCTAAAGGCTGGTTTACACTAGCGATGGAATCGTGATGGGGATGCAGGAGCGAATCCAGGTAGCCTGTGAGCAAGCTCGCCTTCTCCACCCTCGCCACCACCACCCCACCCCCCAAGAAAGCTTGCTCGCAGGCTAGGATCCAGAAAAAATATAAGTGTGCGAGCTGAAGACACAATCCTCAAATAGGGGCGGGGCATTTCCCCGGCAAAAATTTGTTTGAAATTTGAATCCTGGAAATTTCCTGCATTTTGTTGGAGTCATTCTGAGAGGATATTGCCAAGTTCCATTTTACATGGGCGATTGTGTTGCTAAAAATTGACATCACTGACATTATAAGGCCATATCGTAATGAATGTGAATGAGTATCAGTGGAACCTGTTTATAAGATGGGGCCCCAAAAAAATGTCAACCCTTTTTTTAAAAGTATTTTCACCCATCAGGGAGGGGGGGGGGGGGGGGGGGGGGGCTCCCCTAGATCCGCCACTGAGTATGAGCTTGTGAGTTTTCTTTAATTTATTGTCCGAAAAAATAAAAAAGTTACAAAATAACAGTGAACTCCCTCCAAGACAGACATCCTTGGGACCAGCTCTAGGTGTCTTTCTTAAAGATTGCTTTTTGTACACTTGTTGACTATTACTTTCATCTGCAGGGTAGATTATGAACAGGCCAAGAGCAATGGCATTGGACATCACAGCAATGGCTGTCAAGAAAACCCTCATCCTTCACGTGATGGAAATTTGCACTTACAAGAACTGCCTGCAAACAAAAATGATAAAAGTAATAAATTAGAAAGTAGCAGTCTTTTTCCATCTGGAATTTCCACAGACCATGGAAACCTTGAAAAGAGACAGGCCTTAGGCGAAAAGATATACTCCTTAATCGAAAATCAACATCCAAATGATGCAGAAATATTGACAGGTATCTTGTTAGAAATGGATGATCAAAGCTTGGAAACACTTGATCAAAGACACAGACTTGTTAGAGAAAAAAGTGGAAGAAGTTTTATCAGTTTTTCAAAATAATACTGAACAGATGCAAAATGGTGAAAGTGAATCTGTATTGAAACAAGCCAAGGATAAAACATCTATCGGAGAAGAACTGTATGAACTGGTTTGCACGTTTGATTCTGACCAAGCTGACAAGATAACAGGAATGCTTCTCGAAATGGACCTGAAAGATTTAGAAATTATTGTTAAAAACCAAACTGCTCTTGAAGAGAAAGTAAATGAGGCTTTGACAGCACTCAACGGCCAGTTCAGTAAAGCCGAAACTACTACATCATCTGTAGATGAACAGGAAGACAAAACACTTCATGGGGAACAGCTGTATTATTTAATTAGTGAATGGTTTCCTGATGACACAGATAAAATAACAGGAATGCTGTTAGAACTCGATGTAACTACTTTGAACTCGTTGCTGAAAGATCCTGAAGCATTGAAAGAGAAAGCGACCCATGCAGCCAACGCCCTCAGTGAAACAAACATTAACAAAGAGATTCCACACAGTTTAGCGTCAACAAGTAACTCTATTCAGGAGTGTAGAGATAACACATTATCAGACTCAGAAATGAAACCTGTTTTAGCGGAGCAGCTTTATAACATTATAGAGGAGTGGTATCCAGGCAAGGCTGAACAATTAACAGGAATGTTGATGGATGTCGACTGTGCAACGCTGGAAACTTTGGTTTTGAATGAACAGATGTTAAAAGAGAAACTTGAGGGAGCATTAGATGCTGTATATAAAACTGCACAAACTGTCCCAGACAGGTGAACGTCTAATCATCTCAGTCCATGATTTACAGTAAAATTAGCTGAAACCAGCCTAGTCCCCAAGCCCTCTCTCTTGTTTCAATGATGGTGCAAAGCCTGGGGAGTGTTATTCGGTGATGTCACCATTCGCAATAGAGTCCAGACTCCTCTGAGTCGAGAATGCTTAGGGGCTAGGCTGGGCTGAATCATCTTCTTAATAAATTAATCCTAAGTGGTTTTAATTTTTTATTTCAAATTTCAAATAAGTTTAACTGTGTAATGTCATTCAACTGTGTACTCAGGGTAAAGGTGCCCACACTACTGGACCCAAAACCCTACCTTGAACCCCACATCAAAATAATTATAGCTACCAGTAATAAAATTTGTTACAAGAATATACTGTCTAACAAGTTTTATTTTGATTTTGATGAATCCACTCATCTTCGTAACTCACTATAATTAATGAACATCTGAATAATTAACTCACTAATTTTTTGACCAATTTTAGCATTTGAAGATACATTTTAACCTTAACTCCCCTCTAATTACAGGGCTAAAAATTAACTCCAGTGCTTGGTGGCCAGTCGGGCCAGTTTCCTTGAATTCTTAGTAGCCCAGGCCAAATTAAAGTGGCCCTTATTTTCCTCAAGTTGATTAAAAAAAACATATTTACTTGAATAAATGGTTTAATACTGCCGCCTCTTTACAAAGGGAGCAAAACGCGTTATCTTGGACAACAAACCACGGCCTCCCCTGGGTCCAGCTTTTCTGAAATTCCTGTTTCCTTTTCGTCTTTTCGTAGTTTTTGCTACTTTCTACGGCATCTTCCTTGGTTTTAGGTTTTTTTTGGACGGCAGCGGCTCACATCCTTGGAGAAATCTCCACATTCTGTGGGTTTTTACATCAGAATTTCTATGCCAAAACCTGGCGAGAAGTATGTTGACGATAAACATGCGAGACTCGAAAACGTGCCGCATAGAACTCTGGGTAAGACTGGAGTCACGTGGCAATAACAATCAAAATGGCGTCCAGATATATTTGCGGATCGATCTAAATACTCGTGAAACCGTTAAATCGGCTCGTTAAGAACTAAAAATCCACTAAAGTCAATGAACTTAGATCGAGTTGAGGAAAGAAAGGAAAGGTAGTCCAATTTAACTACCGGTACATATTTTATTTTTATTTTAACTTCGTACTTTGCAACTTTTCTAAGCTTATATCGTAGTCGCCCTTCGGGCGATCAAACCTCAACTTTTAGTCGCCCTGGTCAGTTTTAAATCGCCACTGGCGACCTGGCGACCGTTAATTTTTAGCCCTGTAATTATTCCATTAAGGGGACACCCTCGGGACAAGGAGAAAGGTCCCCAGATTATATGAGCGTTTTGCAGGGGCAAGTTTCCCATAGTCCCTTAATGGCAGTGTCCCAAAGTAAAGGTTCCACTTTATATGCTTCTAAAAAAAATTTCAGATGCAAAATTTCTAAGCCCAACCATCTTTGAAACATGTCATACAACTCCTTCCACCTGAGTAAAAATGGGCTCCACCGAAAATAAGCCCACCATAAGCCATTTAAATTGAAAAAAGAAAACTAAGCCCAGGGCTTGCTTTTCCTGCATTGTAGATCAACTGCTACTTTTGACTGATACAATTTTCAATAAACTCCATTTTCGTTTCACAGGGAATCAACTAAACATCACAGCGAAGAAGAATTCACCAAAGAAGAATTGGGAGGGAAACTGTATGAGAAGATTGAGGAATCGCATCCCGAAGATGCCGATAAAATTACAGGGATGCTCTTAGAAATGACTGTGGAGGACATCGAGAGACTTTTAAAAAATCCACAAGAACTGCAAGATAAAATACAGCTTGCAGAGAAAGCGTTAGAATAAACTGTTATCGGCATCTGTTCCTGTATATAGGCCACATAAGGGAGTACCACACCCCCCCCCCCCCCCCCCCCCCCGGTTATCATACCTCTCAAGACAAAGCCAGGAAGGGGGTGCAGACCGTACTCCCTTCTATCATTACGTTTTTGTCAGGGTATGGCTCGTTTTCATTTTCACCCCTAAGAGGTACCAATTCTAAAATGAAACTTGTTCCTGTCATTTTATTTTCCGTTTTCATGTTTCATGCATACAGCATACCCTAAAAGGTACCAGATGCCAACAATATCAAGAATGTCACTTTAGATTTAGATACCCTAAGCGGTACCAAACCATATACATACATATAACTTCATTATACCATTTTTTACCATTTACCATTTATTTGCCTCCATCTATATGATGATTCTTGCAAATCGGTCAGCAGTCAAAGGAAAAATACAATAGAAAATAAAACAAATAGAAAATAATAATCTAGAAAGGGATGAAGTCTCGACTGCCTCTGCTGGCAGAGCGTTCCAGTCACGAATTGTTCTCGGGGAAAAAACAGTTTTTTATAATAGTCGGTTTGTTTATAACTCGATAAAGCACGTGAGTGACGTAGGGCGCGTGCGTTATCGAGTTTTTAGAGGGTTATTCGGATTCTCAACTGTTTACACACCGATGAATCTGGGGAAATTCATATGATCTCAGGCGGAAAAATATCCGGCCGGATTCATTCCGGATTCATTCGAATAACAGTTTACACTACAAAACATTCCGGATTTAAAAGTATTCGGATAGAAAGTATTCACCTTGATTTCCGGATTCAAAATCTCCGCACACGCGACCAAACCGGGACAGTTTTATCCCAGATTCGTCCACCTGTGTATAAACTGCAAAACGAATCCGGTGCCAAAACGTCCCGGATTCGTCGCGAATCCGGAAAAATCTCTCTGGTGTAAACGTAGTCTATAGAGTTTTATTTGTTATGGATGAATAAAAATTGGGGTTTAAATTCTATGTAAATATTCCTAATTTGGCACCAAAGGCGTGCTATTGATTCAGATTGGAACATTCGTTCTTACGTAATATTTCAAAAAACGAGTGCGAGTGTTTTATTGGGTTTCCAAACACGAGAAAACAGATGAAAGCACGAAGCCGCATTTTATTGTTTTCTAGTGTTTGGAAATCCAATGAAACACAAAGAACGAGTTTTTGAAATTACTTCTCCAATATTACATCATCTTATCCCTCTCGGTCCTCTAATGAGCATTGCTTATTCAGATAGTCATTTTCACAAGTGACATAAGCATAAACACTAGCAACATACACTGACGCATTAACGTGTTGATTATTAGCACCATTTTGTTCTAACAAAAGGCCCTAATGATCAACATGTTGCTTGTATTAATTTTATTCTCATGTCCCTTGTGAAAACCAGCCGTAAATGTCATGGAATACGATCATGTCACCGACATATATATTTGGTTATCAAATTCTTTGTTTTCACACAACGATTTGAATTTACCGCGGTATTATTATTATTTTGCCGCGCAGTGATGAAGTGGTCGTTAATATTCAAGGCGGACGGCGGAGAAATGGCTGAGTCCAGGTTTAGACCCTCCAAAACGATCGAAGAGGAAGAAGTTTTGGTACAAAATGCAATTCCCAAGTCAGCACTCAGTTACAAAAATAATTGGACGGCTTCAATTTTCGAAGAATGGCATCTAAAGTAGCAACGCTCACAAAGTGCAGTCCTTGGAAGTGTCGCCAGTTGAAATGGACGCATTTATCCCGGCAATAGGTGGCAAAGCCGTCCAAGGAGAGAAGCTTGTAACAGATAGTTTGCGGTATTCGTCGGTACCTTGTTGAGAAGAAATCAAATGTTGATTTAAATCCTCCGGATACTTCAGACAAAGGTAATTCATTACTTTACATTATCACAATTCATTACTTCATTGATACTTTGTTGTCGTTTATTCGCAGATTTTCTATCTTTCGTCGTACTCTTGATGCTGAGATGAAGGAGGGGACACGATTATGGCTTGGCCTGAAGAACACGAAAGAAGAGAAAACAACTACCAGTAGATGACTGACGGCGATGAGCCCCAAACGGGCGGAGCCCCAAACGGCAGTCCGCGCACGAAAAAACTAAAAAAAAACCCTCCTTTCTCCCCGCAAATGCAACGGCGCCTGGGGACGAGGTAGTGCTAGTCAAGCCGGCGATTGAATCATGCAGGAAAAGACACGCGCAGAAATCGTAACATTTCTATTTAATCTAGTTATTTTGTCTCATTTATTTACATTGACCTGACTTTTGCATTATTCAGTTGATTAGATGTATACAGAACCCAGCTATGTTAAACACTTTAACAGTTTCTTCTCGAAATGAAACACACCCACACACTGACTGATTAAAAAATAAACAAAACATTGCGGTTGTGATATCTTTTAGCAGGCCGTCACATTTTTCATAAATAAAACTGAATGTCCATTCGTATTATTTATATTATTTTTTCACAGTCAAAGAACGTATTACCTTGTAAAGACCTTCAATTTGAGTCCCATTTTTTACGCCTACTTCAAGGTGGAGACCATTTACGTTCTGATAACTTTTTAAGCAACTGAAAATTGTTAACGTTTCGGGTTAATTGATAGTTTAGAAGTTTACTGTTGGTGTGGGGTTTTTTTGCAATTTTTTAGGTTGGAATTATGTTGTTAAGCAAGGATTTTATGATTCGATTTATTCTTAAAACATAGTGGTTCGGGCAGCAAGCGCAGGTTACTGTGGGTTCGAATCAACTCAATTCGACAATTGAGTTAACGCCGGCATCTTAAAGTAGGCGTAAAAACGAAACTTTCCCGAAATGAAAGATGATCTCGAAAACATCTCCTAACATCCCCGTCGGGAAAAGAAGCAAAGAGCAATGCAACCTCGTTCCCAGGATTTCTCTTCATTCCGCCAAAAGCGAGACCCTGGGAACGAGGTTGAGAGTAATGAATGATAGACACATCAATTCATGTTGCGTTTAAAAAATAATTAATATTCTTTTCTTAGTCAACGAAATACTATCTGGAAAATCCTCGAACTGGCGGCTCCTCAACATTGCCTGACTTGTTCTTTACGTCCACAAATGATGACGCTGAAATAGACTTCTGTTTGAGTTTGTATCTGTCCACCCAGGGGGAGGGAGAGCCATTTCTCAGCGAGTACACCACTCTCCTCGAGTCCTGCTTTGTGTTCTGCCGAGGCGACAGTCGGGGCTCGGATTCAGTCGGTAAAGTAATCGGCTCGGATCGTAAACTACTGTTCCGTGAAGTCGCGGTGCGAGAGAGTACTGCCCCGTCTTGGCATGGCGGGGAGTTTGGATTGGGAACGAGCTCTTCAAGTGTATTGTCCTGAAAAAGAGAATGGAGAATTTTTACAAACTACATCTAGAATTGGTACTTGCTACAGTTGGAGGTAGCTTGGTCGTAATCTTTCGGCTGTCCATGTAACATTTAAAGTGACTGGAAAGTTGTCCCAACTTTTGTAACGCTCTGCATGTTCAGCCCAGTCAGCAGTGTTTTGTCTGTAATCAAGTTTAACGTGAAAAGTCAGTGAGTGAGTGAGTGAGTGAGTGAGTGAGTGAGTCAGTCAGTCAGTCATTCATTCAGTCATGCAGTCAGTCAGTCATGCAGTCAGTCAGTCAGTCAGTCAGCCATGCCGTCAGTCAGTCAGTCAGTCAGTCAGGAGGGGGGTGAATAGGTTTGCGGATCGGTGAATTTGGCCAAAAAATTCGTTCGGATTACGGATTTCAATGAATAATTTCCACGGATTTGCGTATCCTGCAGATGCAGTGGATTACGGATTGTTGCGATTTTTAGGACCGGATTTTGGATTTTGCTTATTATATTGTTCGGATCGTGGATTTCATCCTTCCTTATCAGTCAGGCTTCTCCGTAGCAAATATGACTTTCTTCAGAAGACGTAACATTTTTGGAGTAATAAAAAAATAGTAAGAGTGACTTGACTCTGAAGATTACTTCCGCTCAGGTTATCGAAAGGTCAGTCACCACAACAGCCCTTTTCAGGACTACACTCAGCCAGATGATCATTCTAGAATAACTACTGATACTCCTCAGCTGGGTTCCAACCATTTACTATCAACAATAAATCGCAAGTCATGTTTGCCTTATTGAGAAAAAAATTCAGTCCATTTGTACTAAAACATAAAATTTAACTCTAATATTATTTCAAGAATCTAGCCGCAAATTGTATCTATGGTAATGAATGAGTAAAATGAGTAAAAATGAGTAAAATGAGTAAAATGAGTAAAATGAGTAAAATGAGTAAAAATGAGTAAAATGAGTAAAAATGAGTAAAATGAGTAAAAATGAGTAAAAATGAGTAAAATGAGTAAAATGAGTAAAATGAGTAAAAATGAGTAAAATGAGTAAAAATGAGTAAAAATGAGTACAATGAGTAAAATGAGTAAAATGAGTAAAATGAGTAAAAATGAGTAAAAATGAGTAAAATGAGTAAAATGAGTAAAAATGAGTAAAATGAGTAAAATGAGTAAAATGAGTAAAATGAGTAGAATGAGTAAAATGAGTAAAATGAGTAAAAATGAGTAAAATGAGTAAAAATGAGTAAAATGAGTAAAAATGAGTAGAATGAGTAAAATGAGTAAATTGAGTAAATTGAGTAAAATGAGTAAAATGAGTAAATGAGTAAAATGAGTAAATTGAGTAAATTGAGTAAAATGAGTAAAATGAGTAAAATGAGTAAAATGAGTAAAAATGAGTAAGATGAGTAAAAATGAGTAAAAATGAGTAAAATGAGTAAAATGAGTAAAATGAGTAAAATGAGTAAAAATGAGTAAAATGAGTAAAATGAGTAAAAATGAGTAAAATGAGTAAAATGAGTAAAATGAGTAAAATGAGTAAAAATGAGTAAAATGAGTAAAATGAGTAAAATGAGTAAAATGAGTAAAAATGAGTAAAATGAGTAAAATGAGTAAAAATGAGTAAAATGAGTAGAATGAGTAAAATGAGTAAAAATGAGTAAAATGAGTAAAATGAGTAAAAATGAGTAAAATGAGTAAAATGAGTAAAATGAGTAAAATGAGTAAAAATGAGTAAAATGAGTAAAATGAGTAAAAATGAGTAAAATGAGTAGAATGAGTAAAATGAGTAAAATGAGTAAAATGAGTAAAAATGAGTAAAAATGAGTAAAATGAGTAAAAATGAGTAAAAATGAGTAAAATGAGTAAAAATGAGTAGAATGAGTAAAATGAGTAAAATGAGTAAAATGAGTAACATGAGTAAAATGAGTAGAATGAGTAAAATGAGTAAAATGAGTAAATTGAGTAAAATGAGTAAAATGAGTAAAATGAGTAAAAATGAGTAAGATGAGTAAAAATGAGTAAAAATGAGTAAAATGAGTAAAATGAGTAAAATGAGTAAAAATGAGTAAAATGAGTAAAAATGAGTAAAATGAGTAAAATGAGTAAAAATGAGTAAAATGAGTAAAAATGAGTAGAATGAGTAAAATGAGTAAAATGAGTAAAATGAGTAAAATGAGTAAAATGAGTAAAATGAGTAGAATGAGTAAAATGAGTAAAATGAGTAAAATGAGTAAATTGAGTAAAATGAGTAAAATGAGTAAATTGAGTAAAATGAGTAAAATGAGTAAAAATGAGTAAGATGAGTAAAATGAGTAGAATGAGTAATCAAAGGCACTATGTGCCAACTCGTGAATGGAAAAGTAAATAAATTAATTAACATAGAAATATGCAGTAGTACCGGGTAAATGTTAGTCCAGTTCTGGCCCCTCTCTGTCACGCAACGCTACGCTCACGTCAAGGGTCCAGGGACAATTGTCTGCGCATGCTCAACGGTTAGTCAGCTTCTTAGCTAATCGCTACTGCGCATGTATTTTTATACTGACAAGATGACGGATGTTTCGATCTCTTCCGGCGCCCTCGGTCAGTGAAAAGTATAGAGAAATGTTTCCTGAATACGATCCTGTATTTGTAGATGCTGTAAGTTCGGCTGTTTCTTCTTGTGTAAAGATGTAGCAGGTACCAGTAACGGACAAAACACTCCAACTACAATCTAGAAGGTTTATTTCACTCGGTGGGAGAGCTCCACCGAAACGTGCTTGCTTTTGTTACAAGAGAACTCGCACACTAAAATAACAGCATTCGTGACTTAATTGAAACATCATATCCGACGAAACAACTAGGCTACAATTAATCACGCGAGAACGTACAATTATTATATAAACATGCAATTATAAAACGTGCTGACATATAAGCGATTAATACGTGAACGATAATATACCGACTGATCAAGACAACACTGAAATATGTTCTCCTTCACATTCCCTTCATGCCTGTGATAATTTGCGAGGTGTTAAGTCAAAGGAAGAGTGGAGTATTTTAGTTTTAAAATCTCCACTGAAGGCGACCAAATATATTTTCTCTTTCTCGACAAAAGTCACATGTGAGCTAAGATGCGCTGTGATTGGTTTATCGTGAGCATGCGCAGACAATTGTCCCTGGACCCTTGACGTGAGCGTAGCGTTGCGTGACAGAGAGGGGCCAGCTGCAGAACTGGACTAGGTAAATGTAAGTTGACAGTCTCGTCCTCGATGTTTTTGAGAATCGATCGAGTTTCGAGTTTTGAGTCTGACTCGAATAGGGATTTCGAGGAAACGATTTATTTCTCGAAACAGAACAATATATAGATTCCGCGCGGCATTCACGCAAGCCGGTGTATTTCGTATTCACTCCAAATCAGTGTTGGTCGGGAGGGAAACTCAAACGAAAAGTCTTTAATCACTGATATTCGATAATCGCCAACTTTATGGGCCGAATATTTTTAAAAACAAGGTTTACACAGGGTTTAACAAAACCATGGCCTAATACTTTTTAGACGTCGTTTAAATATTCGGCCAATATGTTCGAACTGGTTTGAGTTTTATTTTAAAGCAAGTTGCTGTTCGTGAAATAAAATATTTCAATCATTTCAAAACATTCTGATCTTGTTTGTGTAGTCTGTGCTTCGCACGCACAATATAAAATTAATTTTATATGTAAACATTCATTCGTCTTCAGTTCTGTCATACACGAAACTCTTGCACAGAAAAATACTACAGTTATCTATGAAGTTGCAATTCTTGGACTAAAATTAGCTACAGTCAAATTATCAAAAATGGGTTTGCTCTCCTATTAAAAAAAACATATTGAGATACTATGAAAATAAAAGGTAAACCTGATTTTTTTGTCCTCCGTCACGCAACGCTTCCTCGTTCCGATAATAATATTTTAAAATTATTTCAACCATTGCGTATGATAACATCGTCCATCGCGCTGACTAAGAGTCCATTCGAGTCCATTCGCCGACGTCAAGGAAATATGGAGATTGAGCAAAAAACACTGTCGAGCGTCTAAATAGATCCATGAATAGAAAAGATGAACATAGCCACTGAAACCAGTCATTTGGTGAGTAAATCAAGCCACTTCCAGCTCAAGACAACAGCAACTCGGTGTCTCGGTGAATCTCATTTGAGCCCGCGATAGTCGTCCATTCAATCAGCGGAGCAAAAGCACAGGGCTCCTGTCGCTCCCGTGTGTGTCCCCCGTGAGTCAAAAAAGGAATCTTGCATCATCTTTTGGTATCGAAGGTCGCGAGATCGAATCCGGCGGAGAAAACGTTTTTTTTTTTTTTTCTTTCCCGCAAGTATGAGAAACACAGGTACTAATATCAGTTCGCTTTAAATATATACGCTGGAAAAAAAGCATTGAAGGGTTTTTATAGTTCAGACGCAAACAAAAGAAAATATCATATAATTCCCATAGTGGTACAAAAGAAAATATAGAATGATTCAGATAAATTACATTTTATTCATACACTTGGTATAAAGAAGATACAACATTTAACATACTTAAGTGTTTTCCTAAGTCTTGAAGTCAGCAGCTTGGTTTTTAAAAGTTTCGACAGCTTGAGCCTTGATCAGAGCTTGAATCGATCGAAGAACTTCAACGTGACTCACTTTTAATATTCTAAATGTCTCCTCTTTGGGCGGTCGAGTATTATTTAGGGTTATTTCTTTCAATTTCGAACTCCAAAAAGGTGTCTAATTGTAATTGTAGGAGTGAAAATACCGTGTTGAAAAATAGAAGAGATCCGCGCCAGACGCCATTTTGTTTACTGATAATGCATAAATTACCGTACTACGCATACATTAAAGTTTACAACCTAGTGGACATCGACCGAGGGATCGAGTGATCGAGGGATCGAGGGATCGAGCGAGTGAAATTTGTCCGCTATACGCTATAACTTCGTTCATGCAAAGCATTCACTCGTTAAAAATGAGTAAAATGAGTAAAATGAGTAAAAATGAGTAAAATGAGTAAAATGAGTAAAAATGAGTAAAATGAGTAGAATGAGTAAAATGAGTAAAATGAGTAAAATGAGTAAAATGAGTAAAAATGAGTAAAATGAGTAAATTGAGTAAAATGAGTAAAATGAGTAAATTGAGTAAAATGAGTAAATTGAGTAAAATGAGTAAAATGAGTAAAAATGAGTAAAATGAGTAAATGAGTAAAATGAGTAAAATGAGTAAAATGAGTAAAATGAGTAAAATGAGTAAAAATGAGTAAAATGAGTAAAATATATATCTAAGTTCGTGATGAGAATATCAAATTTAGAAATTTCTAAACAACAAAAATCCACCTCAATTATTGTCAACTTTTTGGGATAATCTTGTTCTGTTTTTATTTTTTTATAGTTAGCGCAAAATGATTGTGACAAACTCATAGCAACTAAAAAACTTCAATTGATCCTCAAATTGCTGGAAAGCGCATTTCCGAGGGCTTAGGTTTTAAAATTTTCCAGGAGAGCATGCCTGCGAACCTCCCTAGAAACTCCCGTCTGCGATGGTTGTTGCCCAACTTTCGGCTTTCATTTTCTCGTCCTTTGTTAACATCATACACAGCGTTTGGGCCTGAAAGTTTCGCGATTCGGATTATAGCAAAAATATTTGCGGATTGACGGATTTGGCCAAAAATTATAACGGATTAGCGGATTCGCATATCCCTATTCACCCCCCTCAGTCAGTCAGTCAGTCAGTCAGTCAGTCAGTCAGTCAGTCAGTCAGTCAGTCAGTCAGTCAGTCAGTCAGTCAGTCAGTCAGTCAGTCAGTCAGTCAGTCAGTCAGTCCGTCCGTCCGTCAGTCAGTCAGTCAGTCAATCAGTCAGTCAGTCAGTCAGTCATGCAGTCAGTCATGCAGTCAGTCAGTCATGCAGTCAGTCAGTCAGTCAGTCAGTCATGCAGTCAGTCAGTCAGTCAGTCAGTCAGTCAGTCAGTTAGTCAGTCAGTCAGTCAGTCAGTCAGTCATGCAGTCAGTCAGTCAGTCAGTCAGTCAGTCAGTCAGCTAGCCAGTCAGTCAGTCAGTCAGTCAGTCAGTCAGTCAGTCAGTCAGTAAGTCAGCCAGCCAGTCAGTCCGTCAGTCCGTCAGTCAGTCAGTCAGTCAGTCAGTCAGTCAGTCAGTCAGTCAGTCAGTCAGTCAGTCAGTCAGTCAGTCAGTCAGTCAGTCCGTCAGTTAGCCGGTTGTTTCAACACTGAGCTCACAAACGTTAAAATTCCCCAACGAAACATTTCAGTTCCAATCAATCTGACTTCAGCGATATAAAAAAAAGTTATATTATATATTATACTCGAAGACGCCTATAACCATACTGAATTGATTTTTTCTTTATATAAAATAAAAAGAAACAAACCAGACTGAGAATACTTTGGGTATATTTATAAGCGAAGCGAAGCACGCAAACTAACTGGGTAAACCGTTCTCTCGCGAAAGCATTTCATGCAACATCAAGATAAAAGAGAAGAAAAATAATCAGCTTTAGATGTTGATCACAAGAAAAGGAAGATAATTTTTAGATATTGATTCCTTGCTGTGATATCAGCAGAATTGCATGAGCAAGACACGAAAGCGTTCGTTTAAAACGGAAGGAATCAGTTAATTTTCGAAATTATATCGTCGAGTTTTTACAGTAAGTAATGATCAAGCAAAATTTTTTAAACAACAACGCTGGCTATGAATTGACACAAAAAGTCCAAACATTCAGTAGGTTGTCGCAAAATTAAAATTCCAAGCTTCGCGATGATTGTATAAGCCAATAGCTTATCGGTTTTTCAGAAAACCGACTCTAGTTTTCCTCGGTTACCGTTTTATTGAAAGACAATCTGCACCTAACAAAATCAAGGGAAAAATTTGATATCCCAGTGTAAAATTCTGCCGCTAAAATATCAAATTGTGCTACGAGTTTGTACAGCAGAAATGAGGTTGTAGAATTTTTTAATTTTCTAGTTGAGTAAAATGAACGTAATTCTGGTACTTTCAGTTTGAAGAAAAACGAGAACACGCTCGAATATTAGCGCGCGAAGTGTTGCTCTGTAAAATATATCAAGCCAGCACTAAGGGGAAAAACTATTTTTTAATACAAGTTTGTGTAATTTAGCCTAAAAAAATTAAGTTAACACATAAAGAAACGACATTAGATCTATATAATTTACTGCAGAGTTGAAACGAAATCGCAGAAACGTACTAGTCTTATTTATCCCGGAATATATCGCATAACTGTTTTTTCTTTCTTTCTAAAATTGGTCACGAATTGTGTTGCCATTTGAGGGGAACTGAGATCAAGGCAAAACTGAGCCTCCATGGAAAGCGTATAAGAAAGACTTTTGAAGTCGTTTTGAAACTCACGAAGCTCAGTTATTATAACAGGAGATTTCAACAAATTCCTTGTTCGGCTATGAAATATTAAAGTCAGCAGGAAACCAGTAAAAATCATCTGACGTTTACGAGTGGGTTTGCGCAACGAAGCCAGTAAAAAATATCATCTAAAGTTTTCGAATGGGTTTGCGCATAACACAACGTGTCCCATAGCAACTTCGATTGCCGGTCGAGTTATACTAAACGTTAAATCAACTTAACAAATATTTCTTCTTATTAAAGATAAGAAAAGGTAAAAGATTCAACTCACTTGTCCTTCTTTGTAAGCGCTTGGTATTCCAGTCGTTGTAGATCGGACCCTGGACGGGAAGAACCCATTGAAGATTCGTTTTGGTTTGTGCATAGGACGAATATCCTGGAACGATTTCAACGCGTTAAAATCGATGATTTTCGGACAGCTAAACTGTCTCCTGTTCTTGGAATTTCTCCGTTCGTCTACTAGCATTCTCGTTTCAATTCGTTCGCCATTTCTTGTTTGTCTGCCGTCAAGAAGCGCCCCCGGCTTTGTTTTGTTAAAGACGCTTGAAGTCGTCGCACAAAACCCTCTGTTGTCCCGACAAAAATCTTGTCTTCAAGGCTTGGGAAAACGATAATTTTCAATGATGTCACTGGTTCCATGGCAGGGATAAACTACTTGGACTCGCGGTCGTTTCCTTGAAAAACGTTTTTGCATGGAAACATGGACTCCCACATTGCACAACAACAAGGACGTCTCGTTAGGAAGTAAAGTGATTATGAGCTTCGAATCAGCCACTTGACATAATCTCTGTTATGCAAAAACTGTATTGAAGAGAGGATTTGGACAAGCTGGCTGTCTGTCTATAATGAGAAAGCCACTAGCCAATTAAAAGCCAACAAGATTATTCCCATGTGGACTAAATTATTATCTTAAGGAGTTCGGCAAAGGGTTTATTAACTGCACGAAACAAAAAATTCTGATGTCATTAGGCGCGGCCCTGTAAAGGTGAGATAATCAATGATCACCTCGACGTTCTTTTGCGCACTTCTTTATGGAAAGTTGTTGATCGCTGTATCCTGAACCGTAAACGATCCCTTTTTTAGTTGGAGCTCAAGATAAATAAGTGACGTTCGCCGGTATACGCGAATAAACAATATGATAATGATATCTAAATGATTCCACTTGGCTTTTGTTAGCGGGGATTAGTGAATTAGATACTCAATGAAATTTATGCATGCAGATAGTTTTCTTTGCCCTCGCCGACTTTTGTGTGTGTTTTTTTTAAGTGGTTTGTTTTTCTGAAACGACCCTGATCCTTCTAGAATGATTTCGTTTACAACCATTCAAAAAGTCCACAACAGGAGTTTTGTTTTACGCGTTTTACAACTATTAAAAAGGTCGACGCGCTGTTCGCGGATTTTCTGTTTAATTTTGCACGCGAATTTCGCGTTGTTCTTGCAGTAAACAAAACCAGCGCCTTGCTAAGAGGGTTTTAATTCGCAAATAATGGAACTTATTCATGACACACGATATTGCACTGTTACCTTATCATACCAACTAAAGTTACCACGGAACTGAATCGCTTTGTGATGTTTGTTTTAAGGGTGTATATATTTTTCATTGTTCGGGAATATTTCGCACCACTTTGAAGACCCATGCTGATCTAAAATCCTTTACGACCTTCGGACTTCAGCCTCAGTTCGTATAAAAAACTAGTTGGAATAGTCTAAGTTAATGGGACAATTTAACAGCTGCTAAAGCATTTTAACCTTCGCGAAAAGTATGCCAAAAGCGGGATGTTTCAAGCCTAGCTATCACGCTAACGGCTGAAACACAACCAGAACTAAAGCCGGAAAACGACGCCAAAATTCAAGTGGGATAGTTCCAGCCAGTATGTATAAAATCTACCCTAAGCTAATAATTAAATTTTCAAGAATACAATAAAATATTGTCTTCGTGGGCTCATTAAATTTTTATCAATTTCAAAGACACGCCCGGTTAAAATTACGACGGAAAACCCTCTCGAAAATTTCTTATTAAATATTCGATAAGAAAGTATGACTTCATAAGTATCAAGAAAAACGGCTAAAAGCATGTTGGATAAATCGCAACTACCGGGGCTATTTTCTGAAGGGAAATGTAAAACAGCAAGATTCTTAAATTACTACAGTCGAAGCTCCTGTAAGCGGACACTCTCGGGGCAGATAAAGTGTCAACTAACTGGTCGCTTACGGGAATGTGTAAATACAGAGTTTGTATGAACTAGAGTTCAAACGAGGTTTTGTCAAGGCGGCCGTAAGTAGAGCTGTCCGCTTACGAGAGTGTCCGCTCAGGGAGCTTCGACTGAACAATGCGTCCGTTGTGACTACCGCAAATTTGACTTTTATAAATAATTTGTTATAATAATTTTTCCCTGATAAATAAAGTTTCTTCCATCACAAACTCTTTACCGAAAAACGTGCCAAACGTCTTATATCCAGACCAACCCACCAAAACATCTTTAGAGCGAACAACCAAATGACTGATTAACACCATACAATTAACGCAATCTTGTGACTCTAGGTATTAGTTCGACAACAAAAGAATAAGCTTAGCTTTTTGGCACAGAGGACTAAAGTAAACAGGCACATTGATTTGTGGACACTAGAAAGCTCTAGGAACACACAGAAATGACAACTTTAATACCCATATAAGCAATTTAAGTTCTTTAAAATGCGTAGTGATAGAAGACACGGCCATCTAATGTAATAAAGTGCAGCTAATTAGCACGGTGGACTAATTACATCCTCGGAAACCAAGGGGCATATTACCGAGGCGAGCTAAAGCCGAAAGGGCGATACGAAATCGTGAAGGGAAATCACGATGTTTTCTGTCGATTTTTATCATCTACCGTTTCAGCTTTTGTTCGACTTCGTTATCTGTCCCAGTGTGCCTCGCGAGAGAATCAGTTCTTTTGGTTATGTATACTCGTGCACAAGAGCTTTCAAATGCCTGTTTTTGAATTGTTGATGGTTATAAATAGCCAGGGTTCCGACTCAAAAAAATCTCCTGCACTTTTCACCGATCATAACTCAATTTTCACCGATCGTTACTGTTACGAAATGCAACAAATTACTTTTTTCTTTACTTTTTTTCTCTTCAATCTTTTCTTTCTTTCTTTTACTCCTATACGGGTGTGAAAAACGTGGAAGATAAGTAAAGGCAAATAAAAGAAATTGGATGCATTCCAGTTTAAATGCCTGAGAAGGATCCCAAGGATCAGATGGCCCATGCGAGTGAGCAATGAAAGAATCACCGAGATGACACACATCAACAGAATTGGGGATGAGATAGGAAGACGGCGCTGGAATTGGACGTATACTTCGTGGAGAGAGATCCAGTGACTGCGTTAGGATGGCGACCAGAGGGTAAAAGGGCAGTGGGTAGACCTAAAACGACCTGAAGGAGGACAGTGGAAGTAACAGTCTGGCGAGACACAACATGCACCAGATGAACATTAAATTTTTATATATTGTGCAAACTTTATTGACACTAATTTAGTATGGATGGAACGACTGGAGCACTGCGCGAGCAGTAGCCAGGGACAGGGTGGCATGGAAACAGAATGTTGCAGCCTTGTGCGCTTACTGGCAACAAGAATACATTACAATACCACAAAATTTCTACTTTATTGTATTTTAACATGTGTAAGGTCATACAGATCGTCACCACAGTACAAGAATCAAACTGACAACAAATTGAAACAGTTTCCTTTCTACATGTACAACTTATTATACAACTTCGAACAAAGCATACTAAAAAAGGTTTTGATTACATGTGTATTTGATAAATATGAAATAATACTTGCAGGTATTTTCTGGAAGTGACATTGTACAATAAAATGCATAATGAGCGGTTCCAGAAAATATCCATACCCACCCCAAGGAAGGTCATTGGAAATTACAAGGGGGAGGGGGGTCTCAAAAGCAAACATTTTTAAAGGAAAGTATGAACCTAAACTGGGAGGGAGGAGGGGTTCAAACCAAAAAACCTTCCGTGTGGGGTGCATGGTTGTTGTAATGGTATGGATATTTTCTGGAACCACACAATGTAACTTGCAAGGGCTGCAGGATTAATTTGCCTGTTATTTTACCCAGCCGAAAAATACAGGTGAAACAACAACAACAACAACAACAAAAACAGCTGCACTCGCAGGCTATAGAAAGAGCTTAAAAGACATTTGCGTATGCAACAGTATCTATGTTAACTTGTAGCCAATGTTTGCCAGGGATATCAGTAAATAGATGAGTATGATCTAGGAAAAACACAAGATAAAAGACTGATTAGTGCATAGATAGAACTACACATTGATCACAATTACTTTTACCTAGATGATTTTAAAAACTGCCAACGAATGTGGACAAATGGACGACGCTTCTTTATGTAGCATTGTTAATTCCTGTTTGGTTCACAAGAACATTATTGAATACAGCCCCACCACCAAATACAGCCACCTTTCATCGCTCCCCGCTACGATAAGGTAAGGTAAAGCCACACCCGGGTCAAGAACTGGCCCACGCTGCCAGTGCTTATCCCAGTTTCTGTAGCAGGAAGCCCACTAGGAGTTTTGCTACTCCCCCTGGATGGAATGCTAGTCCATCACAGGTTACCCCCCCAGCATTTTGTCACCAGTACCCATTTATACTCCTGGGTGCAGAGAGGCACTGGGAGAGTAAAATGTCTTGCTAAGAACACAACACATCCCGAGTCCAATGCGCTAACCATTATGCCACTGCATTTCCCACCCGCTGCGATAAGAGGTGGCTAAATTCATGGGCTAAATAATGAGCTTACTTACTCAATGTGAAGTCTGTCTTTCATGCATCATGTCACTGTTCTAGTCTTCTGGTCTGTGTGGTGGATTACCACAAGGCTGCACCATTTTCTATAACAACACAAATTAAGTATTTTTAACTGATCAATTCATTAATTACAATGTACCGTAACTTATAATAAATACAGTCGAAGTTCTCCTTGTGACCACTCTCATAAGCAACCAGGTCTAGTTACAGCCACCATTGTGAAACCCCATTTTAATTGTCACTCAAACTCAAACTCTGAAATAAAAAGCTCTTGTAAATGACCACTCCCGTAAGCGACTGCGACCACTTTTGGGAATTACCAACTGGTCTTTTCCTTTATTTTTAAGCTCCTGTAAGTCGTCAATAAAAATATTGCTGTGCTACGACATTTATGAGACATTGTAATAATCTGAATAAGAGAAGTTTTCAATCTCTGTGGATGTGTGACCTGTACATTTGCCACCCTCTTCTGTGACAGTTATGACCACTTGTTCAAATTCCCCAGGTGGTCGCTTACGAGAGCTTCAACTGTAATTGAATCATTTTGTAGCTAAAAACCTTACCACAAGGAGCCCAAAAGTGTGACCACAATCAGAAGCCAAGGGAAAGCTTCACTCGGCTCCTGATTGGATAGTCTGCGCACACAAATGTGAATTAATCAAAAGCGGTCACACTTTTGGGCTCCTTGCTGTAAAAGATTATAAATTAAATTTAACATTCCAAAAAATACCAGTGCATTACCTCTAAAAGGTTGAATTTGGTTCTGGCTCTTGTTTCATTCTCGACTAAAGCAAAGTAATCCAACAGGTTATAGTGTCCAATGTAAGAAGCTGAACTGTCTCTGTGCTGATTCACTAGCCACTCGCTGAAAACAACAAACAAGGCAATGAACTTTAGCAATTTAAACATTACTGCGTCTTTCAATAACATGCAAGCTCTGCTCAATCAACAGTTGCATTTTTGTTGCCGTCAATCTAAATCTGGGGGCAAGACCTGGAACACTTAATGTGTGGTTCCAGAAAATATCCATACCCCCCCCCCCCCCCCCACGGAAGACAACTGGAAATTCCGAGGGGGTGGGGGGCTTAAAGGCCCAGGAATTCCGAAGGAGAGGGGGGGTTCACGCAGAGCTTGTTTTCCAGAGGGTTCCCTTCTGAACAAACACAACAAATTCGTAAGAAATACTTACGTACTTTGTCTCTATTTTCGAGGAATGAAACCAAGCCAAATCAAACATTCTGGCCATTGAAATAAACCCAAACATCTTGTTCTTTCATGTATCTTTTATTTTCTGAGTTTACTGCCTCTCTAAATGAGAAAAAATGTCTCTTGAAGTTGCAAGCACGAACCGAACGGGATCAAAATGGCCGACCAAAACTCCTTCCCAGTCCCCTGGCCATTGTTTCTTGGAAAAGCCAGGTTGCTCAGCTTTGTTACGAACACGAACGATTTTCGAATTTTCCTTCGTCGTGCAAGCGCTAAACAATGGCAAAGTGTCTTGAAAACAAAAACATAATCAGACTTCAAGACAAGTAAGTTAAATTTTTGATTGGAAAGAAAGATATTCTTTCTTTCTTTGGATTAAATTTGTGATTCACGTTCATTGTTTGTTCTTTCTGTAAACTCTGTTAGCCATGTGCGTGTTGATGAAAGCGATTGGATTGTAACGTATATTTTGCGTAACTGAGTCTTCATTTTTTTAGGTACAAAACCTTTTGGAATTTCCGAGGGGGGTAGGGATCCATGTTTAAAAATACTGGAAATTCCTGGGGGGAGGGGGGGTCATCAAAGACCCCTTGGAACGGAAATTCCTGAGGGGTGGGAGGGTGAAAACCAAAATGTCTTCCGTGGGGGGGGGGGGGGTATGGATATTTTCTGGAACCACACAATCCAGAGTCCAGTACGCTTAAGGTAATTCCATCGAAATAGAAGTTACACTGGGAAGTTTCTGAAACTTTCCCTAGTTGAACATTGTGATGTAATGTTTCAAAATATAGAATAAAAAGAATAGGTCGCCAGCCCCGCGAAAGGGATATAATCGACTAAAAATACCTCCTAATTCCTTACAAAATCAACCAAAAACACGTATTTTTTCACGTTTTCAGTGATTATTAATTTTTCTGCACTGAGAATTGGTCTATACTCCTTGTATAGAAAGAAGATGATTACTAGACTTAAATATGTGAAAAAAAAATGATAGGTCACCATGCTCGTGTACGAGAAAACGATCATTTACCTCTCTGGCGAGCATAGCCATAATGAAAAAGCCGCCATGTCTTTAATGTGCGCGCGCTAATTACGCGCTAAATGATGCGCAGTGCAATACTAAGGAATGACCTTAAGCCATTAGACCACCGCATCTTCCACATGGACCTGTTGCTCTTTCAATATTCTCAAAAGAGAAATCAGCAGATGGCTGAAAATACTTACAATTTTGTTGTGTCTGAATGGCCAGTACCAACATACTTGGATTGTACTGAAATAAAAGAGAAAGTTAAGTCAGCTCTTAGGTAGGAAACAAATATATAAGTTATAAATTAATTTTGTAATTAAGTACTTGTAAGTACATGTAGCAATACCCATAGGAGCTTCATGCTACGGAAACCAGAGTTACAAACTAGCAGTGTGGTCCATGTGATACTTACAATGTTCGAGTTGACTGTGAATGTTGTATCTGTCCGTCTGCAGAAACAGAATTAATGAAAGAGATGTTAAAACAAAATTACAGTGCAAACTTTCACTTCATCTTATAGGCTGTATGGAAAACTGAGAAATGTGACTGTACACTTCCCAGGAAAGCTATACATACCTATACCTTCTGTCAGGAGTCAAAGTTTAACGTATTGAATAATATTTTACAGGTAGTGGCTGATTGTATAACATTTAACTCATTGCCGTCTGACTCAAAAATGTGAAATTTGATACTATTGTTTGTTTATTTATTTTCTCAACAGTCATTTACAATTGTGTGGAAAGCTATATCTCTTTTGAAAGGGTAGTAAATAAACTTTCAGGAAAAAAAAATTATTTCCCAAAGAAACCCATAATATGTTAATTAGTTAATTATTAACTAGCATAAATTAATATTAATAGCCGCAAAATTTGGACAAAAAAGCAACTTATTTCAAAATGATGACTTGTTATAAGGAAAAGTTAAGAGCAAAAATGTTCCTTGTTATATTGGCGACATATCCTGCAAATTTGGCTGAAAATGGTAAGTATAGAATAAATTAGTATTTTTTAGTTTGGTGTCAAATTTTAATTTATGCAGGAATTTGACCCCAAACATTGTGTCAACAATCCACTCGAAATTTATCTCTGTCGTTCCATAAGAACGTTTTCAATTCTCCCTATACTGAAATATGAATCCTAACATGTATTCAAAGCATCAAACAAGGTTTTCAAATGTAAAAAGCGAATCAAAATATCATTTCAGTTGCATTTGTGTTCATTCGATCGATCGATGCAATATTTCGTAACACTTATCTTGGTTCGTCGTTCGATTTTCGAGCTCCAGATGCAATTCAATTTCCTCACTGCTTGGCATCCCTTCTGGATCACTTTCCTCGTCCAAAACTCTTGCTAAAACTTCCTAAAGATCGCCAGTTCCGTTAGCACGATGTTTGTGGCCCGGCCGCGCCATTGTAAAACTGAATCACTTTTTGGAAAATACGTGTGTAACTTACAATAGAATGTAGCCGTTCAAACTTGCTAGGGGACTGGGCTAGACCCTAGTCACGCCAGTCTCAAAAAATCACGCAAAGCGGTAAAGGGAGAAATTTTTAGCAAATGTTTTCGTTATCGTAACTGGAGTTACGAAATCCTGGTACGCTGACGACAATGAGTTAAGTTACCAAAATTTATTTTTATATTGTCGCTATACGACCAAGACAGTTTTTCTGTTCTTTCTTCTTTGTGTCATTATCGAACGCATCCTCAGAGACCCAGGGACAGTTAGTGGGGGTGAGTGAAAAAAATTGGCAAAGAAAAGTAGGAGAGAACGAGATTTTGCCCCCACTAACTGCCCCTGGGTCTCCAAGGATGTGTCGAACGGAGCCATGTTTTGGGTTTTCTTCGGGTAGGGGAGTACAGAGTGCATCATCTGAATGGAATTTGAACACAAAATGGCTTTTAATGTGATTCTGAGCGATTTTTGCGCAAGTGTGGAAGTGTAAAGTGTAGAACTTTGGAAGTGTGAAAGCTTGGAAGTCTTTCACTCTTCCATCTACTAAATACAAATAATATATTGGGTTTCGGGTTTGATCCTTCCAAAATGAGGATAAATTAACCCATAATTACAAACTCTTGGTAGAAAAACAGCAAAAGGATCAACGGAAACTCTAGGTTTGCATGTGTTGATAGCTGGCTTGGTTTTCTTCCTGCTTGCTTCGGGATACATGCATACATAAAGCCCCAAAACAGAACTATCTTCCTGTATAATTAAAGATTACAACTACCCAAAGCTTAACCCAAAATCTAAGGCTCTTTTACAAGCATAAACAAAGCGAAAAACACACATTTACTGAACACAAACTCACCATTTTCGTAGTTCTTTCAAAGCCGAATCAAATATGGCGTCCGTGTCACGTGGGCACTTATCAATAATAATCTCAGCGGTTGTTCACATCAGCGCATACTCATGACGCGCCAAATTCAAAATGGCGGTTCGAACGGAGGATTTTTCGAACGCCGAACAACAAATTGATGGGATTAGCGGCGAGAAATACCGAGAAATCGGCGATCAAGCAGTGTGGTCCTTATCCTCGTGCAAACCTGGCTTCGGAGTAGAGCAGCTGCGTGATGGAAACTTAGAAACGTACTGGCAATCCGACGGACCTCAACCGCATTTGATCAGCATTCAATTCCGACGAAAAACGGCCATTCAGAACATCTGTCTGTACGCTGATTACAAGGCGGACGAAAGCTACACGCCGAGTAAAATATCCATACGCGCTGGTAATCATTTTCACGACTTGCATCAAATAGAACTGATAGAGCTCGAAGAACCCAGCGGTTGGTTAACTGTATCCTTGTCGGATGGAGACAAGCCTTTGAGAACTTACATGTTGCAAGTCGCTGTTTTGGCGAATCATCAGAATGGAAGGGACACCCACATGAGGCAGATCAAGATCCACGCGCCTTTAACCGACTCTGGAACGTACAAAATGCCGACGTTCACTTCTGTGGAGTGTGCTATGTACAGCACAATTAAGTAACAGTGTTTTACTGGACTTGAAGTTTGGCCATGGTATGGGACTATGGGCATCAAACCCGCATATACCGGTAACTGTAAATATATTGATTGACCACTCCCCAATGGGGCTTTTCAGGACCAATGCAAAAAAGCTGAACCAAATATTGCAGTAGTGTAGTAACCTGCCATCAGGCCAATTTTTCACGCTCCTTATTCTCTTTACAGAGGTCGTGCGAAAAATGGGCATAAGTTTTTCGCGCAACCAGGTAAAGACAAAGAGTAAATGAGAGTGAGGAAAAATTCGCCTGATCGGAGGTTAGTAATGTAGCAGCTCCTTGAACATCGCTTCTCATTGGACAACTGGTAGTCTCCTTCGCAGCCGTTATTTGGCTTGTCACACAACGCTTCCCTCTGGGGGAGGGAAGTGTTGCGTGACGAGCCAAATAACGGCTGTGAAGGAGACTAGTCAACTAGGGGCCTGAATTGTAACAGTACCTGATATAACTTTTTTGTTTGGTCCTCTGGGCCTCGCCTTTTTACCTGTACCCATCTCCCGGTTCACCACTTGGAGTGAAGGACTAATGAGCGGAGGCTAGTAGTTTACAGGCATTACTTAGTTACTTAGGCCTCGTGGCGCCATATGGCACCTAAAGCCCCAGTTCATACGTGTGGGCATTAAGTTTCTTTATTGACTAGTAGTCTGCTTTTCTTAGATACAACAGTTACTGTAAGTGAAATGCTTGCACAAGGTTTATTTTAATTTACGTACATGTTGTATGTACATGTTTTGTTTATTTACATTAAAATGGCTTGTGTTAAAAAAAAGCTTGATAAAAATTCTCTCTTTTTCTTTGCTAATATAAAATCATTATCTGGTAGCTATCAAAGCAGGAAATACAATCATCATAAAACCTCAGTAGAGGAATATTAATTCTTATTTAAAATTAATGATAAAAAAGTAAAAATAAAAAAATAACTAGAAAAGCTCTTGATTTGCTTGTTAAAATACTTTGCCAAATACACTAGTTTTATTCCTAACCAGTTCAGAAAAAGATTAACCATGCTAGAACAGTTGCTTTGATCTATCCTAAGAAGAGGAAGATGAATTTTCCAGATTTTTCTAGGGAAGATCAAAGTGACTCGGCTGTCAACTGGGAAGAAAATGCCATATTTAGATGATCTAAATATAGCATAGAAAAATGTGGTCAAATCAAGGTTCTTTAACTGAGTTTGAGATCATTAAATGTCTGACAGGTATTATCAACAAGATCTCCTCGATTTCTTTGATCATCTTTGTCCTCTGTTGAGGCATCAGTGTCACTGCTTTGCATCTTGCAGGAACAGTTGTTCAATTCTTTAGTGTAATGCTGTCTGAGATACTCTCTAGATCTGATGTCTGCCTGCAAACATGATAAAACATAACCTGTGATCAGGTCCTATTTTTCTGTGAGTGAGCAAAGAGTAAACAAGAGTAAAATTAATAAAAATAGGTCCTGATCACAGTCAGGTTTAACTTTGTCAAAACACAGTAAATCCTTGCCTAGACAGTATGTAACACCCTACCCAAGGCAATGCATGAAACAATTGCTGCAGCATTGCCGCAATCCATGCAAAAAGTAGATTCTACTTTGTGCAAACGCTTGCTGCAATGAAAACATTGCGAGGTATGTTCATTTCAGGGTGTGTTGCACTAAGCAAGTTTTCAAGCAACAAAATTGCGAGACATTTGGTGCAGGAAAAATTGCCTGGTGCAACAGAAATATACTCAGAACAGATAAGCTGCCTTTTGTATAAACCAAAGTGATGAATCTTTGCTTCAGTCACTGGAATACAGCACATATTGTGACTTGGAATTTAATGGGAATACCCAAAGAGAGTCCACAGTGGGCCTGGTGTGAGAGTAATAATTATTTTGATCATTTGTTTTTTTCTTACTTGTCTGATGGGTTCTGGTATTCTGTACTGGCAGCAGGCATGTGTCAAACTCACTGCTGTTTCCAGTCCTATCTTATGGCCAACTGATACATAGATAGGGTTGCAAGCTTGTTGAGTGCTTCGTAATGCCTGAAAATGTACAATCAAAGAATCGTACATATGTTCAATGCAGAATGGGGAGATATTTCACATTACAGGTACTGAGGAGACTAAGGATGGTTGTACAGTTCATGAGGGCAGCATTTAACTACAGTTTCTGTGGCATCTGTCTGGGGAAAGCAACTGACTCCCCCTGGATGGTATTGCTAGTCCATCATGTGCACAGGTTATCCCTGCACTTTAATTTGTCAGGTTGCCCAGAGTAACAATATTTGCCAGCCCTCATTTATAGATTTTTTTTGCAGAATTCCTTGCTTTATAGCTGATCATGAATGTTTGTAAGTTTCAATTCATTCTTACCTTTCCCCAGGTTGTACCAGAAGAGCCCAACAGTGGAAAACTATCTCCACTAGTTTTTAGAAGGTTTTTTGATCTGTTTAGAGAGGAATCAAAATCATCATCTCAACATAATAATTTGTTTGTTCTTTCTGTAAACTCTGTTAGCCGTGTGCGTGTTGATGAAAGCGATCGGATTGTAACGTATATTTTGCATAACTGAGTCTTCATTTTTTTAGGTACAAAACCTTTTGGAATTTCCGAGGGGGGGGGGGGGGGGGGGGGGGGGGGGGGGGGGGGGAGGGGTCCATGTTTAAAAATACTGGAAATTCCTGGGGGGAGGGGGGGTCATCAAAGACCCCCTTGGAACGGAAATTCCTGAGGGGTGGGGGGGGGTGAAAACCAAAATGTCTTCCGTGGGGGGGGGGGGGGGTATGGATATTTTCTGGAACCACACATTAATGTTTCTACATGCTGACAGTACACTAACAGGGCACCTGATTCTAGTTCACTTTTATGTACATAATTTTTATTTGTATGGATCCAGAAAAATTTATATTCCCAAGGAAGGTCATTGGAAATTCTGAAGGGGAGGGGGGGTCTCAAAAACAATTTTTTTTAAAGGGAAGTATGAAGCTAAACTAGAATTTCCAGAGGGGTGGGGTTCAACACCACCAAAATCCTTTGTGGCAGGGGTATGGATATTTTATGGAACAACACAAATATAATTAGTATGATTAATGACATGCAATTCCTAACCTGGTCAGCATGATAGGAGTCTCGCTCTATCCCATCCACATGGAAGAGGGTCTTGGCCACACCTACTGTAGGAATATCTGTTAAAACTCCGAGGTGACAAGCAATCCCAAAACCTACAAATTCAAATTCAATATTTTTTCAGAAATTTAAATTTCTAAACAAATGCATTTAATAAATTGACAAAATTCTAAATCTAAATGTCTGGTCAAAATAATTATGTAATATATAGATGTTATAATGCAACCCTATTAATAATTAATCACAATAATTATTATCATGCTTGTTCAAACTAAACACCAAGTGAACGTAAACACAAAAATAGGCGACAAGGTCTGACTATTTTATTTTGTGATGACAAGCTTACCTCTTGGGTGCAGCATTCCATTGCCATCGACTAAAATGACCTTCAACAACAACAACAACAACAACAAATTGGATTTAGTACATTTGTAAGTTGATTTTGTGCATACTTTTTGTAACATCATCAAAGCTACTTGAAAATAACATATTAATTTATTTCTGTGCATTCTCACGCATCGATAAACTATATAATATAATCCAAGCAGCATATATGTATATGCTGGATGTTTGTCACATTTGAACCTTAAGAATGGCTATGCTGAGTCTCTTGTAGCTAAAGTGTTGAAATATCAGTACATACACATGCAGAAGGTCATCATGTTTTTCCACTCCTGTTGGGAGAACTTGGAAATTTGGCTATGGCTTCTTTATTTGTTACTTATTAAGTTACTAACCTGAGGAAGTAGCTCTGGTTTGTCTTTTCCCAGCCTGGAAATTAAGTCAACAAGGAACCCAACCTCTCTGAAAGCCAGGTATTCTGGAACGTAAGGTGATGTCAAATGTACCATGCTTAGATCTTCATATACAACCTGCATGAAAAAGTTCATATTATTAAATTTCATGCTGCGGAAAAAGTAAATGCAACTTCTTACATGGAACACACTGACTACCAATATTTTAAATATTCTCAAAGTGACAGGGAGGTGCATCGCTCAAGCGGGGGTGAGGTGATGAACAAGGGGTGCATGGCGAATGGTCTTTCAAAAACTATAATCATGGTTCTTGCACAATTTTAGTCGAATTTCATGGGTCTCACAGTCTCATTTTTTGACCAGATCTGTACATCTTGCAGTCAATTTTTTCGCGAAGTCTCGATCTCGGTCTCGCAATCTAAAAAATCAAAAAGTCTCGGACTGACAGAGAACAACGTTAGTCTTGCCGTCTTGCAAAGCCTTGAATTTACCATTCGCCACCCCTTGAACAGGAATGGTCAGGAGAGGTTACATAATTTATTTATTCCTTAAAATAACATTATAAAAAGTAATGACTTGAGAATGATCTTACCTCTAGTTCAGGGAAGTTCAGCACCACCAAGCAAGCGCATGCATGATCTGCATCTCCCTTGGGAAAAGAGATGTCAACTCCACCAATCAGATTCAAGTTACTAAAAGGCTCCTCTGTGGAGACTCCCCAGTTAACGCAGTCCTCACTCACAAGTTTCTTCTTAAGCTCAATTTGTTCCCTAGAAATTCAAATATTTTCCCACATATCAATATTAAACTTTAAAACCTAAAATAGCTCAAGGTGTAACTACACCGTGTCATAGGCCCAATAAGGGAGATGGAGGATCCAGGGTGATATGCTCCTGATAACATGCATCACTGAGATCTAACTGGCTGATATTTTCAGTTTACCAATCAGATGCACCACACCGATCCCTGAAGTGCATACAATATACAATACTTTAATTTGACACTCCCCTTACAGGGCTTTTCAGTGACAATAAAATTACAGTACAAATTACAATTTAAAATTATGATAAAAATTACAATGATAAAAATCGGATAAAATAAATTACTCCTAATTAATCTATGTTAAAAACTCCGCCATTAATTTTGATTAATTTTTTGATTTTTGCATGTTATGAGTATCGAAAATTTTCACCTAAAATATATTTCTGGGTGCGTGCTCTCCTGGGTGTTCAGGGACAATGTTCCCTAGGTGATGATTTGCTATATTCTCATTACTTGTCTTGTCTGCTTCCAGGGTTTTATCCGGGATTTGGAATTGGTCAATTAAGCTTAAGTTGTGTTCTTTGAAGCCCGGCATATCACATTGAACGAAATCAAACAAAATTTTAATCAAACTTAATCGAACTCAATCGAACTCAATCGAACAAATTATTAAATTTGATTTTGTTCGGTCATCGAATGAAATCGAACACATATTTTTTTTGTGAGTTCGATTTCCGAACTAAATCGAACCAAATCGAATGTCATCGTTCGATTTTGTTCGATTTTTTGTTTTTTATATTTATTTATTTTATGGTCATCCCGGATCTCATTAGCACACTGTGACAGGCAACTCAGTCCTGTAAATGACCCAAAGGGCAGATGGAGCCTGAATCTATTATGTATTTATAATCAAGAGCTCGAAAACAGAACGTTCGATTTTGTTCGATTCGCACTTTTTTTTTGTACGAGTTCGATTTCGTTCGATGACCGAACTAATCGAACGTTCGATTTTGTTCGATTCACAATTTTTTTTGTGAGCTCGATTTCGTTCGATGACCGAACTAAATCGAACTCAATCGTTCGATTGACTTCGATTTCCGAACGTTTCGATGTGATACGCCGGGTTTGAAGCAATGTACCAAAACAAGATCTACAATAAGAGCGGTATTGTTTGATTTAAAATACTTGCATGCACCACCACCACCAACAATTTTATTTGCATTCCCATAAAACTTCAAGATTTCTTCTTAAATTTAAGCATGAGCTTAAATGACAGTCAGAACCTAACCTTTTCCATGTTTCCACGATGTCATTTTCCACCGTATCACGAGAGGCCATTTTGATTCTTGTCGCTTCTTTCAACCAGGATTCGTATTAACCGATTCACTTTCATCACAACCAAAACGACCGTTTTCTGCGAGCAAAATAATTATCTTTCAGCAAAACACCAGGCAAAAGAGGAGATTGCAAGAATTCGCAGAGCAGTTGCATCAGAAATCAGCTGAAAATTTCGCGGGAAAGTCCTTCGCGCGATCGCGCGACGTGAAAGCGAGGCTACAATTTCCATGGAAACCAGTAACCATAAAGATTTGATCGGCGCCATCTTTGTATATTTTGAGGTAAACGGGGGTTGATTTTGCAGTTTTTTCGTATATCAAAGTGCTTATATCATGGCAGAAAATCCAGAAGGAGGTGCAGCACAGGAAAGCGGTGGATATGATTACAAAAGGCTTCACAGTTACCCCCTGATTCGTGTAAGTTGAGGCGAGAACTGCCAGTTGCATATGCATGTTGATTTTGAAATTTAAAAGCTTACATTCCGGTATGAAATCTCGATGTTTCCCTTGTTTTTAAATTTCAGTACTCGGACATGAATGATGAAATGCGAACTGAAGCGATGGAGCTTTGTGTAACAGCTTGTGAAAAGTTTTCAGCGAATAACGAGGTTTGTTTATTTACTTTTTTAATACTTTTACAAATGTAACAAAGATATGATCTTTGAGAGTAGGTTTGACAGGTTTTATGCAGACAATTTGCAATTATTCAGGCTATATAGACTATAATTTGTCATTCAAGGATATACTTGAGCCACTTTAATTTGAACTAAACAGTGGCATAAATGATGATGATGACGACGATGATGACTCCACCACCCCCCCCTCACCACAAAATGGTTGTACTATAGTGGGAAAAGGTTAAAATTATATGCGTTCGAAACGTTCACCTCAAAATTATACTTGCAAGACTTGTGCTAGTCTCCTACGCATCCGTTATTTGGTACGTCACGCAATGCTGGGAGGAGCATTGTGTGACAACCCAAATACTGTAACAGACTAGACTAGGAGACTAGACTTGCGCAAGGGTTTCTTTTAAAGTTTGGAATCATGTTGGATTTCAGGCTGCTGCGAAGATGATAAAAGAAAGTTTGGACAAGAAATTTGGCTCATCATGGCATGCCGTTGTCGGTGAAGGATATGGTTTTGAGCTCACACATGAAGTCAAGAATCTTCTCTACATGTATTTTGGAGGGACTGTGGCAGTTTGTGTGTGGAAATGTTCTTGAAAAGACACACCGTTGTTGATAGAACTAATCAAGGCTTACATTCAAAACATTACATACTTTAAAAGCAACAGTGACCTCTCCGACTCATTCCTACCAATCAAGAAGACACTAACTATTTGTTGGAGAAATCACATGTACACTGTAAATGAGATCAAAGTTATATTTACTGGTACAAGTCTTCATCTTTTATTACTATAAGAGATTTGACTACTTTGACAATATTTTTATGTTGTTGTGGCTACACTGTAGTTGCATATATTTGCTAGCTAGAGAGAAAATAATGGTTTTAAGTCAGTGTTTAGGTATGAAGGTTATACAGTCATTATGAAGAAGTTCGCCATATTGTATTCCAGCTCCAAATTATTATGCTGTGTTTTTGTATGCAGTTGTATATAATGTACCATTATAATAATTTAGAAATCACAAGCAAAATAACTTATTTCCACAGTCTTTGCAGAGTTTTTCTGACTATCTGGTATGATTTATTTGTAGTTTATATAATTATTGGGCATGCTACAGTACATGTAATTACCTGTTCAAAATGTCCTAAACTTTGGCAATGAATTCATTAAAATGGAACAATTGTGTACAGTTAATCTTTGTTCATGACACTTCTTTTTGAATCTTCCCCACACTTTAATTTAGTTCTCAGCCTGTTGTTTCACTCCTCCTTAGGCCCAGTTCAGACGCTGTACTTCACATGAGCCGAATCGAATTCGATGAATTAAGTTCATGTGTAGTACGGCGTCTGAATCAATTCGGAACGGCTGATTGAATTCGGATCGGCTCAGCCATTCTTCCCGCCTGTCTCAGCCGGGAATAACGGCTGTGGACCGGCTTTGATTCAGACGCCGAACTTCACATGAGCCGAAACAAATGCATGAATTATTATAATGTATTTTTCAATATAACAGCAATTTTTCCTTATTAAATTGAGTTCGGCTGAATTAAGCTCGGCGTCTGAATCAATTCAGCCGGTCTAAATTAATTTGGGTTGGCCTAAATTCGAATTCGATTCGGCTCATGTGAAGTACGGCGTCTGAACTGGGCCTTACTGATCAAAGTTTATGACACCACTCTTTTCTGGTGTTCAGTGGGAGACACAGTGCAGGCCGTATGATTAGCATGTTGGATTCCGGATCGAGTGGTCTCATTGGGCTATTGCATTAATATCCGTACCCCCCTGTTGAGGACTTGTCTTTTATCAGGTAGACCCCTAAAGAATTCCTAGAATCAGTTCACCCCTCAAGAATTCCTAGTAAAAGCAGTTCACCCCTCAAGAATTCCTAGAAAAAGCAGTTTACCCCCTCAAGAATTCCTTTAAAAAGCAGTTCACCCCTCAAGAATTCCTTGAAAAATCAGTTCACCTCTCAAGAATTCCTTGAAAAATCAGTTCACCTCAAGAATTCCTGGAAAAATTCATTCCTTCCCCCAGCCTAACCCCTGAAGAATTCCTTTGTTCTGCCAGCAAACCCCTGAAGAATTCCTTCCTTCTGCCAGCCTAATCCTGAAGAATTCCGCTGTTCCTCAACAGGGGGGGGGGGGGGGGGGTATGCATATTTAATGCAATAGCCCATTCTGGGTTCAAGCGCTGGCTGGGGAACGAGGCAGGGTCACTGTGTTGTGTTCTTGGGCAAGACATTATTTTAACTCTCACAGTGCCGCTCTCCACCCAAAAGTATAAATGGGTACCAGTGCCAAAATTCTGGGTGTAACCTGTGATGGATTAGCATCCCCAGATTGCACTGAAAGTTGCAAAACTTCTAAAGATAATTTTATATAATAAAATCCTTAGGCAACTCAACCACTTTATTGTATTATTATTTCTTTTATTTATTACTCTTTAATATATTATTTTATATTAAAATTCTAAATTTTACAAAAATATTGATATAAACTCTGTACTTAGAAGTACTTGAACAATAATATGGGTACAGACAACATTGCAAACTTGAACTGAACTGATTCAAGAATAGTCATTACAAAATTCTACTCTCGACTTTTAGAGTATTGCATCATTACAAGAAAATAAAAGGCGTAGTATTAACCACAAAACTGTGATATTCAAAACTTCAAGACTGTTTAAACTTACAGTTCTTTGATTTTTCTTGTAGGATTCAGTTATCATTACAATTTAATATAAGACGTAAAAGCATTAATATTATTATAGTGTATACATTTTGTAATCTGCCGCCTGGATTCGAAGGGGAACATACTCTTGTTTCGTACAAGAGCCCCAAATTCCACTCCTTGGAAAACAAGAATGTTTGCCATACAAATCCACAGAGGACAAACTTGTAGCATCTTCGTCTCTGAAATCAAAGTCAGCCTTTTCAGTCTTTTCTCGTCTGCTATAAACCCACTTCCGCAAAGCTATTACCGCAACAAAAATGAGCAAAATGCAGACAACTAAGATAGGGATGAGAACTCTTGCTGTTATTTCACCAGTGCTATGCTTAGGTACTGGAAGATGACCTTAAAAAATAACAAATCATATAATAACATTTAGCACGTCAATAATATTTTTTTTCCCTTCCAGAAAATACTGTATACAACCCACCCCAAGGAAGGTCATTGTTATTCATTTATTCCGAGGGGTAGGGGGTCTCAAAAGCCAAACTTTTTCAAGGAAAGTATGAAGCTAAACTGGAAGGGGTTCAAACCAAGAAAAACTTCAGTGGGGGGAGGGGGTATGGACATTTTCTGGAACCACACGATGCAGACCAGTGTGGGCTTACAGTATATCTAGAGTCAGTATACATGTATCTATACGTCAACGGTCATAAAGGAACAAAGATGTGATATGATATAATTCAGGTGTGAAGCTGCGTCTTGTGAAAATTTAGCCCCGCTTTACAAGCTTTTTAATTCACAATCCACCTAGTTGATGTCGAGTGCAACAAGATGATAGTAAGAGTAGACTTTTGTGTTACTCTACCATGGTCTCACTTGATCATGTATTCACTCCATAATGAGCTCTCATCCAAGCGCATTCTGTGCATGCCTTTTTGTAAAGTACTCCAAAAATTTCACTTTGTACAGTTATGTATCATTTTTCTGCACCCCGTAAATAATTAAGTAGCCTGCATGGCAGATGAATTCAGTTGTTAAATCCGTCTGTGAATCAGCACCGAAATCTTTGTCCAAAGGCCAATCACAGACGAGTACATTTAATCCGGTACTTCATTGGAGTCCAGAACAAGGATTTTGGCCCTGATTCGCAGATGGATTTAATGGTTGAACTTGTCAGTGATGCAGGCTAATAATTAAGTAAACTTACCTGGAATTTGTACCATGAGGGATGTGTTGGTGTCACTGACGTCATTCATTACCCCGACATTGACACAGTACTTGCCATAATTGCGAAACGTGTGATTTACTATCAAACTACAAGAACTTCTGTGTGCCATGGTGGGACTGCAAATTTCTCCGGGTGGCAGGTTGCAATGTTTTGAAACACACCAATGAAAGGATACAGGAAGGCTGGTTAAAAAAGAAAATGATGCAAAATTAACAGATTAGGGTCACATGGGTCCTGAGGATTTCCTGGATAAGTTAAAGGTTTTAATTAGTAACTCATAGTATGCACTATCCTGGTTTCCAATGAAGTGGCTAGGAGTATGCTACTCTCCCTCACCTGGATCCCGGGGAACTTAGTCCACAGAAGGTTAACCCCCCCCCCCCCCCCGGGTGTTTGCGTATAGGACAAAAAATCTAAAAAACCCTAAAATACCTACCCTGTGTGGGACAACATCCTCTATTTTAGGACCATGTTTAGGACAAAGGACAAAATACACACTCTATCTCTTGTTTTGCCCATTTTTGAAGTGTTTTATTGGCAAATTTTGCAATTTAGTGAATGACATTTGACTGATACACGTTAAAGACCGGCAAACGTCTCCGATCTCTGATAGCTAAATACTGTATTTAAACCATATTTTTTATGACGACAATCGTGCAACAGGACAGACTTGCATAAAATTACATACCCTGTTCAGGGCAGAGGCCAAAAACCATACCCTGTCCAGCGGCACGTCCCCATATAGGCCACATAAGGGAGTACCCCCCCCTCCCCACCCACCAGACTACCCATTTATACTTCTGGGTAGAGCCGGAGAGGCACAGTGAGAGTTCTTGCCCAAGAACACAACACAAATGGCCCCGGTCAGCACTCAAACCAAGATGTTCCAGAGTGCAGTGCACTAAGCAACTTAGGAATTTTTTTTTTGGTTTCTCCTGGAAAATGAGAAATTGTTTGGGCAGGTACTAGAATGGAAATTCCAGGGGGGTGGGGGTTCAAACGAAAAAATCTTCCACAGGGTATGGAAATCTACACAAGTCCTAAAAACATGTTCCCGAAAAAGTAAATTAAAATGAATATGAACCCTGTAACAGCAAATGACTACTCAGAAAATTAAAGAATGCAAAAAAGCTAAATTGTTTACCTTCCATTACAAGAGATGTTGAATGTCACTGTTTTATCTTTAGCCACATGTCTGTGCCGCACTTCAAGAGATACAGGTGCTGCAATAAAATAGTATAAATCATGCTGTAACAGCCGATGCTTAAATAATAATTATTATTAAATAGGAGAAACCATGGATTAGGAAGTGCAGGCAGAGTATCAGGATTTAATTGGCTTTGATTTACATGTAAGAAACCACTGAGAAGCCATTGAGGCTTTATTATTGGCTGCTTTGTTCGAGTATTAACTTCAAACTTAACTCCGATTTAATAATTATTTTATGACAGATACTGCAATGTAAAATTCATTACAGCTGATTGATTCAGTTGAATAAAGTTTAGCATACATGTAGCCGTGATCCATAACAATAACATGCGTGGCCTTAGATAATTTCACACGTGACGATTTCACTTTCCCTCCAAAATTACTCATATTTAATTTTACGAACTCATCTTCAACTACAAAGCTCTAGGCTCATTTAATTCATACATTTTTTTTCTTGAAAGGGAACTTCTTTTTAAGATTGATATTTGCCAGAATTTCAGGTTTTTTAAAACAAATTTTACATGCGCTCCGAAATCTGACCTTGTCAGATGGTGCGATATGTGTTAGTAACAGAACACTGCAAAGGAGCAAAGAAATTCAGTGGAAATCCCCAGGTTAACATAGATCTAGCTACCAACCTTTTACATCCAGAGACTTGTCAATTGGGTCAAGGGTCTGGGTCTCTTCATACTTGGTTGTAATTCTGATAGTCACCCACAAGGTATACGTTCCTTCTTTGCGATATGTGTGAAACATTGTTGTGTTTTTTCCTATTTGTCTCTGAAGCACCATCACCAAATTTCCAATCAATAAACACGCCAGTGATCACCTTGAATGGATCCTTAAATTTCACCTCAAATGTAACAGGACTGTTTGTTGCAATTGCATATGACTGATCTGATGGACTCGGAATCCTGGGCCCAGGAGAACTCTTAATTACCAAATATGGATGAACATTGGCTACAAAAGAACAAAGTAAAAGGTCATTATATATTTAACTAAAATCAATCATGCGTGGAAAGAAATGATGGTGAATTTTTTGCTGTCTTACGAAAATGACGAATTTTACAAAAAAGGTACGAGAAAAAACCCAAATGCGATGTCAGAGAGGTCTTTACGAAAACTGTGAATTTTAGGTACATGAGAATGTATGAGAAAAACCCAGCCCCCCCCCACCAACGGGTCTGGATCTGCGCCTACCATATTTGGTAAAAAATGGGTTTAATTGCTGATAACCTGAGTGTGCGAACCAATCAGAGAGCTTTGGGACAGCTAGAACGGACACCTACATGTAGATCATCATACCTGTAAATATTAAAGCTTTACTGGCAGTTCCAATATAATCCCTGCCTTCTTGACTCCACCCATGAAGAGTAACATTAACTGTACAAGATGCAACAGTAGTAAAATTGTGACTCAGTTGTTTCAGGTGCGAGTTCTGTAACTGTGTGCCATCACCAAAATCCCAATCACATGTTATGTTATCAAGATCTAAAGATGGAGGACTGTGAATCGTAACTGTCAAGTTCACCATTCCTGCAGTGAAAGTCTCATCGCTGTACATGTAGCTTCTTTTGTATTCTGACAAATCCTGATGTGCATCCAAAGTTGCATTAATCTTGTCTGTGGCTAGATCTATGTGGAAAACAAATCAGTCAGTAAAGCACAAACATTAGTTCACCAAGTAAGACTGTCCTGAGTACAGTGCGGATAGTAGTCCCGCAAAGGCGACACTACAACCAGAGTGGAAGTCATCTTCAGAGTCATCACAGCAAGGAGCCTAAAAGTGTGACCATTTCTAAATTTTAATTCACATTCTTTCGTGCATTCACACTGTCCAATCAGAAGCCAAGGATAGCTATCCTCTGCTTTTGATTGGATATTATGTGTACACGAACGGATGTGAATTAATAAATTAAAATTGGTCTCACTTTTGGGCACCTTGCTGTAATTCCCTCTCTATGATGCCAGAAGCACAAACATACACAAAATTTATCATTTGTGCTAGCCTATGAACTACAGCACCTCTTTTATTCATGGTTCCAACAGATATATTTAATTCTAAAAACAGCCCCCCCCCCCCCCTCCCCAGGAAAGGGGGGAACTCCCACATAAAAGTGATGGGTGATCATCGGAAATTTTGAAAAGATTACCCCTAAAAGGTACCAGAATCCTCGCTTGAATAGTGGGTGTGGCTCAAATTCCCTAAAAGGTACCATTCCCGTCCCCCCCCCCCCCTCACACATGCAGGGACAGGTGCACTCTTTTGGATAAAATCATGGTACAGTCAACTCTCTCAAAGTGTACTCAACTATAAGGCGGACACCTCTCTAGGCAGACATGGTTGGCTGGCTGATCCCGGACAAATTTCACTTGTTTTTCTGCAACTTAAAACTCCCTTTAACTCAACCGGTGCTATATGCGCAAAAACTTATGTTACCAAGTCATGAACATTGGTTTTAGATTTGCATCTGATTGGTTCAGAAGGTGGCGCAAGTTTTGTAAGCCAATCCATAGAGCGTAGTAAAGCAAAACCAAAGCAATTCATATTGCTTTTGACAGTCAATTGAAAATAACTCTATGACTACAATTTTCCTACAGTTACCACATGTACTGGTGGGTAAATTCTCCCCCCTCAAGAGACGTCTCAGAGATTCAATACATACTGACGATGTAACTGGACAGAGATTCGTGAAGTGTCTCTGATATTTGGTTGTTACTTACACACGCAAATTTAAAACTGAGCAACAACCAGTCAGAGACACTACACGGATCCTTGTATGATTGAATTTTTTTTTTTTTTGGGGGGGGGGGGGGGGGGTTGTTGATGCCTGGGGGGGGGGGGGGGTGTACTCGGGTATGCTTTGGGTGGGTATGTGCCACCCAGGTCTCCAAATTTGGTTCCTGTTCTAGAAAGAATTTGCATTCAAAATGATACCCCATTCTAGATCAGGAGTCCCAAAATCACGACCCCGTTGGGCAGCAAGTGATACCCCCCGACGTCTATGTACACTGTACTCAATCAGGCTTTTGCTGAGCAATCTTCAGTTCTTATACGTAGAGATATAAGACAAAGCAGCCAAATTAATGATACCATAGGAACAACAACAAAAAACATAATAAAATAAATATTAGAGCTTTATACCGTCAACTGTAACGCCTGTACGGTTCATTGCGTAGTACGAACTGTAGCCATTGTGGTGGAATCTTCGTTCCGTAGAATCACGACCATTACCAACAAGAATTCGCACATAAACAGAAACTATTTTCAGTCCTTCACTGCCCCATCGCCATCGAAAGCTATTCCATCTGTGCGTGGTCTGGTTATGCTTTATCCACGGCTTGAAAGGAACTTTCCAGAAGAACTCATAGGTGATGTTTTCGTTCACTGGATGTCTTGTCCTTGCTTCAGGTTTGAGTACAACTTCAGCGTCGAATGATGATATTTCTCCTACTTTCGTTCGACCACTGTTCGAGATCAGCACCTTGTAGTCTCCAGAGTGTATTTGAGAAGGAAGTACGAGAAGTACAAAAGCGGCAAAACAAATGGATGCTTGCTGATGCATGTCTGGACTTCGATTATTTTCAGTTTCGAACACTCGCGATCGATCGATCACTCCGAATATCTACAGCAATATCCTGTAGACCAGATGGCGTCCTGCGTTTATAAAAGTACGCTGTCACAAGCACATTTCCTTTTATGTAACAGGCATCTCCCCTTTCGCAAGTATTGTGGAAAATTACGAAAATATCGGTGAAAACACATGAGAACCTCCTGAGCGCTTAGCAGCTACGCGCGCATTCTCGTCCCCAGAGCTACGCGTTTTTTCAGTTCGCCGACCACGTGACCAAAAGAAACGGAGGTTCTGGGAACGAGAATGCCGCGCGCAAATGAGCTTTCTGATTGGTTCCCTGAGCTGTCTCCGAATTTTGCAAAGAAGCTGATTTTCGCGCCAAAAACACCGCTTGTCCACCACGCGCGACATCTTTTCAATGATTTTTTACAAATCATCGAAAACAATCAAGTTTGGATGGTCTTTTTAGTCTCTCGCGAAATGTGGTCCGGCTTTTGACAGTTCACTCAAGAAGAAAAGAAAGCATTATATACTGACATTACAAGGTAAGGTCATAATTCTGAATTTCAAGAGGTTATTTCCAAAACATAAACAATCAAGAACGCTCTTGTTCTTCGGCCATCTTAGCTTAATTAAGAACAAAACACAAATAGCAGATATAAACATTATACAACAACGCATGTTGTAAAAAACTCAACTTTACTTGACGTTTCGTATGCTATGCAACATAGATCAACATACATCTTCAAAAGAATTGACACACACGGAGTTACTAATGAAAACCGTCTGTTTTGAGAAGCTAACTAGTATAGTAACAGCTTCTCACTACCAACGTTGCCATTCAAAGCCGGTCGCAGATCTTGAATAAACAAAGTCTCCTTTATTCTACAGTGTAAGTCAGTTCGACCAGTAGCCGAAATGTAACACAGGTAGTAACAAACAATCAACAGGTATCAAGGTAGTAACAAACGGTGATGGTCGTGACTAGAATGGATAGACCAAAATCAGATCAGACGTTCACCCACAAAAGAAAGCTAACAATTCTCGGGGCTATAGTAGGCTATTATTATTATAACCGGGGCGCTATTCTCTGCAGGGCTAATCAGCGCTATTCTCGGGAATTGCCGGGTTTTGCAAATCTTCGTTGAAGCACTCGAAGTGTTTCCGATTGTTATTATCCAATCAAAAAATAGCGTGAACACTCAACTTCGAACGCAATTGCGCCAGCAAATACGTCATGTTGCTTAGCAACTTCGTTTTCGAAAGCCGCGGGCTCAGTCCCGTCTCGGGCAATTTTTTTTTTTTACGCCCACTTCAAGATGGCGGCAAGATGGCGGCGTTAAGACTTTTCCACAAAAAAAGGAACATAGTTAGTGAATTGAGTTGATTCTAACCCGCAATAACCTTATTCCCTAGCACAACACAATCGAGCCACTAGCTGCCCGAAACACTAATTTTTAAGGCAATAACGTGCTCCCGTAACATACGTCAATATCGACCAATGCTAACCGGTTTACTACGAACGAATCATAAAATCGCTACTTAACATCAAAATTTAAACCATTTTTTAACCCCAAACAGTAAAACGTTGGCTAAATTCAAATTCTAAACTGTTGATAAATCCGAAACAATATTTAGTCGCTTAAAAAAATACAAAATGTAAATGGCCGCCATCTTGAAGTGGGCGTAAAAAAAAAAATTGCCCGTCTCGGAGGTGGGATTTCGTCATCAACTGGTACTTATTCCCCGATTTTAAAATCGATACAAAAACACGCCACATCTACGGCCTTGGCGTTACAAGAACATCACTATCACAATGGTAACATCAAATTAGTATATTCTCCTTACGAATCAGTAAGTGCCAAAATTCTCACGCTTTTCATCAGTGGTCTCAAAATTGGCAACCTTACTCCACTTTGTACTACCACCTATTTTAATGATAAAAAGGTCATGTGAAAGGATTCATTGCAAAGCCTATTGAATGAAACCGGTCAAATTCATCAACTTCCCCATTTTTTTAAACCAAAATCATGTCACAGTCTCTGATGGTGCTCAGACGGTGAGCTATAGTGATAACTGTGGAGTCCCTCAGTTTCTCACGCACTACGTTCCAGATTGTTTGTTCTGTGCCGGGATCCACGTGTGCAGTGGGCTCATCCAAGATGACGATCTTGCTTTGCTGCAACAGCACACGAGCCAAACAAATTAACTGCCGTTCTCCTACACTGACATTTGCACCATGTTCCAACAACTCGTGATCTAGCTTTCCCTCCAGACTTTCTACCAACTCTTTCAGTTGAACATTCTCTAGAGCTCGCCATAAATCTGCATCTTGAAACTTCTCCACAAGATCGAGATTTTTCCTCAACGATCCACTAAAAAGGACAGGACTTTGTCCAAGAACAGAGATACATCGTCGAGTTTCTTGGAGGTTAATATCCTTTATTCGAACACCATCTACCATTATCTCTCCATCAGCATCTGGCATGCGCATCAGAGCTGCCACAAAGGATGACTTCCCCGCACCCGTGCGGCCTGCTACACCGATCTTTGTTCCTCCTTTGATGTCAAGATTGATTTTCTTCAGTATTTGAGGTCCCCCCGGATAGTACGTCAATGATACATCTTGGAATGTGATATTTCCTTCAAGTGGCCAGTGTTCCGGGGGAAGTCGCTCGACTTTGTATCCAGGCTCAGAGTCAAGCTTGGTGTACGTCATAACTCGTTCAACAGACGTCATAAAATTCTCTACATCTGAGGTTTTTCTGACAGCGTATTGAGTCAAACCAGCAGTCTGAATGACGTAAACAAGTGCAAGTCCGGCAAAAGCTGAAAAGAATGATATTATGCTTTCAATATAAGCTCTTCTTCTACTTTGCGGAAAAGCTAACAGAAGGAAGGATAGATTTTATAGATATGGAATGTGTGCAATTTGGAGTCATCGACAGAAGTGTATTGGAAGAAGTCCACTAATCTGATTTGTGACTAGGTTATTTCGCGGGAAGAAAATATAAGTGAGATAAAAGGAAACCATTGGTTATTAAAGAGATATAAAAAACACTTAATAATATTTCAAATCAGAAAGGAACACTGTATCTGATGTCTCGTTAAACGAAATCAAATTATGCAAAATTATAATAAGTCGAGGAATCTGGATTTTTATTTTATGGTTTTCCATGGAATACGGGAGAATATTGATGTCACAGAGACTACAATTGCAATGCAAGCGTGGAACACTCAGATGTGTAGTTTTATCTCTGATACGAAACGGAAAGAATAAGATATACCTACCTGCATCCTGAGACACTAAAACTGCCGCCAAAGCCACTGCACCAATCAGAATGGAGACGAGAAGATCCAGCCGTACACCAAGCCATCTGCCACTGGCTATCACCATAATATATGACTGGTTATGGACATCTTGATATCTACAGGGAGGATATAAGATGGACACACTATCTCTAACCCTAACCATCTCAAGAACCAAAGAACTTTAACTCGTCCTAACTCTTAAGATGACAATTTCTCTTGCCTTTTTAAAAGCAAAGCGTAAAAGATATATCTCTAACAACTGGTAGACCTGCATAAAATTCTTTAATTCTTATCTATAGCCGCCCATCTTTAGCCATGTATGGTATTTTAAAAATAATTTTCTATAAAGGTTATCTTAAGTTATTGTAACAGGAGCCCTAATATTAAAAGCCTTATGGTTTTTCTTTACAGTAAAATCGCTACCTACTATATTCTGTAATTACTTTTTATTATCTAGTTTGATCTATTATAATTTTCTATTTTGTACACCTTAACTGAAATATACCCTTCATGTCTTAACATCACATAGCATAAGCGAAATAAAGGAGTCACCAACAGTACCTGTAAAACTGTTCCACGAAATCTCTTTGTCTTCCTCTTGTCCGAATCGTGTCCAGTCCATTCAGGGTCTGCGAAATGTGAGAGAATACTGGACTACGGGATATTGACTCTAACCTTTTCAGTTCTCTGGACGTCTTCAAGTAATATACTTGGAGATGAACACGACTAACACAGTCAACGGAACAACAACGAACAGAAGCCAAGGATTGGCGATGGTTGGCACAAGAATCGAGGCAAATACCAGCAAGACCAACTGTATTGAAAATAAAAACGTTTTGGGTAACAACTCGTCCAGGCAGCCTACATCTTTGGAAAATCGATTAAGGACTCTTCCAACGGGATTTGAATCAAAGAAGAGAACTGGTGCTTGTAAAATGGCCACAACCATTTTGTCATGAAGACGCTCAGAACATCTTAGAGAAACCAAAATGAATCCATATGCTCGAATAATGGAAAACATCAAGGACGCAGCGACTAGACAGCCATAGATAGTTAGGTTTCTCTTGTCTTTCTGATCTTTTGGTATTTGCTTTGTAAGAAACGAGAGCCACAGGTCAGGAGCAACGATAATTCCTGAAAAAAAAAAATGTAAAAGAAAGAAGCAACAATGTAGTTTAATCTTGTCCATTTGAATGGGTTTGTGCTGGAACTATCTCGTCAGCTTTTAATTTTGAGGTATCGAGACAACTGCATGACTTTGGAGCGACACGATGTTTTATGTTTAAACTGGTTCATCAATTCTTCAACACTATTGGTTTATAGATGGTTAAACCATTCTTCAGACCCCCGCTTGTAACTTTCGGCCATTGGATTTGATTAGGGAATGTGCAGTACCGGGCCGAAGTGCTAAACATTACCTTTTGATAATCTTGTGATATGATGATCGTACGCTGGCGTGTCTAAATTTTCTCGCACTTTATATAGTTGCGTATAAACACTAATGTAACATACCAAGGAATTAACATGTCTCATAACATTGTCTCTTCTTTTGCAAGCGTTGAACGAAGTAGAGACAAGTACTTTTCCCATTACCCAGTGCAACGTATCCAGAGTGTAATTGCTTTTCGATATCCGAGTCAGTCGTCTCCCATCGTCTTAAGCCCCCGACGAGAGTATAAAATCGTCTAGTGGGTCGGGGGCTTTACCAAGGAAGTTACAGGAAACCCAGTATAACTACGATAACCTTTGCCTTATAAAATCTGACGATCATTATATCAATTGACTGAGGCTTACCTTGAGTGACGAAACAGAGACAAATTCCTGCAAAAATCACCAACCAGTGTATCCCACTTCTGAAGTAGTTCCAGTAAAGTGTGGACGTCACCACTCCGATTGTACGATCTTCTTGCGATATTTGTAGAGCCTTGGCTTCACCGTGTAATGGCACCATTCTATCACAGCTATCAGCACCTTCACTTCTCTCTTTATTCTCCGCAACAAAGCTCTTATTTGACTTGTTGTCCTTCAGAACTGTCTTATAGAGCGGGTCAACAGTTGTATTTAAGACACCTTTATCATGTAGCTCAGTGAAGCTTCCCTTTTCCAAAACACGGCCTCTGTACAACACAATCACGTTATCAGCTTCTCTCGTGTGTTGTTCTTGATGAGAGGTTAAACACTCGGGTTTTGTCGCCCAGTAGGTCTTTGATGCATTTCTCAAAGATGTGTTTGCCAACTTTAAAGTCCACGGCACTAAGAGGATCGTCCAACAAGTAAAGGTCTGCATCAGCGTAAACTGCACGTGCTAAACTTACTCTCGCCTGCTGACCTCCACTCAGAACTTCCCCACGCTCTCCAACGACTGTTTGGTCACAGTCGGGAAACTGTTGGAGGTCTTCTGTGAGGGCGCACGTTTCGATTATTCTGGTGTACTTGGGTTCATCGTATGGTTGGCCAAACAAAATGTTTTCTCTTATGGTTCCAGAGAAGACCCAAGGTGTCTGCGGAACATAAACAAGAGTCCCTCGACATTTCATTGTTCCGCCTATGTCTGCAATCTCTCCAGCGATCGTTGAGAGAAGAGTAGATTTTTCCACTGCCCACTGGTCCAGTGATGACTGTTAAACTTTGTGACACTGAGGCAAATTCGATTTCCTGCAGAATAAATTCATCTTCTCGCTTGATTTGTTTGCACGTCAAATGTGACACAAACAAAGTCGTGGGCCTGTCGAAATCTTTCATTTCATCAGCAACGAAAACGTTTGTTATTTTCTTTTGTTGGTCTGTGTAAATATTCTTCAATCTGGTTGAGCTGCTCTCTGTGTTGCTTGAGTCATCTTTGCATTGGTCACGTGGGATCGTAGGCAAATTTTCTAAAAGGAGAAAATTTTCTATTCTGCCGAGTGACACATAAGCGTCGTATGTTTGTAGTAAAGCATTGGCGATGTAAAGGAAAGTGCAAAATCTTAGTTCATTCATAAAACAGAGGAGCATGAAAACATTAAAAGGTGTGAGGGGCTGACCAGTAAACACAAGGGTAATAACTGACACCAGGGTCGCCATTGGTGCTGCAGTGTACTCCAAGGCAGCTACAGCTGACAGAATAGCACTCTTCTTACGAATGATGTTGATTTCATCTCTGAAACAAATACAATAGAGTTCAGGAGTGTCATTTTCAGTCATGATGGCACAATACGAAGGTTTCATTTTCAAGCAAAGACGGGAGAGTCACATGTGCGCTTCGCTCAGAGCGCCGGAAAACTCGGGCTCGTATCTTAAATACGAAGACACCATCAAGGATAGTTGGGTCAGAAACCTGCAATGTTAGGTATTTTTAAGCCAAAAATCAGAATAATTTTCCCTTCAAGTAATTTCAAGGGCAACGTGCGCTCGAGAATTCGAACCAATCAGATTCGAGGATTTGCAATAGAACTCGATGATTCCTTTCGGTTAGGTTCACTAAGTCAACATTAAACACCGTATTTGTTTCTCCCTACCTTCGTATATGTTTAATCTTTTCTCGGTATTCATCCTCCCACGCATGCGTTTTGATGGCGCGGATCCCAGAAACCGCCTCGTTCATCAAGGAAATGCGCCGGTCAGATACCGCTGCTGTGCGCAGGCGCAACGCAGCACTAGCATAGGACAACCCGGCAAAGTATGGCACAAGAAGACACATGAAAATGGCTCCCATGAGAGCCTGCCAGCCAATGAAATGCACAAGTAAAACTGATATCACCACGACTCTAAGGATCCCAAACGCCGATAGGAACAACCACATGACAACTTCTCCTTCCAATCGTTGAACATCGTTTGATATAAGGTCAATCACGTGACCTGTTGTAAATTTCAATAACGCATGCTTGCTGAGAAGTAGCGTCTGCAAAACAAGAAATGTTAAATTTTTATTAACTTACTGGCACAAAACATGACAAGGGCCACTGACACCGGGCTACAAATGCGGGATATATTCCCTCAACATGTTGTCGTGCCAGTCCATTTGAACATGAATTGCCTCTATCGGAACTATTTTTTTCATTAAAAAGAATATTCACCAACCATTTTCTATTGGAATTCCAAGCGAAAAACGGCGTTTTGCCTTGTTCCAATGCTAAATGATCCGAAATTTGTCGATGTTACCTCAAAACATCTTCGGATCGTGCTCGGAAATCCTCGGCAAACGTCGTGCTTAATTAAAGGAGCTACGTCACCGATGGCGGCGCATCTTGAAAAAATTGGCCAATTTTTTTCAAGTTCGCCTTTTGCAATCCGTCTGAATCTTCTCCATCCTCAACCATCCTTGTTCCTGTTTGGCTTATTATCACCTCTTAGATGTTTTTCTACCTTAGTAAACTATTATTTTGAGGCTTTCTTCAATTTGAAGTGATTTTGCACAGGGGAGAGGGGGGAGGGGGGGGGGGGGGGGGGGTAGCTACTTCCCATACATTCTCTTAAATCAAATCCAAACCATGCTCTCACAACTTGCAAAGCAATCATCACAACTTTAGCCAGCGGATTCATAATCTGCACGTGCGTAGAAGTTGTGTAAAGCCAGAAGGAAAGCTATAAAAGAAAAACGTGGCGGCCGATGAGGCGATGGAAGTGCGTACTGATATATGAATGATTATTGTATTTTTTTTTTACTTTGTGATCCTTTAAACCAGATAAACTTCTTCCTCAAGTTTTTCGTTTTTTAAGATGCAACCACGACCGCGACGACTGGACAACAAGAACGTCACAAAACAATAGGTTTAATTAGTAATACAATATTCTGCACGTGTGTTTTGCATATTTCTTTGCCGTCCCATGCAAAACAAAACGCACGTGCGTTTTTCATTTACATTTCTTTGCCTTCGTATGCAAAACAAAAAAATTCAAATGTCCAAATTCACGGTATTATGGAGAACGTCAACACGCGAATGTTAATTTTCCTTTTTCTGTCCTGGACTTGAACTCACGAATTCAGCTCCTGGAAAGTTCGGCCACATTGGACAAATTGAACGTGTTGGAATAATCTCGAAATAGTTTATAGGAACGTTAAATTAATTAAAGGAATTTTGCGCGCGAAAAGAAGCCTTATGAAAACACCGCTGACCAAAACGAAATTGATCGCTTTGCAAGTTGTGAGAGCATAGTTCTCGGTCCCAGGCCCTGTCTCTATCCCCCCCTGATTTTGCACTTCGCAAAAATGACTTAAAATATTCAGTGACATGAGCTCCTTTAAATCAATATTTCACATTATCAATGTCAGTACTGAACACTCGAAGAAAACTTTCATATCTCCGCGCATCCACTTATTATTCTATATATCAACCGACAAGATGCTATCAGCTATCAAAGCCATTCTACTGTAGATAGTCTAGCCTGATATCAGACTCCTGAAGAAAATTTGCGAGCGAAGCGAGCCGAGTCGCTGCCGAACGTCGCTTTCGTTCTCGCCCCAGGCAGCGACTCGGCTCGCTTCGCTCGCAAATTTTTCTTCAGGAGCCTGATCTCAGGCTATAAATAGTCCAGTGGCGGATGCAGGGGGAGGGTCGGGGGGTCCGGACCCCCCTATCAGGCCTTAGGGGTTTTTTGCTTCCTATTTTATCCATAGCAAGACCATCTCCAGAATCCACCAAAAATGCACTTTACAGAGCCTAAAATCTCAATTTTTTTCTGTGTGAGGCCCCCAAACACCCCCCCCCCTTCGCGCCTTTACAACTGCCGTCTACTTCCAAAAATTTTCCTTCAATCTACTTCACATTTTTCGGGAAAACCCTGAGACCCCCCCATCAAAAAATCCTAGATCCGCCTCTGGATACATAAGTTAAGGTAACAATACCAGCATACCATGCCATCCCCATGTCGACCCATGGAAACAGGACCTTTTTGGCTATTTTTTTTAATTTTAGTTATGCTTACCTTATGGTAAACTAGACCTTTTAGGGCGCTACTAATTCTGATAGCCAACAGCTCACATCTATAGTCATATTGATGTAGAGAAAGGGTCCCGATCAAAGTATTAATACACATAGCTAACGCACAACCGTAGAGATAAGGATTTGTCTGTGGCTCAGCTGACGTCAGTGTATAAATGAGATATCCTAGAAACAATGGTTGAAGAAGGCGAGAAAGTGAATTCAAAGCACCCGTGAATACTATAATCATGGCGTCCTTAATAGAGAGTATCTTTATGACGCTTTTCCATAGTTTAGGCCTTTTTCCATTTGCTGTGCACTTGTTATTTCTTTGTTCCAGTTTGTTTGAAGCTGTTCGGTCAAGAAAGAGGCAGAGTTTTCTTTTGAAAGCGGTAAAAATTCATCCTGATCTAAAGCTCGTTCGCTGCCTATCTTGAAGACACTGTTCATCCATTGAAAAAGAAGAAGAGACACAAAGCTGACTTTTTCTTTCTCGTCATCAGTGGAGATCTTCTTGTATCCATTCTTTGACATGGCTCTAGATCTGCAAGCTAACAAAGAAATACTATTTATTCAATGTAGTGGAGCGGCTAACATCAATTTTTCAGCAAAATCGTTCACTTAGTGATACAAGCATGAAAAGTTTGACGCGTTTAAAACATGGTGTAATGATGAGATTCGTCGTCGTAGTTTAGTTTTGTTTGACGTTTGACCGCGGTGGAGGGGGTGGGGGGGGGGGGGGGGGGTTATGCATTGTGACATGGCATTGCGGCACAGAGGCGTCAACAAGCCCAGGGCTTGTTATTCGAATTTTAACAAGGTTATTAGCTGTTATCAGCAGTTGGCACGATTTGAGCGCTTATTTGTAGTGACAGTTTACCGGCTTCATGCAGGACATCTAAAAAGCGCGCTATAATAGCACGGTTGCACTGGAATGCCTTTTCTAATGCATCTCACTCCAAAAAACTAACTTAAGTCTTATGTATTCTACCGGGGGGGGGGGGGGGGACTTCCATATAAAAGTGACGGGGGTGATCGTCGTAACTCATAATTAGCAAAATGGCACGACTGCAAAACAAGAGTCCGATTTGTTATTAAATCACGAGCATGATTACAGACAGAATTTAACGACACGAAGTTCTGTTACCAACCAATTAATCAGAACTATAACATGGGTAAAATAACCATCGGTTAAACGTTTTGGTGAACAGAAAACCACGGGGGGGGGGGGGGGGGGAAACTCCCATATAAAAGTGACGGGGGTGATCGAAGATTTTGAAAAGAACCCCTAAAAGGTACCAAAATCTAACTTTGTGGGTGTGGCTCGAATATATTTTTACCCCTAAGAGGTACCTTAAAAGGTACCGGAATAACTCTAAGAGTGGTCATTTTAACACCCCTAAGCGGTACCAAACCACGAATTTTAACCCCTAAAAGGTACTTCACATGAGCCGAATCGAATTCGATGAATTAAGTGAGGTTACGGCGTCTGAATCAATTCGGATCGGCTCAGCCGTTCTGCCCGTCTGGCTCAGCCGAGAATAACGGCTGTGGACCGGCTTTGATTCAGACGTCGAACTTCACACGAGCCGAAACGAATGCATGAATTATTTATAATTTATTATACGACGTGACGTTTTAGAGTGCGAATACGCACAAAGAGGAGAGCAGATATGAGACCGTATTACACGGGTCTCAGTCCCCCTGACCGCGCGCTACGGAAAACACTGTTGAAAGCCTATATTTTAGGAAAGATATTATGTCGTATAATAAACAATTTATTCAGCGGAAAGTTGTGTAATACGGTTGGGTATTTTTACGAGTCAGTTTTTATTTTTTCGAGCCTTTAGGCGAGAAAAAATAAAAACTGACTCGTAAAATACCCAACCGTATTACACAACTTTCCGCTGAATAACCTCTATGTATTTTTCAATATAACAGCAATTCCCCCTAAAGCTCGGCGTCTGAATCAATTCAGTCGATCTAAATTAATTTGGGTCGGCCTAAATTCGAGTTTCGATTCGGCTCATGTGAAGTACGGCGTCTGAACTGGGCCTTATTATACTGTATACCGGCTGTATTGGACTTCACCCAGTCCTATTGTTATTATTAACCGAACCGGCAACAGCAATTTAAAATGGTTATAATGGTGAGTAAATGACGATTGAAAATGGAATATATTTAGACTATGGAACGAGACCTAATGAGACCAATCAGATAAGTCTCGCTGATAGAATTCATGACTGATTAAAGCCTGAATGACGATTAAAGCAGAGATTCCGTTTCTTACAAAACCACACAATTCTTATGTATATATTAAAAGGCGTTGTTTACTGGGCTTCTCTTTGTTTTACGGTTCAGTGGGCGGTGGAATGAATATTCTCTTCTACTCGTTTCAGTCTCTAGTTGTTTCAAAACTTCATAAATACACGAACATGATCAGTGATTCTCTTTCAAGAAAGATATTCGAAGATAGTAATTTGCCAAAAAATTGACAACAACTAATAATGACCATTGTAAAATAATAAGCGTCAGATGGAAGCAGAACACAGTTGAAGATATTGTTAGACTCGACGACCAACCAACCGTGTTACCGTGTTCTGGGAGAATGACCACTCAACTAAAATGCAAATATTTATTCGAACTATTCTATCCTAGCTTGTTCTTGAAACACTGTTCTATCAGGTTGCATATTAGTGTGCGCGACTTTTGGGGGATCATTTGTTGCTTTTTATGACTCTCCCTAGATACCAGTATTACACATTTGCTCATGTGTGTCTCTTTGCGGGTCTCTATGATCCTCTATCGATCTACACACTGTCTACATCTCATTGCTTAGATCTACTGTATCTCTCGATTGGGGTAATTTTTCGCTGAAAACGGCGGCCCCAAGGGTCCCCCAAGATAAGTAATAGTTACCTGACTTAAGGCAGTGCCCAAGAAGACAGTGACTTCATTTATTTTCGGCAAATATCATCCGCAAACATTGCACGACAGACACAGTTTTAGAAATCTCCAAGGGATTTAACACTTGATGAATAACAATGTTGCAGCTCAGTGGCGGATCCAGGGGGAGGGTCGGGGGGGGGGGGGGGGGGGGGGGGGAGGGGGTCCGGAACCCCCAATCAGGCCAGAGGGTTTTTTGAGGATCACCAAAATGCACTTTTTCTGAGCCTGAAATCTCAATTTTTTTCTAGAGGCGGCCTCCAAACACTCCCCTCCACGCCTTTTTAGTAATAACTCAGTACTCCCGTCCACTTCAAAAATTCTCCTTCTACTTCACATTTTCGGAGAACCCTTGGACCCCCTATCAAAAATTCCTGGATCCGCCCCTGCAGCTGGGATTTGATCCATGAAACAATTGCATGCATGACAACTCTATCCCAGGGCCCGCGCAGCAGTTTTTTGAGTGGGAGGGCTAATGCAAACGCGTCAGCGTGAGCCATCTAAGGGGTCCGGGGGCATGCCCCCCCCCCCCCCCCACCCCATCCGGGAAAATTGTGAATTTAAGTCCTCTGAAATGGCTGGAAATGCATCTAAAATTAACAAGCGTGGTGCAAATTACCAACTTTCAGCGCTTAAAAAGCCACTGTTTTAATGCAAGAATCAACATTTATTATCCGGTCTTAAAATTCAGAGAGAGTTATCCATTTTTCGAAAAGCAATCAGAGATTTTGTAGATATTTTCTTTCTAACAGCCAGAAGTCTTCGTTAATTATGCTCATTTTACCATGTGCGCTTCTCTGTTGGTTATCACGCAGGACTCCCGTGTCCCGCGATGTCCAGAGCTGTGTATAATTTTCAGTTTAAAGTATCTATGGCGATAAAATGCTGTCATAAAAACGTTTCTCTATAAAACGCAAGATACAACTGCTCAATAGCATATTCTCCGTTCTCACACTCGCTCCAGATCTTTCGTTCAAAGACCGCGCGCATTCGTTTGACAGACCAACCCAAAAAATACGACTGTTTTGCAGTCTAAATAGTGTGACGGGAGGTTTTTCGGGTGTACGGCGATTTGAAACTTTAACTGAAACGTATTGAACTTGGGGGGAAACTTAACTCAAATGGAGCACCACTTGGCCTGCGGGAATAGAAACCGTCACTATTTCTCGGTACCTGGGAATCTACTTCGCTGAAACTTCTACGGACGTCAAGGAGGAGACAGAACTTGGTTCCAACAGCAGTTATTCTAGTCATCGGCAATGTCATCAGGGATGTAATCGAAGAAAGCTTTACAAGTTACTTCCTTATATCATGTATATATGATTGTACACGCGTCTTTTTGTTAACTGTGACGATATGTTTTTCGGGTCAACGGACACTTTGGACTTTCGCTGAAAGGCAACTGAAACTTTGGGGAAATTAGACTCAAATGGAAGCACTGCTTGACCTGCCGGAACAGAACCTCGTCACGAGTTCTTGGCACTCGGGATCTACTTCACTGGAAACTTCTTACGGACGTCAAGGAACAGACTGGATTTGGGTCCAACAGTAGTTTATTCAGAGCTCACTCATAACTGTAGTTTCAGTCGGCGATGTAATTAAATAAAGCTTTACAAGTTACTACCTTATATATGGTTCGTGTAAGCGTTGGTTGTTACAATCTTATGACTTGGCAAACTCTACCACGTGTAGAAATACAATAAGAACGGAAAATACTCTGTTTGAAGTTAGCGATTACTACTTAAAAATTCTGCTTACTTCCGAAATTGCTTTGTTGCAGAAAAGTGACTGACAGCAAGGGTTAACTTCCCCTGAATTGAATAGAACAGTTTTAAAAACTATATGTGCAGCTGGAAAACTACCGTAGGAAGAAATACCTAACAAAGAAATTTCACTGCGAGCGTAAGGCTCAAAAGGACAGCTGACTCAACTACTGATTTTTAGAATAAAAGGACGGCCATGTTCAAAAGTGCAGCTGTACTAGTGTACAAAGGACGCGGCAATGTTCAAAGTACAATGTCCATATTGAATAACAAATAAATGAAACTTCTAGTTTTGCTGCATTTAAAAAGGAACCTACTGTTGGCTTTTAAAAAGGTTTTAAAACACTGAACACGGATAAACATAGAAATTATTGAAAACGGTAAATCCTCTCATGACATAATAAAGTACGATAAGTGTGCTAACATAAAGATGTTAAAAACAATTACAACGGAAGATATGGTCCTTTGAGGATATCGCAACTTAATAGACCAATTTCGATATATTAAAATTCTAACTTGGCTCCGAGGCTTAGGGGAATAAAACAAAAGAAATCGACAAGAAATCACATCGAGGTTGAGGGATGAATAAATCATTTCTTTTGTTTTATTCCCCTAAGCCTCGGAGCCAAGTTAGAATTTTAATATATCGAAATTGGTCTATTAAAATTCTAGTTTAAATCGAAAGCTTATTGTTATAAGTGTTCGTTACCTAGGGAAGAAAGTATCTTTAAAAGTATGTTACTTATAACCACCGAAGCAATTTAAAAGTAGTGAAAAGCTAACAAATTGTGAGGCGCTTTTGAGATCGTTTAGCAAGTTCTCACCCTAAAAAGCAATTAACTACGCGAACATTCATTAGTGAAACTGGATGTGTTAGTAAATGTATTACAACGCGGAAAGTCAATACTAACAGGTTGATAATTATAGCCGCTCGTGTGGCAGGATAACACTTATTTCCTGAAAAGCAAAAGCATTACTAGGAAACGTGACTTAAAACCAAACATGCTATTTACTAGTAGATCAAAAAGAAAATTTTATCACCAACTTCTGAAAAACTTCTGGAAATTTTTATTATTATTATTATTATTTAGAAAAGTGGGGGGGGGGGGGGGGCTAAAGCCCCTCCCCCTGCGCGGTCCCTGTATCCAATTGTTTGCGTAACAAAGCCTTAGCTACGTCACGGCGCATCTCGACAAATTTACCCAAATTTTGTTGGTCGTTTGCATGCTTTGTTGTTTTTCTACTCTTAGTCAGCCATTATTTCAAGGTTTCTTTGACTGGAGGGTAATTTTGTACACCGTAAAAGCGGTCCAGGAGACAAAATATAAAACAGGTCTCGCTCGTAGCTTTTGCCAATTAACAAAACAACAACAACCATTTATTTGTACCCAGAAAGGACAGGAATAATTACAATTTATATTTTATAAAAGTATAGAGGGTACGGCCTGCCCAAAATAACCTAAAAAGAATGGGCAGACATTACAAGCAAGATCATGTTTTGCACGTGACAAGTTCGCGCTTTCAAGTAAAAACTGAGTGCAAACAAGTGCGAAATACAATATTTTAATAATATGTGAATCCGATGTCAAAGAATTTCAGAAAAAATTTGATTTCAGCAGTATAGAGTGTTTTCACTTGATGTCATAGCCGCCATATTGGTGTCCCCGTACAAAATAATTTTTATTGACTTCTTTTATTTGTTAGGGACACCAACATGGCTGCCACGGCCTTTGTCATTTAATTCCCGCAGGACTGAGTGAAAACGCTCTTTCGGAGGGACCGAATTAACCCCTTTTTGGGGGTGGAATCTCATTAGCGTGGGGTGGAATAAATTAATGTGGGTTACGTCATAGGCTATTGTCTTGCACTCAAGAATAAAATTGTTGTCATTGTTTGAGCAGCAGCTATACATTATAGCCAGATTATGTGATTCGGTCACGCTCATAGTTTACTAGCTATATGGTTTTAGCAATTTAAATATCGCTTGCCTGAGAGTTTGATTATTACTTACCAGTTCAGCAAAGGATGAACAGGAGAAGACATAAGCACACGTTAGCTGAAGAACACACTATATATGAACCTGCGTCAAAATCCCGTGCTTCTGTCTAGTTGTTTATACTTACTGACCGCGTTAATTTAGAAAATAAATAGATAATATTGTTATTGTATATTCAGTATATTGGTTTGCATGTATTATTTATGTCAGTTGCTGCGTTGAGTTAATTTCCCGCCAGAATTTAATTCAACCTTCGGGGTACAACATTTCTTAGCTTTGAGTATATACTGGTAAAAATAAGACAAATAGCTGAGGCCATGATGACCATGATCAAGCCCAGTGACATTGCACCTGTTGAAGCCATATACTGATAGAGTTTGCTTTTTTTTACGCGCGCGCGCGACCTAAACATGCATGCATGGCTGGTTTCGCTATTACAGGCATGATAATTCTTCTGCACTAATCCGCCAGGTTGGCCCCAAAGTGTATGGTTTTTGAGCCGTTTGGTACCCGGGGGGGGGGGGGGGGGGGGGTACTCAAAAAAGTTTTATACGGGGAGGCTCCGCCCAGAGGTCCAACCCCTTACCCTTTTCATATACCATTTTTCACAGAAAAGGTACCCCTTTCATATACCTTCCATAGAAAATGGTACCAATTTAATACACCTTCCATAGAAATTATGAAAATGGTACCCCTTTTCACATACCTACAGTAGAAGCACTGCATCCCTTTTCTATACCCTTGTAATGAACTTAATGAACAATATATATCACCAGAAATTATCAAGCATTACCAGTAGAGATGTTAACCAAACAATAATATAATTTACTCGTGAAATCCCTACCCTTTCATATACTTCAACTCGTGAAATCCCTACCCTTTTCATATACTTCAACTCGTGAAATCCCTACCCTTTCACATACCTCGAGCCTAAAAAAGGACCCCTTTCGGGCGGAGCCTCCCCGTATAGTCCATTATAGGGAGTACCCCCCCGGGGTTTGGTATGAAATAGGATATAGATTTTTTTCATTTATGTTGACAACTATATTACAACAACAAGCAACAACAACAAGCCCAGGGCCAGTTATTCATTGATTGTACGCTTTTCACTGTGCAATCAAGTTGAGCGCTCATTTATAGGACAGTTCACGGTTCATGCCTTAGGACATCTAAAAAGCGCGTTGTAATAGCACAGTTAATTGTTGCACTCGAATGCCATTTCCCATGCATCTCTGTCTCTTGTCTCAGTCCAAAAACAAACTCTCAAATTATGTTATAGTTTTGTCATAATATTGCTGAATGCCACAACCTCTATAAATTAATCGACTCTTTATAGCGAGGGCATATGTGATTTACGTGTTTATGTACGTAATACGAAAATGCGTAATGTATGTAATGCGTTAATTATGCGTAATGTATGTATATGCGTAATGTATGCGCAATGCGTAATGTAGGTATGTACGTTAATGCGAAAATTTTGGACTGAAAAAATAAATAATTGGTCAATAGAGTTACTTCTCGTGGAGAACGCGGAAAAATAAGAGGTTATAAACAACAAATAAAGTTTGTCTTCTTATCATAAGGAAGACAGGAACACTTTTTTGTAAACCAACATTTTATTTATAGAAGCTATACACAATTACAGTTAAATTTTAAAGTAAACTATTTTCTCTGCATCGATCTTAATGATGGTCCTTTAAAAATCGTTTATAATCTATTGTAAGCCGTGTTTAACCTGATTTAAAAAAAAAAAAAATTGAAGTTCGTGCGAACCCGAACCGCAGGCAAAGGCTATACTAGTTCCACACACTGATTACACCTAGTAATCACGAATCTCAATTTGACTCTAAAAAAGAGTAACGATTGTCTCAAAATTAAACATGGCACAATATATATGCTATTTATTTATTTAATTTAAATCATACATCTACGTATACCCCAGAGCAGTTTGTATAAATGAAGTTTCCCACTTTACGCAATATTTATAGTGAGATTATAGTTATTCCAGTATTTCGCCAATAAGTCAACCTCGTCCCCCAGGGCGCTTTTCCCTAGGGGAAAGCGCCCTGGGGACGAGATTGGCAATAAGTGGCTTCTAATAGTTTTCGGATGCCTTCAATAATTTTACGACACAGGGATAATTTAACTACAATCATGGTCAAAAGTCCTTGGGACACTCGGCATAATTACTATCGTAACATGGCAATTGCAGTTGTGCACCACGAAAACGATGTTTTTAACGCTTAGTACCCCCCTCCCCCCCTCCCCTGATTGTTGTAATGCAGAATTATTTAAAACATGGTTTTTAAAGATACTGTCATCGATCTTTTTTAAACATCTTTAGTTACCGAAATTTGCCAGTGAATATTAATTAGGGTTTTTCATCTGCTACTCGAACCATTTCACCCAAGGAACTTTCTTCCTTATTTACTAGTGAATTAAAACTTGTCAAATTCATCAACTTCGCCATTTTTTAAAAACCAAAATCATGTCACAGTCTCTGATGGTGTTCAGACGATGAGCTATAGTGATAACAGTGGAGTCCCTCAGTTTCTCACGCACTACGTTCCATATTGTTTGTTCTGTGTTTGGATCCACGTGTGCAGTGGGCTCATCCAAGATGATGATCTTGCTTTGCTGCAACAGCACACGAGCCAAACAAATTAACTGCCGTTCTCCTACACTGACATTTGCACCATGTTCCAACAACTCGTGATCTAGCTTTCCCTCCAGACTTTCTACCAACTCTTTCCAGTTGAACATTCTCTAAAGCTCGCCATAAATCTGCATCTTGAAACTTCTCCACAAGATCGAGATTTTTCCTCAACGATCCACTAAAAAGGAAGGGACTTTGTCCAAGAACGGAGATACATCGTCGAGTTTCTTGGAGGTTAATCTCCTTTATTCGAACACCATCGACCATTATCTCTCCATCAGCGTCTGGCATGCGCATCAGAGCTGCCACAAAAGATGACTTCCCCGCACCCGTGCGGCCTGCTACACCGATCTTTGTTCCACCTTTGATGTCAAGATTGATTTTCTTCAGTACTTGAGGTCCCCCCGGATAATATGTCAATGATACATCTTGGAATGTGATATTTCCTTCGAGTGGCCAGTGTTCTGGGGAAGTCGCTCCACTTTGTATCCAGGCTCAGAGTCAAGCTTGGTGTATGTCATAACTCGTTCAACTGACGTCATAAAATTCTCTACATCCGCGGTTTTTTTGACAGCGTATTGAGTCATACCAGCAGTCTGAATGACGTAAACAAGTGCAAGTCCGGCAAAAGCTGAAAAGAATGATATTATGCTTTCAATATAAGCTCTTCTTCTACTTTGCGGAAAAGCTAACAGAAGGAAGGATAGATTTTATAGATATGGAATGTATGCAATTTGGAGTCATCGACAGAAGTGTATTGGAAGAAGTCCACTAATCTGATTTGTGACTAGGTTATTTCGCGGGAAGAACATATAAGTGAGATAAAAGGAAACCATTGGTTATTAAAGAGATATAAAAACACTTAATAATATTTTCAAATTAGAAAGGAAACACTGTATTATGTCTCGTTAAACAAAATCAAATTATGTAAAATTATAATAAGTCGAGGAATCTGGATTTTTATTTTATGGTTTTTCCATGGAATACGGGAGAATATTGATGTCACAAAGACTACAATTGCAAGGCAAGCGTGGAACACTCAGATGTGTATAGTTTTATCTCTGATACGAAACGGAAAGAATAAGATACCAGCATCTTGAGACACCAAAACTGCCGCCAAAGCCACTGCACCAATCAGAATGGAAACGAGAAGATCCAGGCGTACACCAAGCCATCTCCCACTGGCCTTCACCATAATATATGACTGGTTTATGGACATCTTTGATATCTACAGGGAGGATATAAGATGGAGACACTATCTCTAACCCTAACCATCTCAAGAACCAAATAACTTTAACTCGTCCTAACTCTTAAGATGACAATTTCTCTTGCCTTTTTAAAAGCAAAGCGTAAAAGATATATCTCTAGCAACTGGTAGACCTGCATAATTTAATTCTTAACTATAGCCGCCCATCTTTAGCCATGCATGTATGGTATTTTAAAAATAATTTTCTATAAAGGTTATCTTAAGTTATTGTAACAGGAGCCCTAATATTAAAAGCCTTATGGTTTTTCTTTACAGTAAAATCGCTACCTACTATATTCTGTAATTACTTTTTATTATCTAGTTTGATCTATTATAATTTCTATTTTGTACACCTTAACTGAAATATACCCTTCATGTCTTAACATCACATAGCATAAGCGAAATAAAGGAGTCACCAACAGTACCTGTAAAACTGTTCCCACGAAATCTCTTTGTCTTCCTCTTGTCCGAATCGTGTCCAGTCCATTCAGGGTCTCCGAAATGTGAGAGAATACTGGACTACGGGATATTGACTCTAACCTTTTCAGTTCTCTGGACGTCTTCAAGTAATACTTGGAGATGAACACGACTAACACAGTCAACGGAACAACAACGAACAGAAGCCAAGGATTGGCGATGGTTGGCACAAGAATCGAGGCAAATACCAGCAAGACCAACTGTATTGAGAATAAAAACGTTTTGGGTAACAACTCGTCCAGGCAGCCTACATCTTTAGAAAATCGATTAAGTACTCTTCCCACGGGATTTGAATCAAAGAAGAGAACTGGTGCTTGTAAAATGGCCACAACCATTTTGTCATGAAGACGCTCAGAACATCTTAGAGAAACCAAAATGAATCCATATGCTCGAATAATGGAAAACATCAAGGACGCAGCGGACTAGACAGCCATAGATAGTTAGGTTTCTCTTGTCTTTCTGATCTTTTGGTATTTGCTTTGTAAGAAACGAGAGCCACAGGTCAGGAGCAACGATAATTCCTGAAAAAAAAAAATGCAAAAGAAAGAAGCAACAATGTAGTTTAAATCTTGTCCATTTGAATGGGTTTGTGCTGGAACTATCTCGTCAGCTTTTTGAGGTATCGAGACAACTGCATGACTTTGGAGCGACACGATGTTTTATGTTTAAACTGATTCATCAATTCTTCAACACTATTGGTTTATAGATGGTTAAACCATTCTTCAGACCCCCGCTTGTAACTTTCGGCCATTGGATTTGATTAGGGAATGTGCAGTACCGGCCGAAGTGCTAAACATTACCTTTTGATAATCTTGTGATATGATGATCGTACGCTGGCGTGTCCTAAATTTTCTCGCAACTTTATATAGTTGCGTATAAACACTAATGTAACATACCAAGGAATTAACATGTCTCATTGCATTGTCTCTTCTTTTGCATGTAGCAAGCGTTGAAACGAAGTAGAGACAAGTACTTTTCCCATTACCCAGTGCAACGTATCCAGAGTGTAATTGCTTTTCGATATCCGAGTCAGTCGTCTCCCATCGTCTTAAGCCCCGACAAGAGTATAAAATCGCCTAGTGGGTCGGGGGCTTTACCAAGGAAGTTACAGGAAACCCAGTATAACTACGATAACCTTTGCCTTATAAAATCTGACGATCATTATATCAATTGACTGAGGCTTACCTTGAGTGACGAAACAGAGACAAATTCCTGCAAAAATCACCAACCAGTGTATCCCACTTCTGAAGTAGTTCCAGTAAAGTGTGGACGTCACCACTCCGATTGTACGATCTTCTTGCGATATTTGCAGACCCTTGGCTTCACCGTGTAATGGCACCATTCTATCACAGCTATCAGCACCTTCACTTCTCTCTTTATTCTCTGCAACAAAGCTCTTATTTGACTTGTTGTCCTTCAGAACTGTCTTATAGAGCGGGTCAACGGTTGTATTTAAGACACCTTTATCATGTAGCTCAGTGAAGCTTCCCTTTTCCAAAACACGGCCTTTGTACAACACAATCACGTTATCAGCTTCTCTCATGTGTTGTTCTTGATGAGAGGTTAACACTCGGGTTTTGTCGCCCAGTAGGTCTTTGATGCATTTCTCAAAGATGTGTTTGCCAACTTTAAAGTCCACGGCACTAAGAGGATCGTCCAACAAGTAAAGGTCTGCATCAGCGTAAACTGCACGTGCTAAACTTACTCTCGCCTGCTGACCTCCACTCAGAACTTCCCCACGCTCTCCAACGACTGTTTGGTCACAGTCGGGAAACTGTTGGAGGTCTTCTGTGAGGGCGCACGCTTCGATTATTCTGGTGTACTTCGGTTCATGGTATGGTTGGCCAAACAAAATGTTTTCTCTTATGGTTCCAGAGAAGACCCAAGGTGTCTGCGGAACATAAACAAGGGTCCCTCGACATTTCATTGTTCCGCCTATGTCTGCAATCTCTCCAGCGATCGTTGAGAGAAGAGTAGATTTTCCACTGCCCACTGGTCCAGTGATGACTGTTAAACTTTGTGACACTGAGGCAAATTCGATTTCCTGCAGAATAAATTCATCTTCTCGCTTGATTTGTTTGCACGTCAAATGTGACACAAACAAAGTCGTGGGCCTGTCGAAATCTTTCATTTCATCAGCAACGGAAACGTTTGTTATTTTCTTCTGTTGGTCTGTGTAAATATTCTTCAATCTGGTTGAGCTGCTCTCTGTGTTGCTTGAGTCATCTTTGCATTGGTCACGTGGGATCGTAGGCAAATTTTCTAAAAGGAGAAAATTTTCTATTCTGCCGAGTGACACATAAGCGTCGTATGTTTGTAATAAAGCATTGGCGATGTGAAGGAGAGTGCAAAGTCTTAGTTCATTCATAAAACAGAGGAGCATGAAAACATTAAAAGGTGCGAGGGGCTGACCAGTAAACACAAGGGTAATAACTGACACCAGGATCGCCATTGGTGCTGCAGTGTACTCCAAGGCAGCTACAGCTGACAGAATAGCACTCTTCTTACGAATGATGTTGATTTCATCTCTGAAACAAATAAAATAGAGATCAGGAGTGTCATTTTCAGTCATGATGGCACAATACGAAGGTTTCATTTTCAAGCTAAGACGGGACAGTCACACGGTGCGCCTCGTTGCCGGATTATTCGCTCAGAGCGCCGGAAAACTCGGGCTCGTATCTTAAATACGAAGACGTCAGAAACCTACAATGTTAGGTATTTTTAAACCAAAAATCAGAATGATTTTCCCTTCAAGGAATTTCAAGGGCAAACGTGCGCTCGAGAATGCGAACCAATCAGATTCGAGGATTTGCAATATAACTCGATGATTCCTTTCGGTTAGGTTCACTATCAAAGTCAACATTAAACACCGTATTTGTTTCTTCCTACCTTCGTGTATGTTTAATCTTTTCTCGGTATTCATCCTCCCACGCATGCGTTTTGATGGCGCGGATCCCAGAAACCGCCTCGTTCATCAAGGAAATGCGCCGATCAGATACCGCTGCTGTGCGCAGGCGCAACGCAGCACTAGCATAGGACAACCCGGCAAAGTATGGCACAAGAAGACACATGAAAATGGCTCCCATGAGAGCTTGCCAACCAATGAAATACACGAGTAAAACTGATATCACCACGATTCTAAGGATCCCAAACGCCGATAGGAACAACCACATGACAACTTCTCCTTCCAATCGCTGAACATCGTTTGATATAAGGTCAATCACGTGACCTGTTGTAAATTTCAATAACACATGCTTGCTGAGAAGTAGCGTCTGCAAAACAAGAAATGTTAAATTGTATTAACTTCCTGGCACAAAACATGACAAGGGTCACTGACACCGGGTTACAAATGCGGGAGATATTCCCTCAACCTGTTGTCGTGCCAGTCCATTTGAACATGAATTGCCTCTATCGGAACTATTTTTTTCATTAAAAAGAATATTCACCAACCATTTTCTATCAGTCCGGCACAGTTATCAGTTTTGATAACCGGGTCCAAAACAAACTATTAGCCAATCAAATCTCAAGTTTAAGTTCACGTGACATGTTATCATAGCAACCGTCTTCTTTCAATATGGCGGCCATTTCACTGAGAAAACATAAATAGGCTCAATTCCCTGACTTCCGGCAAATACGGATTAATCTTTGTCCATAATTAACTGGCAAAGATAATTTCGATTTCGATGGAGAGCCGCTGCAAAACAAGAAATGTTAAATTGTATTAACTTCCTGGCACAAAACATGACAAGGGTCACTGACACCGGGTTACAAATGCGGGAGATATTCCCTCAACCTGTTGTCGTGCCAGTCCATTTGAACATGAATTGCCTCTATCGGAACTATTTTTTTCATTAAAAAGAATATTCACCAACCATTTTCTATCAGTCCGGCACAGTTATCAGTTTTGATAACCGGGTCCAAAACAAACTATTAGCCAATCAAATCTCAAGTTTAAGTTCACGTGACATGTTATCATAGCAACCGTCTTCTTTCAATATGGCGGCCATTTCACTGAGAAAACATAAATAGGCTCAATTCCCTGACTTCCGGCAAATACGGATTAATCTTTGTCCATAATTAACTGGCAAAGATAATTTCGATTTCGATGGAGAGCCGCCTCCTAGCGTCCTAGCGCACTGGTGGACCTCGAGCGCCTTTACCTTATTAATAACACGGAATCATCTTCATGAGCAACGCCGATCAATATAAAGACACCAAAACCAAGCAATAACATTTCATAAAAGATGCGTGATTTATTGAGTGGACTTATTGCATAAACATTAACATGCTTTGAACTTCTTCGTGCTTTGTTCCTCTTCTTCTTGCCCTTCAACAATCTGTATGAATAAAGAAATGTTTGTGTTGTAAATAATTGTGAGAATGGGACTTCAAATAAATACTGTTTCTTTCTGGTACTGAGAATTTCAAAAGCGCGAGAGGCGATGATTCGATCGATCGCGAGCAACGACGTGCGCAGAGTCGCTTCTATCTGTCCGAGATATTTTTTAAATCGAAGCGACTCTACCAGGTAGCGGGCCGGGGCAGCGGGTTATTTGCGGACGGTGTAAACCGCAGGTTGCAGGTTTAGGTTGCAGGTTGCAGGTTGCAGGTTGCAGGTTGCAGGTTGCAGGTTGAAAAAAAAAAAATTATAAAAATAATATTAAAAATTAAAAAAAATTAATAAAAATTTAAAAATAATAATAATAATAAAAATAAAATAAAAAATGAATACAAATTGTTCCTTTTTGTGTAAAAAAAAGAAGAAGAAAAAAGATTATCTTGGAAGATTTAGAACTGGACTGGACTCTTAGTATGAGAATTTGAGGAACAATTTCAGATGTTCTCGTTTCGGATCTTCTGCGGAAATCTTCTGGTCAACTTCGGATATCTTTGGAAATCTTCGGGCCATCTTCGGAAATCTTCGGACATCTTCGGAAGTCTTCTGGTCAACTTTGGAATTCCGCAAATTCTCATATTAAGAGTCCAGTCCAGTTCTAAATCTTCCAAGATAATCTTTTTTTCTTCTTCTTTTATTAAGCGGCCGATGCATCATGGGCATCGAGCCGCTTCAAGAAATGGACTTTTTTTTTCATGTCGCTAGCCTTAGTCCTCTTCACGGTTGACATGATGTTATCGCATCTCGGTCTAAAATTAGCCAGTAGAGAATTTCTCTTCCACATTCTTTCTGTAGTGTCGTGTAAGTGCGTAGATGTATTTAGTTTATTACAGTAATCGCATTGGAAAAAGCAAAGACAAATGTCCCACAGCAGTGAACAGCACTGTTGTTGCAAAATGTGCTAAATTTTGTTGTGTGACCTTTTCTCGTTATTCGATCCCACGGTTGACATGACGCAATCTCTGGTCATGTAAAGATGATGCAATAGAGGTATTGTGCTATGAGCATGAAGCAATCCGCATTGGGATTTCTCTTCCTGATCGCAGTTACGATACCCCGTGGTATATGTTTTTGTAAACGTGATTAGTGTCCTTGGATTAGTGGTATTAAGATAAATTAAGGTATGTTTTCAAATGACTATTTGTCATTAGTTGATGGCATTTAGATATATATTTCAGTTTCTACACAGTAATCTTAAAGTTAACCTATGAAGTATGGAATAAGCTTATTAATCGTTTGTCGTGAAAGGTTTTAAATTCACACTTTTCCTACAAGAGATGAATAATTCAAATACTTTCTGTCTAGAAATAAAAATGTGTGCATAAGAAAAGTGATTATTTTTAATACTAATCTGTGAAGCAGAGCATCTTAAAGTTAACCTATGAAGTCAGGAATAAGCTTATTAATCGTCTTTTCCTACAAGAGATGAATAGTTCAAATACTTGCGGTGGAGAAATCAAAAATGTGTGTATAAGAACAGTGATTCTTTTTAATCATTGTACTAATCTGTGAAGCTGATAATGTATGTGCTGATGCAGAGTTTCAGAATGTAGTTGGATAACAAACAAAAAGTCGTCTTTCTTACTTCAGCAGAAATGAAACTTGATGACTTGAAATGACACAGGGAGCAGAGGAGTCGAATTGCGTTACTGCGTTATTCGATCTTGTTATTGTTTTCTCTTTGTCGTCCCAGCGGGTACTTAATGATCGAATAATGTAGTAACGCAATACACCGCGTATTAAGCCGAATAGATCGACTCACAAAGGTCATCGTATAAAGCATATAAATCGAAACTCGAAAAAGTCCAATTTTGATCCTCTACTGCCTGTGGAAAATATTGAAAATGTTTACATACGGTAGCTTCCTGATCTCAGTCTTTACATATGGATGGAAACTCGGAATTCAAAAAAGCACCACACACGACATAAACTTTGTTGAATCATAGAAATCAAGATTACTCTTTAATCAGTAGTAGTGGACCAAGTCATCTTGAAACATGGACTACTTAAACACAGGATTATCTGTCTGTGATCTTTCTTGAGCTTGTCACAAAGTTCCCTTTTGTTGTTTGAATCGGAAGTGAGCTATCAAAATAATCATTGATAAAAACAACTGTTTTATCAACTGCCACGTATTTGAGTTGTATTTTTTAAAACTAATCAATCATTTTTTGTTCAATTTATTAAGCGGCCGATGCCCATATATGGGCATCGAGCCGCTTCAAGAAACGGACGGTTTTTTTTTCATGTCGCTAGCCCTAGCCCTCTACACGGTTGACATGATGTTATCGCATCTCGGTCTAAAATTAGCCAGTGGAGAATTTCTCTTCCACAGGCTTTCTGTAGTGTCGTGTAAGTGCGTACATGTATTGAGTTTATTACAGGAATCGCATTGAAAAAAGCAAAGACAAATGTCCCACAGCAGTGAACAGCAGTGTTGTTGCAAAATGTGCTAAATTTGGCGGTGTGACCTTTGCGCGTTATTCGATCCCAGCGGGGAATCGGCTTTCGGTTTCACGCAAACTGCGGACTTTAGCGAGACTGGCGTGACTACTTGTTTTTTTCACTGCACTTTCCCCAGTTGACATTGCATTGCATTGTGAGGGGTTTTCCCATTACATTGTAAACGTAGCCAGGAGACATGCAAATAAATAGCCACTAGATAATTTATGTTCTGTTTAATACATGCACCTCATTAAACGAACGATAAAACTCGGTCCCAAAAACATAACAGTTTTTCTTACACAATTCCACAGCATATATGTCATTCACAATTTATTTTCACGTTGAGCGAAAACACATCTGTGCCCTTGTTGATTATGATGCAATTGACATTAGCTAAATAAAATTTTCTACACAGTAAACTTGACCTAAGCTCAAACTTACGCTAGCCAAAATATTGTATCACCCAGTCACGTTTTTCGTCACGCAGGTTCGAAGTTGACTCTTAGATTTGGCGGGAGAACCTCAGAGTAAACTGACCGAGGGGGTGGAGGGGTGCATTGTTCTTTCTCCCCTCAAGGTGAAATTGGCCCGGGGGGGTTCTCCCAAAAAATTTGGGTGGGGGTGTGCCGCTGGGCTATAACAACCCTTATTTTGCGAACCTGTTCCAGACTAAGGGCCTGTTTACATGGAGGGAGGGTCACCCTCCCTCCATGTAAACAGGCCCTGTTGTTGTCTTAACGATTTTCTTTCTAACCCAAAAGGCTAAACTACTAAGCAGCACTGCGAGTTGTAAAGCTTTTTTAACACTCCTACGCGTTTCCTTTCGTCTGACTACTTCATCTACCCTATGCCAGAGTATCAATTACCGATCTTCATGCCAACTCCTGGGAAACTGATACCCTGATACCCAAAAATGCCTTTTGGTATACCCTGTTCCAGACCAAAATGCTCAAAAACCATACCCTGTCCAGCTGCACGTTCCTATATAGCGAAAATAAGGGAGTGTCCCCCCCCCCCCGGGAAATCGGCCGCTTGTAATCCCTTCAGGGGTTCTTGTTTACACAAAAAGGAACATTTTTTATTCATTTTTTATTTAATTTTTATTATTATTATTATTTTTAAATTTTTATTAATTATTTAAATTTTTAATATTATTTTTTTAATTTTAATTTTTTTTTTTTAATTTTTAATTTTTTTTTTCAACCTGCAACCTGCAACCTGCAACCTGTAACCTGCAACCTGCAACCTGCAACCTGTAACCTGCAACCTGCAACCTGCAACCTGCAACCTGCGGTTTACACCGTCCGGGTTATTTGTGACAATCGTGAATCGTTATTGTTCAATGGCATATTGAGGTTGTTTGCTAGCTCAGCCGCGAGCTCGAACTGTTATGAGCCTGGCATAAACCTGGCCGCTTAAAACACTGAGCATATATTTGTAATGGATAATTACATATTGGGCAAATCGTATTACTACTGTGAGAGCATACCTCAACATACCTTGATCACCGAGCTCTGAAATCACGCTCGCGATTATTCATTTCACTTCTTCCACCGCAGCACCCGAGCATCGCATCGAATCATCGATATCCAGTCGCACAAAATCGACACAAAGAGGCAATTTTTTCCCTGTGGAAATCCATAATGCTGCCCTTCAACTCAACTCATTACCTAGAAGCACAAGCAATTAAACATGGCGGTCAGTAGCGGAATCAGACCGCAAATCAAAATACCATAGTGCACTCTTGCAATCCTTCGTGCACTCCAATAAATAAGCGTTTTATCGAAAGATAATAGATTGAAGATCACGACATTTTTTCTTCGTGTACCACAAAAATCTACAACTAATTGAAAATTGACGGCAAAGTGAAAAAACATACCTGAAACTGACTGTCATTTTGAACCACCTCTTCAAATCGCGAAGGAAAATCTCGTATAATTTGCCGATGGTCGCCATTTATATGCACACTCGAAGATCATTGTTCTCTAGAGGTTAACGCCTGGAATTCTGGGTAGGTAGCCCGAACACAACCGAAATATAAACGAACAAAGTGGAGTCTCTCCGAAAACTCACCGAGTTCCGAACTGGCGCCATGTTGTGACGTCATGAGGTTATCAAAACTGATAACTGTGCCGGACTGTCTATTGGAATTCCAAGCGAAAAACGGCGTTTGCCTTGTTCCAATGCTAAATGATCCGAAACATCTTCGGATCGTGCTCGGAAATCCTCGGCAAACGTCGTGCTTAATTAAAGGAGCTACGTCATGGATGGCGGCGCATCTTGAAAAAATTGGCCAATTTGAATTGGCCGTCTGAATCTTCTCCATCCTCAACCATCCTTGTTCCTGTTTGGCTTATTATCACCTCTTTGATGTTTTTCTACCTTAGTAAACTATTATTTTGAGGCTTTCTTCAATTTGAAGGTGATTTTGCACAGGGGGGAGGGGGGAGGGGGGAGGGGGGGAGGGGGGGGGGAGGTAGCTACTTCCCATACATTCTCTTAAATCAAATCCAAACCATGCTCTCACAACTTGCAAAGCAATCATCACAACTTTAGCCAGCGGATTCATAATCTGCACGTGCGTAGAAGTTGTGTAAAGCCAGAAGGAAAGCTATAAAAGAAAAACATGGCGGCCGATGAGGCGATGGAAGTGCGTACTGATATATGAATGATTATTGTATTTTTTTTTACTTTGTGATCCTTTAAACCAGATAAACTTCTTCCTCAAGTTTTTCGTTTTTAAGATGCAACCACGACCGCGACGACTGGACAACAAGAACGTCACAAAACAATAGGTTTAATTAGTAATACAATATTCTGCACGTGTGTTTTGCATATTTCTTTGCCGTCCCATGCAAAACAAAACGCACGTGCGTTTTTCATTTACATTTCTTTGCCTTCGTATGCAAAACAAAAAAAATCAAATGTCCAAATTCACGGTATTATGGAGAACGTCAACACGCGAAGGCTAATTTTCCTTTTTCTGTCCTGGACTTGAACTCACGAATTCAGCTCCTGGAAAGTTCGGCCACATTGGACAAATTGAACGTGTTGGAATAATCTCGAAATAGTTTATAGGAACGTTAATTAATTTTTTAAGGAATTTTGCGCGCGAAAAGAAGCCTTATGAAAACACCGCTGACCAAAACGAAATTGATCGCTTTGCAAGTTGTGAGAGCATAGTTCTCGGTCCCAGGCCCTGTCTCTATCCCCCCCTGATTTTGCACTTCGCAAAAATGACTTAAAATATTCAGTGACATGAGCTCCTTTAAATCAATATTTCACATTATCAATGTCAGTACTGAACACTCGAAGAAAACTTTCATATCTCCGCGCATCCACTTATTATTCTATATATCAACCGACAAGATGCTATCAGCTATCAAAGCCATTCTACTGTAGATAGTCTAGCCTGAGATCAGGCTCCTGAAGAAAATTTGCGAGCGAAGCGAGCCGAGTCGCTGCCGAACGTCGCTTTCGTTCTCGCCCCAGGCAGCGACTCGGCTCGCTTCGCTCGCAAATTTTTCTTCAGGAGCCTGATCTCAGGCTATAAATAGTCCAGTGGCGGATGCAGGGGGAGGGTCGGGGGGTCCGGAACCCCCCTATCAGACCTTAGGGGTTTTTTACTTCCTATTTTATCCATAGCAAGACCATCTCCAGAATCCACCAAAATGCACTTTTCAGAGCCTAAAATCTCAATTTTTTTCTGTGTGAGGCCCCCAAACACCCCCCCCCCCCCCCTTCGCGCCTTTACAACTGCCGTCTACTTCCAAAAATTTTCCTTCAATCTACTTCACATTTTTCGGGAAAACCCTGAGACCCCCCCATCAAAAAATCCTAGATCCGCCTCTGGATACATAAGTTAAGGTAACAATACCAGCATACCATGCCATCCCCATGTCGACCCATGGAAACAGGACCTTTTTGGCTATTTTTTTAAATTTTAGTTATGCTTACCTTATGGTAAACTAGACCTTTTAGGCGCTACTAATTCTGATAGCCAACAGCTCACATCTATAGTCATATTGATGTAGAGAAAGGGTCCCGATCAAAGTATTAATACACATAGCTAACGCACAACCGTAGAGATAAGGATTTGTCTGTGGCTCAGCTGACGTCAGTGTATAAATGAGATATCCTAGAAACAATGGTTGAAGAAGGCGAGAAAGTGAATTCAAAGCACCCGTGAATACTATAATCATGGCGTCCTTAATAGAGAGTATCTTTATGACGCTTTTCCATAGTTTAGGCCTTTTTCCATTTGCTGTGCACTTTGTTATTTCTTTGTTCCAGTTTGTTTGAAGCTGTTCGGTCAAGAAAGAGGCAGAGTTTTCTTTTGAAAGCGGTAAAAATTCATCCTGATCTAAAGCTCGTTCGCTGCCTATCTTGAAGACACTGTTCATCCATTGAAAAAGAAGAAGAGACACAAAGCTGACTTTTTCTTTCTCGTCATCAGTGGAGATCTTCTTGTATCCATTCTTTGACATGACTCTAGATCTGCAAGCTAACAAAGAAATACTATTTATTCAATGTAGTGGAGCGGCTAACATCAATTTTTCAGCAAAATCGTTCACTTAGTGATACAAGCATGAAAAGTTTGACGCGTTTAAAACATGGTGTAATGATGAGATTCGTCGTCGTAGTTTAGTGTTGTTTGACGTTTGACCGCGGTGGGGGGGGTGGGGGGGGGGGGGGGTTATGCATTGTGGCATGGCATTGTGGCACAGAGGCGTCAACAAGCCCAGGGCTTGTTATTCGAATTTTAACAAGGTTATTAGCTGTTATCAGCAGTTGGCACGATTTGAGCGCTTATTTGTAGTGACAGTTTACCGGCTTCATGCAGGACATCTAAAAAGCGCGCTATAATAGCACGGTTGCACTGGAATGCCTTTTCTAATGCATCTCACTCCAAAAACTAACTTAAGTCTTATGTATTCTACCGGGGGGGGGAGGGGGGGGGGGGGGGAGAGGACTTCCATGTAAAAGTGACGGGGGTGATCGTCGTAACTCATAATTAGCAAAATGGCACGACTGCAAAACAAGAGTCCGATTTGTTATTAAATCACGAGCATGATTACAGACAGAATTTAGCGACACGAAGTTCTGTTACCAACCAATTAATCCTAACTATAACATAATTTGAGGGTAAAATAACCATCGGTTAAACGTTTTGGTGAACAGAAAACCACGGGGGGGGGGGGGGGGGGAGGGGGGTGGGGACTCCCATATAAAAGTGACGGGGGTGATCGAAGATTTTGAAAAGAACCCTTAAAAGGTACCAAAATCTAACTTTGTGAGTGTGGCTCGAATATATTTTTACCCCTAAGAGGTACCTTAAAAGGTACCGGAATAACTCTAAGAGTGGTCATTTTAACACCCCTAAGCGGTACCAAACCACGAATTTTAACCCCTAAAAGGTACTTCACATGAGCCGAATCGAATTCGATGAATTAAGTGAGGTACGGCGTCTGAATCAATTCGGATCGGCTCAGCCGTTCTTCCCGCCTGGCTCAGCCGGGAATAACGGCTGTGGACCGGCTTTGATTCAAACGCCGAACTTCACATGAGCCGAAACGAATGCATGAATTATTATAATGTATTTTTCAATATAACAGCAATTCCCCCAATTAATTTAAGTTCGGCTGAATTAAGCTCGGCGTCTGAATCAATTCAGTCGATCTAAATTAATTTGGGTCGGCCTAAATTCGAGTTCGATTCGGCTCATGTGAAGTACGGCGTCTGATTTGGGCCTTATTATACTGTATACCGGCTGTATTGGACTTCACTCAGTCCTATTGTTATTATTAACCGAACCGGCAACAGCAATTTAAAATGGTTATAATGGTGAGTAAATGACGATTGAAAATGGAATATATTTAGACTATGGAACGAGATCTAGACCTAACGAGACCAATCAGATAAGTCTCGCTGATAGAATTCATGACTGATTAAAGCCTGAATGACGATTAAAGCAGAGATTCCGTTTCTTACAAAACCACACAATTCTTATGTATATGTTAAAAGGCGTTGTTTACTGGGCTTCTCTCTGTTATATGGCTCAGTGGGCGATGGAATTAATATTCTCTTCTACTCGTTTTAAAAGTCTCTAATTGTTTTAAAACTTCATAGATACACGGACATGATGATTTTCTTTCAAGAAAGATATTCGAAGATAGTAGTAATTTGCCAAAAAATTGACAACAACTAATGACTGACCATTGTAAATAAGCGTCAGATGGAAGCAGAACACAGTTGAAGAGATCATATTGTTAGTCTCGACGACCAACCAACCGTGTTACCGTGTTCTGGGAGAATGACCACTCAACTAAAATGCAAATATTGATCGATTCGAACTGTTCTATCCTAGCTTCTGCTTGAAACACTGTTGAAACTCTATCAGGTTACATCATTAGTGTGCGAGACTTTTGGGGGATCATTTGTTGCTTTTTATGACTTTCAATAAGCTGTCAGTACAGTATGACACATTTGCTCATTTGTATCTCTATGATCCTCTATCGATCTACATCTCATTGCTTATAATTAGGGCCTCCACAGACTAGAGAGACAGTTGTCGACAACTATTTAGTGAAACTGAGTTGTCGATGCTTCACAGACTGGCTTTTTGTTATCGACAACTTTTTATGATCGACAACTAAATAGTCGTCGAAAACTACATGCATCTCTCTAGTCTGTGGAGGCCCTTAGATGACAAAAAATAATTCGAGTAGCGGGGAGTTCGAGTTAGCGGGGTTCTACTGTATCTTTCGATTGGAGTAATTTTTCGCTGAAAACGGCCTCAAGGGTCCCCTAAAATGAGATAGGTAAGTAATAGTTACCTGACTTAAGGCAGTGCCCAAGAAGGCAGTGACTTCATTTAGTTTCGGCAAATGTCATCCGCAAAGCTTGCATGAAAAACACGGTTTTAGAAATCTCCAAGGGATTTAACACCGGATGAATAACAATGTTGCAGGAACTGATCCATGAAACAATTGTATGACAGCTCTATCAAATTGTTTGCATAACAAAGCCTTAGCTACGTCACGGCGCATCTCGACAAATTTACCCAAATTTTGTTGGACGTCGTTTGCATGCTTTGTTGTTTTTCTACTCTTAGTCAGCCATTATTTCAAGGTTTCTTTGACTGGAGGGTAATTGTGTACACCGCAAAAGCGGTCCAGGAGACAAAATATAAAATAGGTCTCGCTCGTGGCTTTGGCCAATTACAAGCAAGATCACGTTTGCACGTGACCAGTTCGCTCTTTCAGTAAAGACTGAGTGCAAACAAGTGTGAAATACAATTGGTGGTTTTCATCAACATTATAAAGAACTGTTTGCTTGCATGAACAACATCAGAAAACTAACAGGAAAAAAAGAACTGGCAGAACGAAACGTTTTGTCCAAATTATAGCTTTGTAGCGTTTTTCATAACCGAGTTATTGCCAAACTAATTTTCAGAAAATTACAGTATTTAGTATGCCGCCGCCATGTTTGTGTCCTTCAGAGGGGCACAAATATGGCCGCCATAAAATTGCACAAGAAGTAGAGTAGATTCTACCGTCAATATAATTAGCTTTCACTTCAAATCTGTTTAGACATCACTTCTAAATTATTATCACGTCTGAAAATTTAAAAATGATATAAAAATATCCGTTTTTGTGACAGTTCAGAAACACGTTCATCCGGGACATCACAAATTTCAAATAGCTTTATTTCCAAAAGGAATCACTGGATCGATACCAAACTTTGCATAGAGATTGATGATTTCCATGTCTAGAAGATATAGAAAGAATAGCTTTGTGGGATTAACAGTTTAGATTTTAGAATTTTGATGACGTCAGATGAAAACAAAGAATATTTATCATATCCGATGTCATAGAATTTCCGAAAAATTTGATTTCAGCAGTATAGAGTGTTTTCACTTGATGTCATAGCCGCCATATTGGTGTCCCCGTACAAAATAATTTTTATTAACTTCTTTTGTTACACCAACATGGCTGCCACGGCCTTTGTCATTTAATTCCCGCAGGACTGAGTGAAAACGCTCTTTAGGAGGGACCGAATTAACCCCTTTCTGGGGGTGGAATCTCATTAGCGTGGGGTGGAATAAATTAATGTGGGTTACGTCATAGGCTATTGTCTTGCACTCAAGAATAAAATGCTGTGGAATATATTAAATTGCTGTAAATGAAATGTTAAGAAGTTTTAATTAAGATCGGCGATTGTAAGGAAACCTACAAGCGGTGGTTGTAATAGAATATTGCTCAGCATTTTATTTCACTGTCGTACATGGCAAAAGCTGTGTATTTATTGTTGGTTGAAATTCCATACAATCCTACGTTGAATTTCTTAAAACGTGTCTAATCAAAGCAAGAGATGAAAACAACTACTGCAACCCGACTGAAACCACCACTAGCTTCGGTTCATTCGATCTTCTGAAAATCAGTCTCGACACAAAATGTCACTTGTTTCATTGTCTCATCTCGCTGGTGATGATGCAGGTACTGTAGCATATTTAAAAAACAGTTTGTCACCAGAAGTAGCACTGTAGCATTGTGATCATGTCACCGGTGTAAATTGGATTGTAGTTGTACATCAGTGCTGCTTTCTCTTCCTTTCTGCTTGGAAATCGATGAGAACTTAAACGAGCTAAGACCAAAAGAAAACAATACATCAATTATGTACGCTTTGTGGCAGTATATGGAGCATATATTTACATTGATTCTAAAGCCCGGACGAAAAAGAGCGAGAGTTGAGAAGAGTCTTCCTCTCGTTTGGTCTGAAACTCTCATGCGTTCTCGGAGTACTTACCTTTGTTTTCACCGCAGTCAAACGCACGAGCATGCGCAAAGGCGTAAATTCTGGTCGCCCGCGCGCCAATTTCCCGCGCAAAATTTTGTAGGAAAACCATTGCAAGTTCTCAACCATCCGAAATCAAAACCTTGATAGTAATTTGCGAAAGGAAACAAAAGTAGGTAAAAGGAAAAGTTTAGGCTTTTCAAACACTAAGTTCAGTATATTTTCAGCATTCTGTTGATTTACCATTTTTTTGGACGTTTACCAAAAAAGTTAGACGTGTTTAACAACATTGGTGTAATGATGAGGTATGTCGGCGTAGTTTATTTTTGCTTGACTTTTGACCGCGGTGGAACCTTTGTTACCCCTTGCAGTGACGTGGCCGCGTGGGCCATGGCGCCAAGTGACCGTAGACAAGAGAGGATGGTCCAAGAGACTGAGAAGTATTTCCCATGCCCCATGATAATTTTTTGAAATCCCCGGCTATTAATAGTGTCGGTCCATGCTGCGAAAGTTATTCAGTTTTATTTCTTTGTGATCACTAGATAGCTTCGACATCACGTTACTCGAACTGACCAATGAGGCAGCGCTCTTAAAATAGCTCAGCTATGTACTGAAAATTAATATGATAGATTTCAAAAAAATTATCATTGGAAGAGACCCATCAGTTTTATAGGTACTGTGTCGAGGGGCGTTTTTACAAAAATACTATATAGCACTGACGACCAATGATACAAGCTGCAAGGATTTGAATTTACCTTGATTGACAAAAAAGTCTGCGAAGTACTGTCCAGCGAGAATAGCTTCCTGAGTGTGCTTGATGTCTTTCACCGCTGACCACTCAAACTGGGGCTTCGCTGGATGCCACTGGAACATGTAAATCGGATATTTTCGAGCTGTGAAAAATGGAAAATGCTTAGTCAACAAAGAGTGGATTGGAATTCTATTCCGTCCTTAACTTTCTCTCTGAGAACCAGTGAACTTCACACATTTTTTACCACCGGTTCGTTTTTGGTTTGGTTAATATATTCTGCTTTCAACCCCAACGCTTGCTCAAAAATACGAATTGTTCTTATTTAGGCTGCCATCACTTTCTTTCAATGTCTGGTGGAACACCAAAACGATATCCTCTAGATGATATTCTATTATTAAACACTCGATAACTGTCATTACATTTCTAGCTTTCTGATTGGCTCCTTACTCACATGTTATCAGTTCATAACACCTTTGTTGACCAAATATGGCCGTAAAATAAATGGGTGCGCAGTGTCGACAATTTCACCCAACGTGCTAATTGAACACCGCGCCAGTCGACGTTTTACCGCCGTTTTCATCATCATCATCATCATCATCATCATCATCATCATCATCATCATCAATCTTTATTTACTCACGAATATCCTATCATACAATGTTATGGTCTTCCGAAGAGTCGTGATTAACATTAACTACATTAATATAGTGACATTAAATCGTGACGCTTTCTACTTACCTTCCATGGTGGATATGAACGTCTTTCCCTTTCTGTCCTTGTTTGTTGAAACTATCTGAAAAAACTCCTTCAATTTTTCATCTTTTTGGAATGTCTGTGTGTAGAAAATCAGACGCCCACATAATTAATAGATGAACCATTCCCCATCATTTCATGTCATGCATAATTAACGATTTGTGCTCATCAAGATAATATAAGGGATTTTTTTAACCATTTTTTTTAAAGTCAGTCTGTTTCCCTTAACTTAAAACAATGGCGGTCCGCGCGGAGATAAACAATGTTATGTTATGTACGTTTTGTAAGTATGTATTTAACATGATTTATAAAGTATTGTTAAATTACTTTTATAAGTAATTATTGTTTTTGTAATGTACCAAGTAGTGTATCGTAACTGATGTGGTGTAATAAAGCTAGTTATAAAAATAATAAATATAAAAAAGCTTACCTCAGGCGTGATGCCTCTATAATGATTGTTGTAGTTGATGTCTTTCTTCGTTAAGTAGTCAATGATGTGATCAGGGGCAGAACCTAACATTTTAGTGGACTTATAATCTGAAAGAGAATACGAGACGGGCGGTCAGGTATAACCGTTACTGCTCCTCTCTTTATCCTTGTCTGAGACCCAGGGCCCGGCTGTTCAAAAGCAGATTAGAGTGGTTTTCAATTGTCTGTCGAAAGTAATCGCTGAATTGCTTTGGTATTGCTTTAGAGCGATTTTCAATTGAGTATCGAAAGTAATCCGAAATTGGTTTTGCTTTACTACGTTCTTTGATTGGTTTAAAAACCTCGCGCCACCTACTCAACCAATCACTAAACCAAAACCAGTTTTGGTTTTGGTTTTGGTTTTGGTTTTGGTTTTGGTTTTGGTTTTGGTTTTGGTTTTGGTTTTGGTTTTGGTTTTACGACACTCAAATGAAAACCGCTCTACTACGCTCTATGATTGGTTTAGAAATCTCGCGCCACCTATTCAACCAATCAGATGCAAAACTAAAACCAATCGCGACTTGGTCACACGCGTTTTCCCGCGCTTGGTGCTGGTTACTTGTATTTTATAACCAATCACAGAGCGTAGTAAAGCAAAACCAAAGCAAATCAGCGATTACTTTTGACAGTCAAATGAAAACAGTTTTAAAGTGCTTAATTACCTGAAGGCAAGTCAAGCTTTAGGCTGATATTCCTTGCATCTGTAAGGCTGAGAAAGGACTGGTCATACTGGCCAAGACTTAAGTTCCTGCCACTGATTATCATGGCAACTAATTCAAGTCCCAGACACTCGCCCCAGATGGGAAACACCTCTCCTGTCTCATCGTACGCCTAGTAGAAAACAGCACAGAACGACACTGTCAAATTGTCCATATTGATCTCTGAACTCAGGTACATCAGGGAAACAACTGCGGATGCTGATCAATTTTTGTAAATCAAAACAATTTTTGACGAGTTTTGACTTAATAAATTAACTTGTAGATTACTTGCCTTATTTATGCCTGTTCGTATTTACTTAATGCCCGATCAAACAGTCCCAACATTTTATTGTGTCTCAACATTCTCTCAACATTTAATAATAATAATAATAATAATAATAATAAATTTATATAGCGCCATTTCCCATAGGTTCAATGGCGCTGTACATAATTGAAATTAAGCAGCTATAAACTAACTAACTAACCTACAATACAGGAAAACTAAATTAATTAATTAATTAATTAAAACAATTAAACAATTAAAAATACTAACCCACTATGTACAATATTAAAAACGTATCAAAGTAAAAAATAAAAATACTTTACAAATTATTTGATGAGTTATGTTGAGAGATGTCGAGACCATGCCATGCCTAGTCCAGTTCTGGCCCCTCTCTGTCACGCAACGCTACGCTCACGTCAACGTAGCGTTGCGTGACAGAGAGGGGCCAGAACTGGACTATGCCATGCCATGCCGGCTTCAACAACGTCTCAACATTTCAAGAACAAAAGAAATGTTGTGCAAATGTTGAGACAAAGCCTGTATAAACTATGAATTCAAACTCGTCTCAACATGTCACTACACCTCTCAACATTATTGAGAGGGGGTGTCAAACGGCCTCAATATCGGCTCTCAACAACTATTTAGAGAATGTTTAGACAAATGCTGAGACCGTTTGATCGGGGCTTTAGAGTCAAACTTACTGGGTGTTATGGACGATTACGTCAGTTGCTCAAAATTCACCATGCCTCTTTTACACAAAATTCAATTCTTCTCAGCCTCTGGCACATATATACCGTTTACACGTGGGAATCGAATTATTTTCTGCTTTGTCGATGCTTTGGAAATTCGTTCGAAATTCGCGAGGATCGGGGGTGAAATGATCTAGTTTGACATAAACATGCATAAGGTCTATTATTGTTTGTGAAGTTTGGCACATTGGTTTCTCTTCTAAACAAACAAACAAACAAACAAACAAACAAACAAACAAACAAACCTTAATAGCAAGCTCAAGTAACCTTCTACCAACTGGTGTGTACCGAGACTTATTTAGCTTTACATGACCTCCAGGTAGGATTACCCTTGTAACAAAATAAGAAACACAATTTAGATATTTTACTTGCATTTTAACCCTATTCTGCCTGGGGGTGGGGGGGGGGGGGCAGAAAGTGCCCGCGCTGACTTCAAATTTATCGTACTTAAAGAGCATTCAAGCACTTGAATCATAGCCAAACTTTATGACTTTTCCTAAAAATTATCCGGGAACGTTTTGGTGTGCCAATTTTTTGATCACGTGACTTGATGTTTCCATGGCAACCAAGTTTTGACAGGCCGTTTTAGCCAAATTTTGTATTTTCAGTTTAAATGTCCGTTTTCATGAGATTTTCGCTTTTTACGAAGAGTTTCTTCCAAAATCTTTGCAATTCTTGCATCCTTATATTGTTTTCGATTTTTTTAAATCAAATTTGGTGATTTTCTGATATTTCTGAACAATTGAAAAATCCAAGATGGCGGATCCAAGATGGCGGATCCAAGATGGCGGACAGGTTTAAAGTATGACGTTATTTCGGCGTGATATGATATCATAATTGATTCGTAATTGCCACTAAAATAAACATGTTTGAATGTTTTATTCGCCACATAAGTTTTATTTTAATAGCACAAATACATTTCGAGATACAGATCGTTTTACCCAAATTTGTTGATTTTTTAGCTTAATTTTCAGTTTTCATAAAATTTTTGCTTTTTATGATGAAATCCTTCCAAAATCTTTGCCGTTTTAGCATTATTATATTTTCCTTGATTTTTCGAAAGCAAATTTGGAGATTTTCTGACATTTCTGAACAATTTAGAAATCCAAGATTTAGGATCCAAGATGGCGGATTTTTTTAACGTATGACGTCATTATGGCGTGTATGACGTCATAATTGACACGTGACTGCTACTAAAATAAAGATTTTCGGATGCTTTACACACCATGTAAGTTTCATTTTCATAGCGTCAATACTTTTCGAGATACATAGGCTCAGGAACGAAAAAAAAGCCCAGGCAGAATAGGGTTAAGGGAGCAAACTACGTACAACAGTCCGGCTCGATATGGAATATTGAAACACTTTTTCAAAGGTATTGTAGCAGAATTATTTCGAGAGATTCGTAAATGTGATATAAGTTCACTGGTGGATGATGGCTGTAAGGGTTGTTCCCTCTGCTCATCATAAGTATATAATCTTATCACTTTTATATACATCAACTTTTTAGCGATTATTATTCAATTATCAGATTATTAGATCAGCTACTACTAGATTGTTAGATTAGTATGATTAGTATTAGATTTTTATACTATTATTATATATTTTACACAGCTTTAAATATTTTAAATTTGTTAGTATCTATTTATTTTTTTGTGTCCCCAAATTAGTATGGGATTTTCCCAGGCTATAAGGCATTGACACGTTAATAAAGTTTTCTATCAGCTTCTATCTATCTATCTAGACTTCTAAGTTTGGTGCACGTGCTTTTAACTTTAGACAGCTGATTATAAGACTAGTAGATAAGATAGATAAGATAAGTCAAGTAGATAAGTCACGGAAAATTCGCGAAATCATCCAAACTTTTGGTATAACGGTTTTCAATTGAGTGTCGAAAGTAATCCGGAATTGCTTTGGTTTTGCTTTAAAACTCGCGTCACCTTCCCAACCAATCAGATACAAAATCAAAACCAATCGCTTCTTGGTCACGCGTTTTCCCGCGCTTGGCGCTGGCCACGTGTATTCGCTTTAAGTTCTCATTCTTGGTTTTCATGTGACGTCATCAAATTCTAAAATTCAAAACCGCGAGGCCTACATAATTTTTACCTTCATTCAAGGAAAGATTACCTAAATATATATCTGTTCACAATTTCTTAGCTCGATCTCATGCTTTCTTTTGAAAATAGAACGGTTTAAATTTCCAAGTTTTCATCGTACGTGACATCTGCAGGACGGCCGTGACAGAGCTGTTCCGTATCTAAAACATGACTCTTCGGTTGATTTTCAGCATTCTAAACAATTTAAGTTTAAGGAGAAATATTTATCTAAATATTCGAAAGTTCACAAGAGAAAACAAACCTCCTTTCTGGTAAAAGTGAACTCCAGATGTTTTTTCCTATTTCCGGCGGCCATGTTGGAGCCCCTCAGAGGGACTCCAACATGGCGTTTCCATACTGAGCTCTATAAATTTGTGTGGAACATTTTGACAAATAACTCGAGTAGGGAATACCGCACAGACCTGAGACTTGGACTGATTCCTTATTTATTCATTATCTATGACATGTCAATTTCTTGACTTCATTCATGGAACGGTTTCGATTTTTTTATTTATGGCGTGACAGTGAAAACCGAGAATTGGTTCGTTCTGTTGTTTACGTTTGTTGTGATTGGCCATTGTAATTGCTTTGGTTTGAAAACCGCTCTTGGCTATTACTAGAGTAATTATTCTGCGATGTAACGTATTCCAGCTGCGGAGTTTCTCGCCAACTCGCGAAAATTAACTTACCCGTTTAGTGAATGAAACATCCTTTCTACTTCTTCCATGCTGGAGTTCACACTGTTTTTAGTCAAGGAATTTGATTTGCTTGTTTTATAGTATTCTTTACTGTGAGGGACCTTCAGGTCACAAATCGTCAGTTTGAGACTTTATCGCTTCTGATTGTTTTTCTTTTTAACACTTTAACACAATTAAGATTCAGTGTACTATAGAGTGTCGAAAGTAAACCGCTTTGGTTTTGCTTTACTCAGTACGTCCTGTGATTGGTTTAAAAAACTCGCGCCACCTACTCAACCAATCAGATGCAAAACCAAAACCAATCGCGACTTGGTCACACGCGTTTTCCCGCGCTTAGCGCCGGCAGTACGTGTATTTGCTAGGGGTTGACACCTTATGCTCCTCAAAAACGGACTATTATGCTCCAAATTATGCTTGACTGTAGCTATTATGCTCGTAATTATGCCGCAAACACATTTTCCCCAGTCCCCACCCCCGCGAAACAAACACAATTTTCATAATAAGTTAGTAACACAAAGGTACAAAAAATAAAATAAAATAAAATTGACCCAAATTAACAAATACTCCCCCCACCCCCATTCCCGCGAAACAAAAACTGCAACAGCACAAGCCCGTGAACAATATAATTAACACATAATACGAGTACGAACTGTCCAATTTGGGAAATAATTGGATTCAGCAGCAGCAGACGTCCTCAGAATTTTTATCATCCACTTAATTATTTCCCAAATTGGACAGTTCGTAGTCCTATTACATATAAAAATCGGACCTGCTGATAACCAATCAGATTCAAGAATTTTGTTATAGTTTTGATTGCTTTGGTTTTGGTTTAACGACACCCGATTGAAAACCGCGGCTCTAATTCAAGAACGGGTGTACATTCCACCTGTGACATCCAAGGACTCGCTGATTTAAATTGATACTTTGATATAAAGAAATCAAATAAAAAGGCTATTTTAATTAGTGCTGCCTTTTGGCTGTGCTAAGCATAGAAAAAAAACCCCGTTAAATTCAGAGGATACAAGATAGGTGCTGCACGGGCCCCAGCAGATTCCAGAAACTTGACGTAGACAGCAACAAGATATTGGCTACCGAATTGCACCATACGTCCACCGGTCTCTTGTGTCACGATACCTTGTGTAAAAAAAGACAATAAAATCAATGTAATTTCAAGAGAAAGAGATTTTTGAAGTTTTACAGGAACTGGAGTAGTTGCAAAGGAAGCCTGAAAACAAGGCTTTAACGGGATTGTCATGTCAGTGTAAACGCTCTGGTGGTACTGACTTTTCAGTATTATGATATCATTTTAGTTTAAGCTTACGAAAATTGATCAGTGATCAAATTAGTATACATTCAAACATGATTATCATAGCTTAATGAGAAGTTATTGTCTTACGAGTGTTTATGTCATGAGCTATTACCGATTTATTCAGGTTAAAGTCAAAAACAAATTCGTAAGTCCAGTCTAAAAAAAGGTCTAACGAGTCGGCTAACATCACGGTTACCAGTTTGAATTCAATGTATCCTTCAAAGAAAGCATGACGTTTATTTATGTGGCAACAAGTTCTTAGCCGAATAAATAAAGCCAAGTTTAAAGTCATTTCAACATTTTAAAACTAACTAAAGGAATAAGACCTCAGGACTACACTGACCTATGACTGGACGATTCGTTTTGATCACGCGTCTGGGTGCTAAATAACGCTGCTTTTCCGCTTCATGGTATTCAAACGTTAGAACAAGGTGACCAAAAGTTGCTAATGAAATTCCAAACATCAGCATCATGTTCCAAAAACTTTGAGAATAGAAGGTCATTTTCTTTAAGAAATAAAACCTTTTTGAGTTCCCTCTGAAACTGATTCACTCCCGATAGTTCCACGTCGGCACCAGCGATAAGACCATATAATTATATGTTAAAATGTAGCTTCGAGATCTGCAAGTTGCACAGCGGTGGGGAGAGTCGGAATTTCATAAATTCACCAGGAGTCCTCCATCCTATTGTTACTTTCCTAACAACCAGTTTTTCTTTAAATAAACGTGGTGAAACCGCCTCAGATTCAGATAATATTTTTCTTTAACAAGAAATTGTGCGTAGAGAGAAGGAAAACGGTTTTAAGTTCCTTTTGAAACTGATTCCCGATAGTTCAACCTTGGCACCAGTATTACTGAGACAATGTGTAGCTTCGAGATCTGCAAGTTGCCCAGCAGGTGAGTAACACCTTCCAAACAAAACCAGTTTTTCTTTATAATTTCTTTGTTCCTGTATACTGTTTCTAAGCAGGTCGTCTCTCTAGCATTTTTTGTTGAAAGGCCGCTAATTGGTTTGTAATTTTAATTCATTCAAACAACAATTAAAGCCGCCTCAGATAATATTCTTCTTCCGAAAAAAATTGTGCGTGGAGAGCAAATAAAATGAAGAGATTTGAGACGATTTTATACGTTAGGCCATCCCCATGAAATGCTTTGTTTCCCATCGCCCGATCGACCCAATTTTTTCAAAAAGTAAAAAAAAAAATTAAAGTTTCTAATTCATTGCCTGCGCCCTTTTCTCGGGTGTTTCCAAGTTTAATATGCTTTGTTTACATCTTAAAGTCACTCTGACATCTAAATCAGCGCAGTAATGACGTCTTCGAACACTTTTCAGAGTGATATCGGCTCGTTGCAAAATGGTGGTCACGGGGAAGATATAATAAAGGCTCGCTTGGAATTATTTATGTATAATGGACTTTTCTTTTCTTTTTTTTTTTACCGACCGACCGACCGACCCACTTTCACGAGAGAGAGGGTGATGGGAAACAAAACATTTTATGAGGATGGCCTAATATAAGCAAAATGACTTGGTTTACACCGTTTATACGTGTTAACCGGCTCGTCCGGCTCAGAAATAAATCCTTTCAGAAGTTAAGCATCATAAAACCCCACACGCAGAGCTAGCAATAGGGGTGGTCAGAATGGTCTTTCAAAACTAACAGGTCTCGCAAAATTTTAGTCGAATTTCACAGGTCTCGCAGTCTCGTTTTTTTCGCAAAAGCATTTCAAAGTCTCAATTCGGTCTCGCAATTTAAAAATTCAAAAAGTCTCGGTCTCGCAGAGAAAAACGCTAGTCGCCGTCTCGCAAAGTCTTGAATTTACCATTCGCCACCCCTAGCAACGCAAACTTGCAATTCAACGGGTACATGCTTGTGTGAACGATACATGTGTTTTTCAACATTTTGCCTCAAGAAAATTCAAATTGTCTTCCCGATGAAGACGATAATGTTTCGGTACGTAGCCTGCGTAGCTGGCGGTATTGTTCGCGCGAGGTAGAGTTTTGGCGGAAATTTCACTCGCCTCCTCTCCATTCTCCTCGCGGCTTAGACGCTCAGAGGTCAAAGAGAAAAATTATAAGAGACAGACATTTCCCAAAGTATGAATACTAGATACTGATGATATAGATACTGATGAAATGCCCAGATTAAACACAGTTTATTTTATTCATACTTACCAATAACTGGACGATTAGTTTTGATTTGCTTCTTGTCAAATAGAAAACTTCGATGTTCTGCTTCAGAAATCTGCAAGATTGATGGTGAAATCAAACAGGCAAATAACAAGAAGAAAGGAAACATGTTTCTTCTATCGGCAAGTTGTTCAAACTAAAATCTTAAATCACAGGTGAAATCATAGGGTCTTCTTATATGGATACCACCATAACATAGACATTTCATTCAACTGGTCCCAGCAGAATTCTCACTTAATTGGTTTTAAAATAACACCCTTTATCACGATTCCACAATATTTCACCGTTAGGCGATTTCACCATATTAGGCCAAGAGAACACGTAAAATATGAGAGCCTGGTTTGACCGGTTTAGAACAGAGCGAATACAGAAAATAGCAAAACAATTTTGCAGTGGAATAATAAATCCCTTATTCGTAATACGCTCGTGTTTTGCTCGTTGCTTGTATTTTTCCTCGCAATGGGCTCCTGATGTTAAACCATCGAATAAGGTGTATGTAACCCGGCTTGGGGACGAGGCAGCTGTAATGCTGTTTTTATTTCGTGGAACTAGACTGCAAAGCAGTCGTTTTTTCTCTAAATCGCTGGTCGCAAGGCACGAAGCGCCGAAAGCGTGTTCCTCGCGTGAGAAGCGCGCGAGCCTCACACGCCCGCAGGGCCGTGTGAGGCGAGAATAAGCGTCTCTCCCCAGTTCCACTCTCCGTTTTCACACTCGCTCCCATTCTCGTATCCTCTGTTTCTTTTGGTCACGTGGTTGGCGAAACAGAGGCTATGGTCTCAGCCGTTACCGGATGTCCGAAAATTCCGCAAATCCATTCATTAATTCGTGTTGCGCATTCATTTCTTATCAGCCAATGAAAAAATTCGATTTTTTCCTTGCGACCAGGGCTACTCGTTTCCGGCGCAAAGAAAAAAAAACGAGGAGCTCTGGGAACGAGGATGCACGACGGATGACAGACCAACGCACAAAATACGACTGTGTCTAGTTCTTTATATTTGTACATTGTACTACCGTTAGGCCGCTACAGAAATGACACTGAACTCAGATTAAACGTGCCTACAATATAACTTTACCGCCCGGCTCGTCACGCAATTGGCAAATCAGGAAAGATTGCGTGACGAGCCCAGTTCCTTACCCGTTACCCCTTGCGCCCATGCAGATAGTGTCAGCAAGGTTCAAGAATCATGGCAGAGAATAAACAAAACGGACAACCTTCACAACCTTTACTTTCTTCCTCGAGCGGTGTTGTTGATGGACGGGCAAACAAACTTAAAAGCTTGAATCCGGTCACGGGCGAATCAGACGAGCCCATTTTAGTTGGTTTTGAAGATGTCAGCGCCGCTGCATACAGGATTCGAAAAGGGGTTCGAAAAACACCCTGTGATGTAAGTAAAAATTAGCTTATCTATTGTCTGATTCCGGTGTCTGGGCATGATACTGGGTGATAGAAAAATAGAGAGACTCGCCGAGAAGTTGGAAGGATGAGAGTTGCACGAGAGTTTACTCTCTTCAGCTCGGGCTAAACGAGAGAAAACTCTCGACGACTCTCAAGAAATTTAACTTTGAGCAGGTTCAAATGAGACAGACAGAGCGCGCGCGCGCGACAGGTCGGCTCTCGTGACGCGATCTGTAGTAACAGACATTGCAAGCGTCATATCCAGCTAATACGAAAACGTAGACCCTCGAAAACGAAGAAGTTTTCGAATTAAGACCCTCTCTTTAAATATATGATATTTTAAAAACTTTTTTGTGGCTGGGCATGATGACCTTTTCCTTGAGCAAACCGCCAGACCGTGACTGTGTTACGTTACACGTATGTCTGGCGCGTCTGTCCCTTCATTGATCATTAGCATAGTTAATAAAAGGAATGGTTATGAAGCCTGACAAAAGTCTTATATGTTTTTGTTCGTTTTTGTTGGCCTTGACCCTGCACAAACCTGACAAAATACAATAGGTGTTTACGTCACGCCGTGTTCAAGCAACTAACCAATAGAAACGTTTTGATTACGTAATTCATGCATAGTGTATGAACGCAAAACAAAAGATTGTGCAGGGTCATGGACCTTCCAACATAAATCTTGGTGTCTTTGTTTGTTCCTTTGAAGTTTGCCGGGCTTCATAACCATTTCCCTCTATTAACTATGACCATTAGAGAGGTTCATCCGTATAACAGTTTCTTCATTAGAGTGTTTTTTTTTAGATTTTGATATTCAACTGCTGTGAGGCCCATAGACAGGATTTTGAATGGGCGGGACAGGGGGGGAGGGGCATACGATATGTAAATACGTTCAAAGCTGCGATTGTTTTGGTTTATTGGATGAACCAGTTGATTCAGACTTCATTTTCAAACTACACCAGTTAATATCGAATTAGAGCACAAGCACTGCTATTTCACTACTATTTCACTTTCTTTTGAACCATCGGTCCACAATAGGTGGACCTCCACAGCCCATGAGGGGGGTGTGGACGCACCCATCGCACTCCCCCTCCCTATGGGCCTGGACTGAAACTTGTATTTATTTACTAAATTCAGTGTGATTTTTCATGAAATTGCTAAATTCACAAAAATTAAATAGTTGCTAAATAAATATAGTTTATAGTACCATTAACTTACTGTAAGTATTTCTGATTTACCATCCGATAGAGATCTAATATGTCAGAGACTTTAAAAATGGACTTGTATTTCAAAAAGGAATATCTTCAACATACTGGAAGGTAAGCAAATTATAATAAACTTCACAAGCCTGCGAGCAAGCTCTCTAGCTTGGGGGTGGGGGTGGGGAAGATCTCTTTCCCTCTCTCCTCTACCCCCACCCTCAGGAGAGCCTGCTCGCAGGCCAAATCTTCACAAGCCTAGACTGACTCACAACTGTCATAGCTTATCCCGGTCAATATATAGCATGAAACAACTATAAACAACTATAGCTAGCTGGAGTATTATATTGCCAGATCTGCCTGGATGGAGGAATGCTGATAAAAAATATAAATAATTGTTAATTATAAAATTAATTATTTTATTTTCAAATAGCTTCAAAGAAAGAGGTGCCAGAAACACTCTTCTAATGCTGTCTAAAGTAGGTGTTAAATAATAACAAATTATTTAATTATAATACTTTATTGTGGTGGATCCAAATTGGGGCCCCAAAATGTTTGTACACACACAATAACTTTTTCATAAATAGGCTTATAATTATTATTACATGTCACATGATGCAGCCAAAACTGGCGAATATCCGATGTTATAATCCATCAAATTTTTTTCTTGCGCGCGATTGGTCTAAACACGTCACGTGACACAGCCAAAACTGGGGAATATCCGGGTGATATTCCCCAAGTGATATTCCCCAGTTTTGAAAATTTGCGTTTCACGTTCGCAGGTTCAGTTTTTGTCTCAAATAAATTGCTGAATTAAATAAAACGGATTGTTTTGAACAGACTAGAAATATGCTTGAACGCCAACAGAATTATTTTGATGTTTAACAGCTTGGCCGACCGAGATCTTTCACGGCAAACAGAGCGGCCTTGTGAAAAAATATTTGAAGGATAATAACTACAATAGCCTCCATTTGGCTTCAAAAATATGCTCGGATATTTGTCCTTGGACATTATCTGTTCCTCGAAGCTCACAGTTTTCCTCGAGCTTCGCTCTCGGAAAACTGTTCGCTTCTCGGAACAGATAATGTCCACGGACAAATATCCGAGCATATTTCCTCGCCAAATGGAGGCTATTGTTTATATATCCCCCAAGTGATACTATTAAAACTATCCCCCAGTTATAAAAAATGAATATTTTTAAGTTATTGTAATATTGGACACCTAAGCTGTCCGTGCTCCAATTTGGTGAAAAATAGAGCATGCTATTTAAAACCAATCACTTTGTTAATGAAATAGATTATGATTATGGGGAATAGTAACCCTTGGCCGTTTTTGTACAGACCTCGAGCCAATATTCTCCAGATCGTGCGGCTCTCAATTGCTTGGATGAAATACATGCAGTATACTGATTATATAATAAATTATTAATATAAGACTAAAGGTTTGAGTTTTTGGCTCTTTAAAGGAGCAGAAGAAGAAAGGAGTGATAGCAGCCTCAGCTGGGAACCATGCCCTTGCATTATCCTATCACGGGAGAGATCTGGGGATACCCGTTACTGTTGTCATGCCACTCAATGCTCCTATTATGAAGATCTCAGCTTGCAGGAAGCATGGTGCTGAAGTGCATGTAAATGGCGCAGATCTTATAGAGGTTGGTACCAGCTACACCTGTTGCCTTAAGACAATGATAGTAGACAAGGATGTTTCTGTCAAGACACAGAACCCGCAGTGGGCCAAAACCCAAGGAGGCATCCTTGAGGTCCCTGCGTAGATTAGTACTCACTGTATGAAAATACAGTTCATAAATAATACCAGATCAAAACTCGGTTTGTCCAAACTGGGATCGCAGGGGGGAGGGAGTATCAGGAGAAAAAAGTAGGCTGACGCAAGTTTGCTTAATGATGATGACGTCATCAGTCTGGTGTATTAAACACTTGTGCTGTGAGAAGCATTCAATCTATTTTCCTTGAGAAGACACTGTCTAGATTATTCAGGTCTTAAATTCAGGCCTCAAGTATTTTCACAAATAGGGGGGGGGGGGGGGGGGAATGGCCCGGGCCCCAAGGAAGCGTTGACGTTTCATTTGTGGTATTTGGGTGCAAAGGATATTCTGGGAAGGTTCTTAGTATATTATTATTACTTTTATCCATCAAATAGTCAAATAGTGTAAAGGCCTGCAGACCTATACCTGACTGTCATGTATGACCACTACTGGACAGGTGGCATTTTTATATTTTACTATATCTTTCATTTTTTAATTTCTTTGAACAGTCCAAAGAAATCGCCCTCAAGATGGCAAAGGCGAACTTATTGGCTTACATAAATGGGTAAGGATGCTGTTACTGTCTAATTCAGTTTTATTATTTTGTGATTTACTTTGGATATTGTCATTATCCCTTTCACTCCCAGAGTCAAACCTTGAGTCAATATTTAAACATGGTTGTAATTTTGAGTCTGTGGATGAAACCCTAGTGTGTGACCATTCAATTGAAAGCTATTGAGCAGTACTTTCATGTGGTACTGTTTTATTATGCTGTACAAGGTGGTTCTAACTTTTGAGTCTGTGGATGAAACCCTAGCGTGTGACCATTCAAATGAAAGCTATTGAGTTAGTGTTTGTTTTTGAAAGGGTTAATAAACGTTCTTTTCAGGTATGACCATCCAGACATTCTATCAGGCCAAGGTACATTGGGCTTGGAAATTGTAGAAGAGGTTCCTGACTTAGATGCCGTTGTGATTCCCGTGGGAGGAGGGGGTCTGATAGCCGGTGTTGCTGTAGCTGTTAAAGGATTACGTCCTGATGTGCAGATAATTGTAAGAATAAATTATGTATCAGAGTGGTTTATTCAATTGAGCGTCGTAAAATCAAAACCAAAGCAATCACAACAACTTACTGTAAACAAAGAAAAAATGAACCAATGAGAACTCAAAGCAAATACACGTAGCTGGTGGCAAGCGTGGGAAAATGCGTGCGACGAAGTCGCAATTCATTTTGGTAGGTGGGTGGGACAAGGTGGTGGGACAAGTATTTTAAACCAATCACAGAGCATAGTAAGGCAAAACCAAAGCATTTCCGCGATTACTTTTGACACTCAATTGAAAACCGTTCTTAGTGCAAGCATGAAATAGAAAATGAAATTATAGAGAATGGTTTTGCCAACTGGTATAAAATAACCTGATAGATTTTTGCCGCTTTGACTAAAAGGGCCAAAGATGTAAGGCTAGTTAGGGAAGAAAATTAAGCTGAATAAATTTTGGTTTAAAATGTGGTAAGGGATATACTCAACACCAATAGGCTTTTTGTTATACATTAAATTATACCCAAAAACGTCATCGCTTCTGCACGTATTGCGTGCCTATGTTTTTGTTTGATTGCGCACAATTCTCAGATTCTGGTTTATTAAAGACACTGTAGTCCAATCCATAGTTTATTTTGTTTGTTCGTTTTATTCAGGGTGTTGAGTCTGAACGCTGCGCCAGCTTTCAGGCCGCTATGGATGCTGGTCATCCCGTCAAGATAGACGCTATTCAGTCGCTGACATTAGCTGACGGTAAGATTTCCAACTGCAGCAAGGCTGCAGCATGACTGTGACGGCATTACCGTTTGACTAGTCTCCTTCGCAGCCGTTATTTGGGTCGTTGGAGAAGCATTGCGCAACGACCCAAATGGCTGCAAAGGAGACTACCATTTGACAGGAACGTTAATGACAAAACTTTGTCTTGCCCTTTCTTCCTTGTCCTGAGACTATATCTCCCCTCGATAGGGGGGGGGGGGGGGGGGGGGGAGGCGGCGGGAAGTCTACAAGTGGCGGAAGAAGGGAGGGAAGGAAGCAGGATTCCCAAAGTGGTGGGAAACGGGAGAATTAGGAACTTTTTGCAACATTGCATAATATTTTTGAATTGAAAAAGTACAAAGAGGCGGAACCACAACGGAAGGGACGTGGGAAGTGGGAAGTGTGAAGTGGGAAGTAGGACGTGGGACGTGGGACGTGGGAAGTGGGAAGTGGGAAGTGGGACGTGGGAAGTGGGACGTGGGAAGTGGGAAGTTCAGACCCCATGTTCATGCTGGGGGGTTACCTGCGATGGACTAACACCCCAGCCCCATCCAGGGGAGTAGCGATACTCCTAGTCTGCTTCATGCTATGGACCTTTTAAACATTCTTAACTACGACACTGAACTATTATAATCCCAACATCTTCATTCTTTGCTTCTAAAAGGAACAGCGAATTAGTTTCACGGACCAAAATCAAAACGACATTACTATTCACTGATCTTGTTCTTCATCTTTACAGGCCTGTGTGTCTCCAAGGTTGGTTCAAACGCCTTTGCAACAGCTTCAGGACTGATTGATAAAGTAATAAGTGTCAGGTAATTATTATATTATAAACAACATTTGGTCAAAATGCCATGACATTAATTTGATGTGGATGCTAAAATGCTCCGATGCCATACATCAGTTGACTGTAGATTTCACCGTGTTTGTCCCTCCACTGAGATTTATTCCGACGGATTTTGTTGCTTTTCAGCGAGGACTTTATTGCTCTTGCCATTCTACGTCTGATTGAGGAAGAGAAAGCAGTGGTCGAAGGAGCTGGTGTGACTGCATTTGCTGCTGTGCTGGCTGGCTTGTTACCTGAACTGCAGGATCGCAAGTAAAGTTCTCTAATTCATGAATAATTCGTTAAGTTGAAACAAATGAGATCATAACCGTGACGGAGGTTTGGATACTTGGTATTTTTACCATTTTATTTCTCAGTTTTTCGATTAAGGTAGCCTGCGAGCAACCTCGTCCCCAGGGTCTCTCATCTTCCCGCCCCCTGGGGGCGGGAAGATGAGAGACCCTGGGGACGAGGTTGGCCTGCGAGCAGGCTACGATTAAGGAGATATATCAAACACTTCAGACAGTGTTTCATCCGATTTCCAAACACCTCGAATTTCGTCTAAAACAGTCCGCTGCGCGTCGCATTTTCAAACCGTCTCTCGTATTAATTAATTTTGATATATTATACATCACAACGTTTACTCGTATCTTATGTTCTATTTACTGTACATCAGGACAATATCACTTCCTGCTGACCAATTACAAGTGATTGTCTATTAAGCGACCTCCTTTGTACGTACTTGACAAGCCAACAGTTTTTCAACATATGACTGGCCGCTTATTTAGGGAAACTGTTCCAACGAGGCATTTACAAAGGACCTCTTTGCGAGTAACATATATAGTGTCATTGAGTATTACATTTCGCGTTTTCAATTTTCGCGGCTATTTGTTTTCGCGATTTTTTTTCAATCGCGAAAATCACGAAAATTAGTACCGTATTTTCTCGATTAACGCGCGGGTTCAAATAAAGTGTCTAGTTTTAAATAAACGCCGGGGGCGTCTAATCGAGAAAATACGGCACTCACGAAAATAAGTGAGAATAAGGTACTAAACCCACATTTTTATCCTAGGGTTGTTATACCACTGTGTGGAGGGAATATTGACTCGACTGTGCTTGGTCGCTGTATTGATCGCGGTTTAGCTGCAGATGGAAGGCTGTGTAGGTTCATTGTGACCGTCAGTGACCGACCAGGAGGAATCGCTGAACTAACAAGACTGTTGTGTTCTCTGGGAGCTAGGTATGCTGCTGGGTTTCTCCGTTTGTAACTGTATTAGTAAAACTATAAAGAAAACGAAACTTCAAATCTATCTTTTCTTCTTCTCTCTCGCTTATAAAGGCCGCGGATGGAATATGGTAACTGCAGCTTTTAATTAGCAGCATAAGTACAATGTGAATTGTAGAACATAGCTCGTTACCCTGAAGCACGGCATGTTGGCAATCAAGAGCAATGATTAAACCTTTCATTCCAAAGCTCGAAATAATAATACATTATAATAAATAATAATAAATTAGTTGTTCGCCTAGTGCGATGGTGAAAATTACTGTTGTTGGTGACTGACGTCTCGACTCCTGGTCTCAAACCATTTACTAACTCAAACTATTCATTTGACTGTTGTTTTATTTGTTTGTTTTTTAGCGTCAAAGATATATTTCACGAAAGGGCGTGGCTTGTGTCCAGTGTGTTTAGTGTTCAGGTGAGAAAACAACCTCATCCCCAGAGCCTGGGATCACGCTTTATATGATAATTCGTTTAGGTTTTTGAATAATTGAACAACCGTCCTAAGGATGGTGCAGATGTGTGTACTGTAGTGGGCTCGCTTGCACATAAATAATGCAAAAACCAGTTGCTCTCGGAAAGCTGTATGACATTTTGTACTTCGTTTAAAACAATTTAAGTTTTTGAGGTAAGTACTTCCTCGTTGTAGGTTTAATATCTAATATATATAGTACTCAAATTCGAGCACTTCGGAACATCAACAAATTCGAGTAGGAACTTCGTCACGGATGGCGCATCTTGAAAAAAATTGGCCAATTTTTTCAAGTTCGTCATTCGCAATCCGTCTTAGTCTTCTCCATCCTCAACCATCCTTGTTTCTGTTTGATTTATTATCACCTTTTTGCTGTTTTTCTACCTTAGTAGACTATTATTTTGACGCTTTCTTCAATTTGAAGGTAATTTTGCACGTCAGAAAAATGACTTAAAATATCGTGACATAGCTCCTTTAAAGCATTCAGAATCGTCCTTTTTATCATGCCAGTGTTATATAGTCGTGATTCCAAATTTCTTTTTCATTTTTACAGCTCAAAGTAGTGCTTGAAGTACGGGATGGCGAGCATGGACATCAAGTGAAACAAGCACTTACACAGCAATACCCGAATAATTTGCTCTGGGGACTGGACCTAGGCTTCACAGCTTCCACGTCACGCATCACTGAGACATGACACGTGACTTATAGTTCTAACATATGAACTTGTGTATGGGATTGGCAATCAGAATCAATGAGTGTGAATAAGAATTTGAATAATGTATGACAAGAGAGGATGATCTAAGAGAACACATCCCCCATACATGGGCCTCTTCCAATGATAATTTTTTTCATTCTAATTTTAGCGTGGTCATACTGCGCGGCTATTTTAAGGAAGACACCTGATTGGTCAGTTGTAATGACGTAATGAAATTTAAGATTTCTGATCACATCTTTAAATTTCGATTTACGATTTCAGTAGATGGACGTCAACACGACGGCGAGTGGGGACGAGAACTATAATAACTTTCACAGCATGGCGCGAAGCTTAAAAAAAACTATCACGAGGCATGGGGATGTGTTCTCTTAGATCATCCTCTCTTGTGTATGATTTATACCGTAAATTGTACCTATTTTAACCTTACGCAATCGTTTACATGGCGTACAATGAACTATGCAAAATGTGAATTTTAATTTTTTAAAAAGGTAGCAAAGCTAGGGAAGGGGTGTAAATTTGTGTATTGTGGGGGTAGGAGTGGGGTTAAGAGTCCGCTCAGTATTTTAAATCGGACAGTGTAAATTGCAACAATCTGTTGTTTTTTGGCTGCGTATTTATCTCAAATACAAACAGAACAGGGGGAGCTTGTATTTGTGTGACTAAATAAAAAAAACATAGCTTTCTGTGTAGCTGAAGTCTCTCGTGTTTTTATTTCTATTTATTCTTGATATTTTCATTTTTATCATGATTACACTATTGGAATGGTTTACGGGGGTGTCGTCCGCGATAACCCGCTAACTCGCTATGGTGTAAACTTTAATCAATACCAATCTCAACCCCAGAGCTCTTCTCTTTTGCGTATGACAATACAGTAATTAATCATTCTTGCGTGGGGGACACGCGTACGCACCACGCAAAACGTGGAACGTGTGAGCTGTGGATCAAATGATGCACCATCGCACCGCACGTCTGGCCCAAAAATACTATTTAATTTGCATTATTGAAGCTACTCAGTAGTAAGAAATAAAAATCATTTACTATATTGTCACAACAGTTAGGGAGAACAAGGGGAATGTTTTACTACAACTTGAATATTCTAGATACAACTGTAGTCGAGAAGTGACACGGAAAGGTGCTTCTATGTCATCCTCTCTGCCGATGATATAGCTGTTACACAATAGATTGTACAGAACGTTGCGCAATCTCAGTGCCAATACGTCACAGGACAGCTTTTTGAATGTAAGCTGGTGACCTGACTAGTAACTGAGCTCCACTGAGTCGACCTTTAGTTCAGTGTACAATTAACCAGCAGTACGCCTTGACTATCCACCCTAGACAGACAACAGAGCTTAACGAAAGAGCTGTTTTACATAAATATTAAAAAAATGCGAGAAAGGTAACAAAATGTTCCACTTGTATGAAATATCCTCTTCACTGTAAACTGGCCAATGATTGTTTTCATCCTCCATTAGATGCAAACATCTTGCTAAACCACAGAGAACGCCAAACCTTCCAAAAAGGAACTTGTAAACCTGAAATTATATTAAAAACGTGCGCTGTTCCAAAATAATTATTCATAAGTAGCACCATAGGTAACCAAAGCGTTGAATAAGAGTTTGTATGGCGTTCGCTACACTGGCGGATTCTACCGTTGAGTAGAAACTCAACAGGTGAGTTTTCGAAGGAAAAGTGAAAATAATTTTCGATCGACTTTCAGATCCATACAAACTCTTATACAGCGCTTTGGTAACCTGTGGTAGCACCATGAAATACAAGATAAATATAGACCAGTGGTTATGAGTGTGTGAAATAATCACTCATGGCTTATCAGTAGAGTCATTAATTACTCATTTCTAATTAAATAATTCATTTGATGGATAAATTATGACTAAATTTATGCTGTAAAGCTATATATCCTCACCTCAAGAAATGAGACTGCATTCCTAAATTAGTGGCGACTCCTTGAGGGCGGAACTGTAAAAGATAAGGAAATAATTCATTAAGTTCAATCATTCACGGACATGCAGAAACTAGCCTGTTCCCGGTGCGGGGGGAGGTATTTCCTATATAATGGACGACTATTCTTGGGTTTCACGTGACGTCACAGCTCTTCCGGGCCTCTCCAAATATGGGCATCCGCCATTACTGTGCCCCTCAGAGCGTGAAATTTATTGAGATCGTAGGCCATTTTTGTAGTATCTTAAACTTTTCGATGGCTTTATCGCAAGACAACGGAAACGATGGGCTTGAGAATCTCAGCAAGAGCATTCCAATCCTTTCTCAATATGCTTCGTTATTGGAAAGCCGCTTTAAGCAGCGCTATCTCATGAAAATTTCAGTGATAGGCATTGACCCGTTCACAATTCCAAGTGAGCAGTTCGATCCAGAGTGCTTGCCTCCAGTCGAACAGTCAGACCTGTTCAGCTACCTGGTTCTCCAAACTAGCCACCATACGAAGGAGCAATTCAAGGCCTACAAGAGTTTGCTGGCTTATACCCAAGTGGTCTCTGGTTTTGTTGGTTCACTGCATGGAAAGGTGATAGCGGGAAAGCATGTTGTTGTGGCTAAGGTTCGACATTCCCAATCAATGAATGATAGTTATTACCATGATGCAATCAGCCAAGAAATAGAAGAGCAGGCAAATGATTTACTTGGTGGACAGTTAGTTTCATTAGAATTTGTTCCTGTACAGCAGCAACTTAATGGAAGTGACTGTGGAATTTTTTCAGTTGCATTTGCAACATGCTTGGTTTTAGCTACTGACCCAAGATATGTAACTTTTGACATCCGATCCCTGAAATGCGCCCCCATTTATTGCAATGTCTTAAAAGTGGTGCAATCAGCATGTTCCCTGCCTTTTAGAGCATGCATTATAGCTTTGGACATGCAGGGCATACAATTCCATTGTTCTTATAAATTGTCTAAGGTTGATTCAGGAATTATACTATTGGGGTGACTGATATTACAAGTTGTTGCACTAGTCATGCCAGAAAAAAAGAGGTTGAATGTTATGATAGGATTGATAAATTTGTTTGAAAGGGGGTCATTATGGTCACCCCCTGGAAAAAAAAACAGGACCTGCCCCTGATGCTTTAGTGCAATATGAGAAATAAAAATGGTACAAATAATCAAATTACAATGTTGATTCATAATAAGCTTATATTTTCCATTCCATTCAAAGTTCCTTGTTATTTACAATGTAACATTACAACTGCTTAACAAATATATACAAACTATCAAAGAGCCTTTGTTTATTTATTGCCAATTATAAAATAAGTATGAGATTGACCCTCTTTGTTATTTAATTATACATTTGCAATTTAATAACACTGGCACTATGAGTACTCCCACACACTGAGTGCCAAGAGTCAGATGCCTCAATTTCCGTGGCAAAAGAAAGAATGCTAAACCGCATTAATAACATTATTGTGAAATGGAAAAAATAATAATAACCAGGTTATTTTTCATTTTGCATTTCCTAAAATCGGCTTCAGTCTGGCAGTATATCGTGTTGTACTTTGTAGTGCCAAGGTGCTCTTTATGTTGCTAAATCAGAAATGTATATTTACTATAATGGTCAGATCTGGGTCCCCTGGTGGGGATCTCTGGAATTCCAGGACAGGTACCCCTAAACAAAACAGAGGGCAATTCCAGAAAATATCTGTACCCCCCACATGGTGGCCATTTCTTTTATCTCTGAATTGCCTTATCCCCTCACTCCTCCCCTTGAAGGATTTTTAATTTGTAAGATTTGATGGTTTTTCTTTATCAAATGGGATATATAGAATATAAATATATTAAAATGCCAACTGCAGTGCAGGTACAGATATTTTCTGGAAATGCTCAACATGAGCCAGTAATTGCAGTTCCTACCCTGAAACAATATTTTATCCCTTTTACAATTATTTATTTTAACTATGAACGTGCTTGTTGGTCATCTGCTAAGTATGGCAGAGTATGGCACAATAGACCATTTTCTCAGGTACTGTTATGTGTTCAACAAGCTAAAGTTAAGAACTGGCAAGAAGGAAATCAGCCTCTATTAGGTAATCTCTTGTTGATCAGTCCTAAAGTTGAGCTGAGAAAATGGTCTATATAAATTAAAGCACTTTTTATTCAGAGGTATTCATACAAAAATTTAGGCATGATGCCAGTACCTGAGTCATTTTTATTCTTGGGCAAGCTACATTGCATCTGCTCAGGTGCTAGATACCCCTACCAAGTCTGAATAAATATTTTTTAACCATCAGGACTGAAAATTTTAAAAGCTGGTGACCTAAAATTATACATTCTACCCAATGCAAATGGTGACCAGTTTGTCACATTTAGCTGAAATCAAGGTTAATTTCCAGCCTTGACCATGACAGACTTTTACTACCTATGCTCATAAAGAACAAAAATTCTATTCAAATGGAACAATTGGAGGACAAAAATTTACAAGTGCAGAGCATACCCTCAGGATTCTATCAATTAAAGGTACCTGCGACTTGTGACCCTTGCGCTCTTCTACTCTAACTTTCCTCGCAGCCGCCTCTTTTTGTTGCTGTTCTGCCGTTTCAGCATCCTTGTAAACTTTCTTTCCGAGGTTCAGAGTTGGAACCCAGTCTACATTGCCCTTATCCCAACCTTTTGCAGGTTCCCCGTGAACGAAGTGGCGACTACACACTCGCTCGCTCTCAAGGACTTTCTTTGAGGCAGTATCGCCTCGGCTTATCGCCAAAATCCACAGTTTTCTGCGCTCTCTGGTCAATTCTTCGTGTGCTGCACCTTGATTTGTTATCACTTTTGGAATAGAAGCAAATTTTACCGGGTGTTTTCCACTTTTGATCCGCAACCAACGACTATACAGTGAACCATGTTCCAGTCAAATCTCCCACTAATCTCTCTATTGCGAATCTTTGTTTACGCTTCGAGGGGCACAGTAATGGCGGATAGCAACCGTTGTCAAGGTCGATGTCACGTGGGTGAAACCCAAGAATACGGAGAGGCTCCGCCCGAAAGGGGTAGCTTTTTCAGTCTGGAGGTATATAAAAGGGTAGGGATTTCACGAGTTGAAGTATAGAAAAGGGTAGAGAAAAACTGTCATTTAGGTGTTTTTAAGAGGGCCTTTCAAAATATCTCGAACAGACGCACCTAACGGCTGATTCATCCAATATCTTAAGGGGCTACTCAAGCGAAAAGTTTAGTAAAAGTCGTAAAAGGGATGCAGTGTTTCAACTGTAGGTATGTGAAAGGGGTGCCATTTTCTATGGAAGGTATATTAAAGGGTTACCTTTTCTGTCAAAAATTTTATATAAAAGGGTAAAGGTTTGGGCCTCCGTGCGGAACCTCCCCGTATAAAATATTCCAAGCGTTCGGATAGTGGGGGAGCGACGCGAGGCGAGGAAAAAAAGGCGAGAGGCCAGGAACAGGCTATGCAGAAAACTATTTGACAGTACAAGAGACGTGTTTTATATAGTTTACCTGATATTTTCTGTTGTTCTTTCAGCATTGCTATTTGGAGTGGAAGGATTATTTGGACTTGAACTGAAAAAGGAAATGAATCAAGATGAAAAGAGTTTAGGTTTTACTATTTATTCGGCCCAAGTTAAACATGAAGTGTCAGAATTATACTGATGTGTGACAGAGAATAACGGAAGATGCAACCCTCTGTAGACTTGTTATTTAACGAATAAAGAAGCCAAAACCATGTATTATACTGTCATAAAACACGACGGGAATTTGAGAACACGAGAGAAATTTAGAAAACACGAGCCGCAGGCGAGTGTTTTCTATATTTCTCTCGTGTTCTCAAATTCCCGGAGTGTTTTATGACAGTATGATACTTGGTTTTGGCTTCTTTATTTGCTTTAAAATATAGATTTAACGCGCGCGAAACGATAAAACACGGCTTTTCTATGATTTATACTCTGATAAAACATGGTTTTTAACCAATCAGAGCGCGCGCATTTTCCAGTCTATGTTTTAACTCGGAATAACAAATGCACCCGAAGTGTAGCTAAGTGTGGCTCGTTATATCCGATGCTCTGAGGTGCTCTAGGTCAGACCTCGGGCGATATTCTCCCAGTACCGTCCTCGCGCTCAGTTACAAAGATGTAATAATATTTACCGATCACCGCAGAAGCAACACAGCTTACCTATTTAAACCCTGGTTCTGGAAGCTGTTAGGGATATCACTTGTTTCAGTAGCCATGTCACTGTGGTCTGGTGGGTGACTGACAAAAGTAACATACTAGCTTAGGATAGCGGTTTGCAATTATGTTTGTTTGGCTTTACTTTTGCTTATCTTATCCGTGTTCTAACCAATTACCAATACGTTGGAAATTTAAAAGTGGACGGCGTACGCGGCTATCCAGAAATCACATCAGTATCATATTCATGTATTTCCAGGCCCCGTAGCCAGTATTACCAGAGGTCTATAACTAGTTATAGACCTCTGGTATTACATCGGAGCTTTTACTGCTGACGGTATTCGAACTGCTGACAAGGACCTAAAGGAAAGGTGGTGTTGTCGCCTAAAGCGATTACAATAAGAATAAGGGCTGTATCTTTATCCAAACCAAACTTTAATCATGTTTAATAATGCCCCAACTGGTCGAAACACATGGCGAGCAACTCGCAAACGCTTTGATCACGTGACAATAAGTTCCAGGTATGCAACGCGCACTCAAAAATAACATATTCTTCCCCGTAACTTATTTTAACCAATAAAACGCGCGAATGAATTTATGGCGCCCAGGATTGTTTTCAATCAAAGTTTTTGTAGTCATATGCACTCGTATAATGTTTGCATGCAAATCATGTACGTACGTACCTCCATGGCTTAAGTTTAACTGGAGGATGTGGGACTTCAGGGCTGAAATTAAATTAAACAACAATATTGACAAAGGCTATTGCACAAACATGATATATATATATATTTTTTCCAACAGAAACGAAAAGAAAACTGAATGTGCAAACATGAAACACAATTTTTTTTTAAACTGGGGGATATCACTCGGGGAATATCCTCTGTTATCAGTCCAGCGCATTTCTTCTTTTGGAAATGCGCTAAACAATAGCGTGACGTCACAACATGGCGGCTTTGAAATCTTCCCGTGTGGACTCCACTTGAGTTTGAAATTTTCATTTTATCGAGTCTTCCCAGCTTGCTTTGCCTGCCGATTTGTAACACAACAACAAAGAAACCATTGAAGATGTAGACTGCGAGCAGTCTCTTTCTTTTCCTAATGTTTTTAGGGCACGCGCGCGATCGAGCGGCGAGCGGCCAAGCCGCGAGCCGCGAGAATCGCGGGCGCGGTGAGAAGGAAAAATAAAGAGACTGCGGTGGAATCTTTGATCTTTCAAGTTGCCGCCTTTGACACCTATTTGATTGATAGTTCCGCCCAGTTTATAACGATACAATTTTCGCGGCAAAATATTGTTGTGTAATCCAGCAAAGAAAGGAGAGAGACGACAACTAGAGACGATCGTGTGTCGAAAAAAAACCTGTTTTCGCCGTTTTTATACAGTATATACATACGGCTTCGGGTAAATAGTCTCGTATGGGAATTTGTCATCCATTTGTCAGCTTGAACCCTCACAAGAAGCCGATAAACTGGGGAAAATAATATCCGATATGTATAAGCTGTTCGCCACTACAGGAAGGAAATGTATACGTATGGTTTCACCGCGCTAGTGTATGCTGCTTGAAGTTATGAAAAGATCGCATGGCTTAAACTTCTCTTGCGCTTAGCTTTGTCTGTTTTGTTCGGGGTTTTGTTCAACCTTTGCTGCCTCTGTGCCTCGGTCTGTGTTATAAAATCAGCAAACCGTCAATACGTCTGCTAAGTTTGTTGTCACGATTTTGACTCGGCAACTTTTCGACGATATACGAGCAGAAACATGCGAACAATTGAAGAAAGGAACTATCATTTTGTATTTGAGAGGTATGGATCCTGAAACCTTGTAGTTATTACCGGGCCGGAGTTATACAATGTTGATGTGTTGTCGTGCGAGAGTCAATACAATTTTATCTGCGTGGTGATCATACTGCGAAATGCTGCGGCGTTTTATTCCCGGATTCATTGCATCAAATAAGCCGCCTGAGCCGTAACATTGAACTCTTCATATCCAACATAAATTTACTACAGTTCGACCGAGAAAGAAAGTTAGTTTCGTTGACTGGATATATCTGATATATTGAAAGTCAGTTTGACCCCTTGACCCAAATGATCACTTTAACAGGAAGCTGTATGACACCATAGAGCGAAAGGAAACTCACGTTTTAACTTTTCAGATGAAGTTTGACTTACTTAGACGCTTATTCAAAGTATTTTGGAAACAACAGAGTTAGTCTAAGGTCTCTGTATTAAACCAGAGGAAAAGATAAATAGGGCAATCGTCTTCGAAGAGTTGTGTGATGTGCAAATAAAGAGTTTGACGGTAATTACTAAAGCTAGCGCAATCGGCTTGCTAGATAATATTACGGCCGCTGAAATAAAATGGCTTCCTCTTGTGTTCAGACTTCAGAAGTATCCCTCCAAGCTTTCCCTCACAAATACGTTGTGCTTCGATTCTCTAGTCTTCGATCTACAATCCGGATTACCGTACACTACTAAAACCATCCCGCGAAAACATTTGTCTCAAATTATTCCGATGAGGCGGAGATGAGTTTGTTGACAGACTGACAGGTAGCCGACCAATCAGCATTTTCCGTTTCTCAGAAACGGGAATTCAAAGAACAAAGAAACCTCCGCAGTCGGTCTATTCCCTCCCTCTCCCCAATCTCTCCTCGTTTTTTCACCTAATTTGCATAATTATAACATTTCCGCTCGCGCCAAAGATCTGAGGAGAAAAGACCGACTGCTCGCAGTCTATTGAAGATGCGTTGTGCTTGAGATTGTGGACAATGGCGGCGAAATGTGCGCGAAGGTGAGTTTTTACTTCGATACATATGTCAGTTTTGCTTGTTTACTGGACCGATTGATCGTATTCAATTCACTTTATCTCTCGTGAAAATTTTTTATGGGCCTTGAAAAAATTCAGGGACATTCTATAGGTATTCTAGATGTTTTGTACGAATTCTGAGCGATGGGCCGCAATTTGCGTGGACGGGCCGCGATTTTGCGGGAAGCAATCTTCTGCGGCAAAATGATACTGCTTGTAACTAATCGTTTGGGGCGTCTTTTCCTTTCGTTTCAGGTCGGTGATGTGATGGATACATATCGGAGTTATATGTACGATCGCTGCTGATTATGTGCTGGACGGATATGTACAAAGTGACACAATAGGATGTGAGGTTTCTTTGTTTGAGGCAGAGTGCAAGGCTTTATGCATGTTTATGGACGTTGAAATCGGGGAAGGATCGGCCGAAATCCACTCTGTCTGGATTTGCCACAAGTGCAAGAAAACACTTCTCGATTTCGAGCTTCACAGAATCAGGAAAAAGAAAGTAAGAAACCCTTTGAATGGCTGCCACCTTTGAATTGTATTTGTGCTGATAGCCTGTGTGATTTTGTGACACTTGTGAGCGGCTGACCTGATCTGACCTTTGAAAGCTTCTGCGGTTAGTGACACAGCTGAACTGCAACATAACATGACAATGAAGACCATATCTCTCGTATTTTTGAAAGAGATCGATCAGGCGTTTCTACATCCGCCAAGTGAGCGCTACAACTGGCAACAGAACTAGGATATCGACATCGTTTTCCTTGTTGTTGTATTAAAAGGTGACAGGACATTTGCTGCTCTATATTAAATTATGTCTTCTGACCTACTCAGTTGCTTCAGGTGTGTTTTATTTTTATTTTAACGTAGTAAACGAGCATGTTGTATTATGTGGAGGATTTTCACGTAGAATAGAGCCTTCGAGTGTTCACTCAGCGTCTCTTGCAAATTTTAAGAGGTCACAGACCATGCCTAGGATATGCGTGTATTGTTGCAGCGTTCGATTTTGATACAACAGCCGATTATAACCTAACCAATAGCTCTGTTTTGAACATAGCGAGCGACCAGAAGAGAAATACAAGAGCTAGTCGCAACTCATTCCTAGGCTAAAGGATATCGAAGCCATGTTTCGCTTTCTGCAAGCAGTTAAATATATCCCGGACAGTATACGCGTGTAAGCGTAAATAGATTATTTCTGAACCAAGACGGCTCGATCTGTTTTGAACATAGAGCGCGACGAGAAAGGCAAGTGCTCCTCCCAATATTCCTGGCCAAAATATATCACAGCCCTGTTTCTCTTTCTACAAATTTTAGGAGGTCATGTTAGGCTTGGGATGCAAAATAACTCGATCGATGCGTGATTGTTGCGACTGTTGCAGCACGCCAGTTGTTCGCTGTTACTGTAACCTAAACCAATACTGTTTTAGCTTGTTTTGAACATAGCGCGCGACCAGAATATAAATACAAGAACTAGTCGCAACTCATTGCTGGCTAAGGATATCAAAGCCATGTTTCTCTTTGTGCAAGCAGTTGATCCCGGCCAGTAATACATGAAAGCGTATAGCTGCGGATTGTCGAAGGACGAAGCGCGATCTCCGATCTGAGCGCGACAAGAGCTCGATCTAGAGCGCGACAAGAAAGGCAAGCGCTCGTCACAACTTATTCCAGGCTAAAATATATCAAAGCCATGTTTCTCGTCCAGCAAGCAGCTAATCCCGGGCAGAAATAAACGTAAATAGATTGTTGGATTGTTTCATTCAAAGCATCGCGTTAGATCGACTCAGAGCTTTCAACTCGCGCGCGATCGCAATCGTGAATTTCGCACCACGTGACTCCAAATTCGCGCTCTGATTGGATAATTGTTTGTTTTGGTCGGCGGATGAAAACATTTCCAAAAGAAGAAATGCGCTGGACTGGTTATAATCCATCAAAATTTTTTCGCGCGCGCGATTGGTCTAAACACGTCACGTGACGCAGCCAAAACTGGGGAATATCCGGGCGATATTCCCCAAGTGATATTCCCCAGTTTTGAAAATTTGCGTTTCACGTTCGCAGGTTCAGTTTTCGTCTCAAATAAATTGCTAAATTAAATAAAACTGATTGTTTTGAACAGACTAGAATTATTTTGATGTTTAACAGCTTGGCCGACGAGATCTTCCACGGCAAACAGAGCGGCCTTGTGAAAAAAATATTTGAAGGATAATAACTACAATAGCCTCCATTTGGCTTCAAAAATATGCTCGGATATTTGTCCTTGGGCATCATCTGTTCCGCGAAGCTCACAGTTTTCCTCGAACTTCGCTCTCGGAAAACTGTTCGCCTCTCGGAACAGATAATGTCCGCGGACAAATATCCGAGCATATTTCCTCGCCAAATGGAGGCTATTGTTTATATGCCACACAGGCAGGAGCCCATTACCCGGCTGACACAGGTTAATAGTGCTTTTCGCACGCTCTGACTATTCAAACTCCGGATATCCTTTTCTATTCACCTCCACTTCGGTAAATAATCGATTAAAAATATTCCCCAAGCGATATCCTCCAGTTTTCTAAATTTGTTCTTTAACATTCGCACGTTCAGTTTTCGCCGTCCAAAATTAATTATAATTAATTCAACAGAATTATAGTTTGAAATTTGACAGCTTCATCTAGATCTCTCAAACAGATAGGCCTTGTGTAAAAATATTTGTTTCTCGGAATAGTTTCGCACTAAATAAACGATAATTTATATCCCCAGTTTTTGCTGCATCACGTGACATGTTTAGCCCTGTTGCGCGCTAAATGTATCATGGATCTAACATCAGTCAAACTCGGCTCCGAGGCCAAAGGAAATAATAAAAAAAAATGAAATTATTTTCTCTAATACTCGAACCTGGAGCCATATTAGAATTATGGCCTATTGCAAACAGACTTTTCAGTCAAACAAACACAGCAGCCTTGGGTAATAAATATGCAAAATCAGAAGTCATTGAAAAATTAAAATACAAACTAATACGACTCGGTATTGTATACAAAGAGAACATTAAACTATCGGCTTAAACGCTAAACTCTGTCTTCAATAGAAAATTAAGGAACCGAAAATGCCCGCTACAGTCGAAGCTCTCGGACACTCTCGTAAGCAGACAGCTCTACTTACGGCCACCTTGACAAAACCTCGTTTGAACTCTAGCTCACAGAAACTCTTAATTTTATATTTACACATTTCCGTAAGCGGCCAGATCCAGTTGCGGACACTTTTTCTGCTTCCCGAGGGTGTCCGCTTACAGGAGCTTCGACTCTGTGAGTCTCTTACCTTCTTTCTCCCCCACAGCAAATCCAAATTAAAGAAATAATCATAAACGCAACTAACACACCACCGAACGTTATTAAAAATATTCCAAACGAAGTTAGTTGCGGCAGAGGTCGTTGTGCTGCTGGTAGTTGAGTCTTGGTGTCAATCAGTTTTCTTGTTGGGCTAACTGCAGCAGTTATGGTTACCAATGGAGCCATGGATTTTGTTCGGTCTGGCTGAATACTTCTTTCATTTGACGCCGAAACAGCAGTGCTGGCCATACTCAGTTTAACGTTATCAGTACAGTTTAAACACCATGGAGTACTTCGTGCGTGATGACTGGTACTTGACGGAAAACTAGTTGTTATGGTTAGTCCCGAAGAGAATGCTGTTGTAGAAGAGTTAATCCCTGTGATAAAGGAAAACCACATAAAATGTAAGCAACGGCTATCAATCAAAATAAGCTAGTATGAAAAATTTGAATTCCAATTATCCATCTTCCATTGTGTACAAAACAAATATTTACATCTCTTGTGCGCCACCAGCAACTTCAAAAGGTTGTAAGCATGCATTACAGTAACTTCATTGAGGTCATGTACGGACTTATGATTTCGATCTGATTTCCTCTTATTAGATGGCTTGTGATTCACGTAGAGTGAAAGAAAAAGCATTATGTTCTACCCGGCTCTTCTAGTCTCCTTTACATTTAATTTTTGCGTTTTGGCTTGCGATATTTCTGCGCTAGAAGTCCGAGCCAAAACAAACGAAGTGAAGTCGGGGGAATGAACCTCTCTGCGATTTCGACCACGACGTATCAGTCTGGGACCGCCTCGATTTCGGACAGCCAAGATTAAGAAAATGAATAGCTTTATCAGTAGTAATTTTCACCATAAATGCTCTTGAAAGTCATATGCAAAGCTAAGTTGTCACATGCGTGTTACCGAAACTTTGAACACTGTTTGTTGCCCTCAAAAAAATGTTTAAAGAGGTACATTAATCTGATGCGGCGAATTATTAAATATAGAGTACGCGGATCTGAAAATAACGACTTGAGATCCGAGAAAAACTATATGCCATGGAAAAAAAGAGAGAAATCTTGTACTGTAATCAAAGAATAATTGGGTGTGCTATGAAATGATGTGACATTGTCAACAGCAGTTGTCAACAAAATAATTAAAATAAATTAAATGATACAAGAAAGATAGAGAATTGAATACAAAGTTTCAAATCTAAGTTTCTGCGTTTTCTTCTCTTGAAAAATAACTTTTTGACTAGATCAAGCACCTTTCAGTGAAGTAGATCGAGTTCTACGGTAACTTTGTAGTGGGAAGTTATGAGAGGATTGTTTATACTTCATTCCATAGTTGCTATAAATGCTTTGGCGAATTTTGATTTTGCTCATGAAAGACATTTGATATTACATGGTCAAGTTAAATTGAAAATAGAAATTGGTCAGGACTAGAGGCGATAGAATTAAGGAAGTAGTGTCCAATTACATGGCTTTTAAGGCAACTAACATCCCTTTGAAGGATTAGATTTCTACAAAAGGTTGTAAATAAAACCATTCATTGAAATGACCACTGAAAATCATGATTAAAAAAACTAAACATACTTTCCACAGCAACACAGAACCAACCTGCAACCACGCGTGTATACGCGGATTAAGACATTACACAGGTTTCATTGCGTTTGGCTCTGGAAAGACCATAGCTACTTAAAATAAATAAACAGCAAAAGAATGGCAAGTATCTTTTACCTTCACAGCGAGAGAATATTCTTTCCAACAACACGACCAATACGCAAGACAGGAATGTGCACGCATTCATACCCGTTTTTCGCTCTTCAAGGGATAAATACTTTTTGCCAAATGAACGATTATGTTAACACAGCGAGAAGTTCTTAAAGGCAATTACTTCATGTTCGACTCAGTGGTAGGAAGTGTACGCGTTCACCAGCGATAAGAGACTGTCATGTGCTTTGGGAAAAGTAAACAGTAACAAAATTAAAGCATCTTTCTGCCAATAATATGACACATTTGAAATGCCATTCAAATTAGACTTATTTTTCTCAAGACACATGTACCTAGCAGTATCAATAACATTGAAAATTACTGTCAGCAGATCAGCCTCCTGTTTAAAGTTTCTTTTCTTTATCAGTGATTTTAGTTCTGATCTCATTCGGTTGATAAACAAAGTGAAATTGAATAATCTATGAGGAATAATTTCGAAGCCAGTAAAAACTCACCAAAAATGAAAATAAACCCACATATTTAACTGTAAATGACTTTCGACACACGCCCGTCCCATAAGAAATAAAATAAAATGCTGTCCCGAGGCATGGGTCCGATTGCCGCTCGGGACAACATGTTTTTTTCATTCTTATGGGGCGTGTGTCGAACGTCATTTGCAGTTAAATCCGTGGGTTTATTTTCAATTGAATAATCATAAACCAGAAGTTAAGCTAGGGTCGTTACTTTCGGTTTAGCTGCAGCTTCTCGGTCATAACGTTAAAATACATTCTCTTCCATAATTTATCGTGTTTTTGTTTTATTTTTTTTTTTGGGGGGGGGGGGGGGGGGGGGTCGCCACTTTCAGGTGTCGCTATTTTCGGAGTGGTCTAAACTGTCATTCTGTCATCATTTTATTGCACATAAATCTAATCCAGTTATGATGACAAAATTAACGAAAGAAGCCCAAACAAAAAGGACATTTAGATGTAGACTGTAACAGGCCACGCAACCAGCGAGATGATCCAATACTTGGATTTAAAACACAGCTATTACAATCCTGACAACGCCTGTATGCTAGATCAGTACAAACGGCAAACAAAACACAGCAACGCGACCACTTGTGACCGTTAAGACATGTTCCATAGTTCAAGCTTTCCACAGTGATAGCAGTGTCACATACTGTACATTTCTCTCTGATGGGCAAAGTAACCAAACTTTCCGCACATTCACCCTCCAAAACAGACATGTCAACTACAGCAGAGGTTTGATCGGTGTCCATTAGCTCGCTCACAGCTTCACTAATACTTTGTAAACTGTCCTCTTGAATTGTGGTTTGAGTTTGAGGTTCGGCCTTGACACTGGGCTGGTTTTCATCAGTCAGTGACGAGATCTTCTTTAAGCCTTCTGTATCACTGCAGGCTTGGTATACTTTAGTTACCAGATCAAGACTAGCAGAGTCAGGACACTTCATTACCAACCAGTCGGACACTATAAGCGCTGACACCGAGTCTGTATATAAAAACAACAACAACAGTTACGTGATTTTAAATCATTTATTTACTTATTTTTTTCTCTAAAATCGCTCAAACCTATTCTGTAGGACAAGGTAAGGAAGGTAAGGGGGTGGGGTGGGACCATTTTCCTCGTAAAAGTGACGGGGGTGATAGTCGGAAAATTTTGAAAAGATCCAGAATCTCGTTTTCGAATCCATTCTCACCCCTAAGCCAAAGGTAGGAATAATAATTATTCTAAACAAAATTGTCTAGTTCCTGACATATTTTTTCCGGCTTCAGTACCCTAAAAGGTAATAGGATAACTCTGACGGCGTTCATTTTAGATTTCAACACCCTAAGCGGTACCAAACCTTTAAAAAGGTACGACGATCACCCCGTCACTTTTATATTGGAGTCCTCCCCGGGCTATTCTAGTCTAACCTGAATGATTGACAGTTCCTGCTTCTCTTCCTTCCAACCAACTGTTCAACGTAGCAGTAGCCAAGTGTTTGTACACACAGTGCACTGTACAATCAAGCTGAGCTGACCAGACATTACGCGCACCAGGGACACCGCAGTCCTCTTGTGGTGTGATAACTAGCATAACAGACAGCACATGTTGTCTGATTACTAACTCAGCGAAGGAACATGACTCCAGAGCCTCAGTGGAAGCCAGTTCAAGCTCCCCTGGCAGGGTTTTGCTGTAATAAATGTGGTGTTGCAGAGCTTTACAAACATCCCACTTTCTTTCCAGTTGAACATCTTTACAGTTCAGTAGGCGACCAACTGATGATGACCCCCACGCAATGTTTATAAACCGAATCTGAAATATAAACAAATAACAGCGATGTGTCATGTTTTGAGTTCCTAAGGTACATGTAGATAGCACCTTTATTTTAAATGACCAACTCACATGGATTTGATGAGATTCCAGAGATTGCTGTGTGAAATTTGATGGTGACAGGAATAGTGCAAGGAAGGCAGCATTAGTGGACACTCCAATGCCAGTGCACATGAAGCCTTTCTTCACATCATAATTAACAACAGTTGCTGGCTTTCCATCTGTAAAATAAAAACGTTTATTTTTTAGGATTTATCCGTTGAATTCTCACCTGTACAACTGTTATATTTTGCTATTTTGCAATACTTAAAAACACGCACAGAATCAGCTTGCGTGATCTGTGGATTTACGTGTCTACCCTGGGTGTCCTTACATGAAGTCACATACGGATACAGTAAGGAAATAGGAGACGTCTGCACACAGACTAAGACCTAACATACAGAACAAGTAATGAAAACAACACTGTATTAACCCTTTCATTCCCAGAAACAACATCAAGTCAATAATTTTATTATTGTGTTTCTAACTTTTACGTATGTACATGTAGATAACACCCTAGTGTGTGACCATTCAAATGAAAGCTATCGAGCAGTACTGTTTGTTGTTCCATATCTTGCAAAATTAAATTTGAGATTTTTTCAATTTGGAGCTTTGACACTCTTGGGAGTGAAAGGGCTTTAGCCTCATTACCAGCTGTTGACGTCTGCACTGAACCATCCAGGCTGCAGGTAAAGATAGTGCCATTGTGTGTACAAGCCAGTCCTGTGATAGGCATCCTGTGAACACCTTGTATTATTTTGTGACTTGGCTTTTGAGTCAAGATGCCATCCTTCACAGAAATTGCAAATACAATAACTGATGGTCCTTTGCACACTACAAGATGATGAAGTCCGTTATTGGCCTGAAAAGAAATTGAAGATTAACTTTATCCACCTGAAACGTCAATTTTATAATTTCCAATGTTTTTGGTTCATTCATCTCAGCTTTAAATAATGAATTTAACAAATGCTCAGAAGTGTAATGGCTGGGGCCAAAAAATACAATGTAAGTAAGTTAATACAGGGCTCAAACTTATTGCTCACAAACTCGCAAAATGTGAGTGGTGAAACTCAAAGATACAAAGGATAGTGCAGAGTTCAATGTACAATACCCACCGCCATGACCCCGCCATCTACATACTACATTGTGTAGATGACACATACATGTAGCAGTCAGTCCCTCTCCCATCTCCACCCTAGCTATTGACCTGATCTACAGTGTGTGTGAGTACAAGCAGTCAGTTCCCCCTCTCATCTCCACATTATCCCATCTGATCTACATTTAACAGAAGTTTGTTTACCTGCGAGCCGGGTGAGTAGAGCCAGTCTAACCACTGCACCTGCATATCATCCTTGTCTCCCCACAGTACATACTGTGCAACTCCATGGATTGATGGTAACACTTTGAGACTGAAAACCTTAACAAGGCCATCTGTACTACCTACAGCCAACAGCCCTGCAAACATAATTATTATTATTATATAAAGTTATAGTTATCACCACAAACTTTCACTGTACAGTACTGTGCAAAATAAATACACATAAAAATGCACAAAAATATTGTGATAATTTCGGAGCTTTTCTGGACTTTTCAGCTTTCGTTTCGTTTCGCTTTTGTTTCTATAATGGCCACCTCTCTATAATGGCCACCTCTCTATAACGGCCACCTCTCTATAATGGCCACCTCTCTATAATGGCCACCTCTCTATACAGGCCACCTCTCTATAATGGCCACCTCTCCCGGCCACTTCTCTAGTATATTATATAACGACGTTACCTTGGTTGTCCGTTATTTCTTGCCAAGACAGGGAGCACAGCCATGACTGCTCAGTGTTCAGGAATCCACCAACTTGAACTGCTGTTGTATTCAAGATAACAGGTATGGTCACTTTCCAAAATATCACAGTACCACTTTGGTTTCCTGTTGCCAACAATGCAAACTTCTTCTTGTCTTCCTCGATTGAAGAAATGTCCTCTCCAGTGTGGTAAAGTTGGGAAAACCAATGCAAACAAGTACAAGCAAGGAGTTGTGTGCGCTGTTTGAAGCAAGAATAGAGGCTACTGCCTGAAGTTTTCTTGTTTGTATCATGCTTAACATAGTTCTGTTGAGTTGTTTCTTGCATCACATCCTGGCGTAACTCAAAATTGTTTTGTGTAAGATATCTACAAAGTACTTGTGACAGATCAACAGCTTCTTTCCACTTAGTACCAAGTGTGGGAGATAAATATATACAAAGGTGATACTCTGAAAAGAGCGCTGCTATAACACATCTGAAATGAAAAAACAACAACTTACATTTACTTTTTTAAGTTAGCAAAATTGAGCAAATAAAGTTTGAATTGCAAAGGTCATGGGTTTGAATCCTGTTGGAGCATGAATTTTTTTCAGGCTTTCTTTTCAACTGCTTAAGGACGGTGCCTCCTAATACCAAAGTATTTTTGCGCGGTTTATGACTATGCGGGAAAAGCAGATCTTAGCAAGGGCTATTGGATTCCAAAAAGAAAATTGGGGGTAACCACGCATTTTTCAGAGATAATCAAGCTTCAATCTGGAAAAAATGCTGAAATAGCATTTTCTCGGAAAAAAAGAAAAACATATTTTTTCGAAGATTCCCTTTGAATTTGCCTTGACATACACGAAAGCAACAATAAATATAAAAAAGCTTTAAAATACTTAACAAAATTAATGGTAATATAACAACTACTGTTTATGTGTTTTTTAATTAAAAATCATCGCAACGTAGCCATTATCAACCCTGACAGCTCTCCTCTGGTATACCAAAAATACAGTCTAAACAACTTTTGCACACAACAAAAAATTAATCATATGTTTAATAGGCTTACCGCTTCCATTTTATAACATAAAAAGTAGGGATCACCACGCGTTTTTGTAAGTTATATGAAGAAAACGACCATATATTTCCCTGCCGAGCTTAGCCTTAAATAGATTTTGCAATGTTCTGTATGTGCGCGCGCTCGAGCGCGCGCTAATGACGCGAGAAATTATGCGCAGAACGTATGTGCAGTAACAATAGGAGGCACCGTCCTTAAGTTGATTTATAACTGCGATGATCTCATTCTCTCTTGTTAGAGTTTGAATAGGCTATTATTTGCTTTGCTGAACAGTCTGAAGCAATATCACATACTTGATGTAACAAAAGTCGGCATACAAATATAAAAGCCCCTGCAGTAAAATAGTCTCTGCATGCTGTCAATGAATCAAAATGATGCAACTTGTGGAAATAATATGTACAATACTACATGTAAGTCCTAAAATTCATTTACTACAATAGCCTGTGATTTTTTCTACGCCACAAGGCTGGGGCTATCAGGCCAGTTACTGAGTCTGTAAGTATTTATGTGTACATTTGCCACTTTAGCAATGAGAAGCAATCTGGGGCGACTTGGATTTCACAGTCGCTTGTGGGACAAAATGGAGGCCAGCTTAACGATGCATCCCCAGTAACGGTCCCACAAGTGACTGTGAGATGTGACTTGCCCCAGATTGCTTCACATTTCTAAAGTGGCAAATGCACAGTGTACAAGTGTACCTGCTATTGTTGTCGCAGTTTAAGGGTGACCATGCAACTTTATGAAAGCCAGTGGAACAACAGGTACTTAGAGAGGAATTAACATTTGGATCCAAACGCCAGTCTAAGGACTCTACATTGGTGATTTTCTTCTTATCAACACCAACATCTAAAACTAAAGGCTTTTTGCAAACAGGAATACTTGTACTTTCTGCATTGACACCAAATTTGGTAGGAGATGACGTAAGTGTCTGTTCAAATCAGTCAAGTATAAAAATGTAGAATGATGATACAGAAAAAATGCGACTAGGGTCTACCTTGACTCTGGGTATGTCTACTTGATTGAAACAAAATTACTTCCATATACTGAGTCAATTGAGTCAAAGCTCCTGCAAGCGGACACCCTCGAAAGCAGAAAAAGTGTCTGCAACTGGAAATGTGTAAATACTGAGTTTGTACATGTATGAGCTAGAGCTCAATAGAGTTCACTGTATAGCTGTCCGCTTATTAGAGTGTCACATGCATTTAGTGAGAGCGCGTAACCCAGACACTTAGACATTTTTTTTAGTAAAAAAAGAAAAAGGAGAAATAAGAGGGTATAGCTGGGGTCGAACCCGGGTCGATCGCATATGAAGCGATACTCATGACCACCGGCACTGGCCACCAGCTTTCGGAATTTTTTAAGTATATATGTTACCCTTACAATTATATAAGAGCTAACCATTCTCGGGGCTGCCATAGTAGGCCAACCGAGGCGCTATTCTCGGGGCTAACCAGTGCTATAGTAGGCTAACCGAAGCGCTATTCTCGGGGCTAATCAGTGCTATATAATACTCGTTCCCAGTGCATTTGGAGCTGGGTGACGCGCTGTCCCTACTGGCATGTGCGGTCCGCCTCTGCAGACGTTGCAGACGTTCCACCGTTCCTGGTTTTGGTGCATTCCGATTGTACTCTTTCCCCAACAATATTCTTAGTTTTCACGTTACATGTACGTGATTTCCATGCGTTACTAATCGAACCGTTCGATAATTAATCGAACTGAATTGTGTGAACGTTCGATAATTTGCGTTCGATCTCCGAACTCAATGCGCAAATACTTTTCTACTACAGAACATTAAAAGGATACCAGTATATAAACACATTTGTCAGTGATTACAGATACTCGATCGTCTAAAGACCAGGATATAGCGCCAGGATATGAAGGTAAGCAGCTCAGTTGTACAGTCTCGATTGTCTTCTCCAAAGCTTTCCCGTCCGCCATATTGGACGCGCACACACGCATACGTTAAACGTAAACCGCTGCTCAAGGGGACAGCAGACTTTTCTGGAACCCAGACCTCCGAAGACCTCGGTGTATTCGCCGACGTTTCGCCAAGTATGCCCTTGATTGTTGATGGCAGGATAGAAGATTTCCGTTCATTCGAGGATTTTGCCGTAAAACACCAACACTTTAAGGCATGTATACTTTCGCTTTACAATGGTAGGATTTCCGTTCCATGAAAAACATGTAGTGTGAGAAAAAAAGAGTTTAAACAGCTGTGTAAACAGAGATGGGGAGGGCGGTGTGGAGTCCCATCATGCTCGTCTGAAATCTAGAAAAATATCCTTAAATCCATTTGTGGGTGTAGGCTAAGTTTATTTTACCACTAAGAGGTACCAGAAAAAATGGATTTTTACAGCAAGGAGCCCAAAAGTGCGAGCACTAGCTTTTAATTAATTCACATTTACTATCCAATCAGAGGTCGAGGATAGCTATATGTATCTTCAGCTTTTGATTGGATAGCATGCACAATAAAAATGCTAAAACAATAATATTAGATGGCTTGCTCTCCGTTTCTATTGACTTTCGATAGTTTGCTTGGGGCTTTATTGCTCTTACATACTCACCAACATAATTTTGTTACTTTTTATTCTTATATTTTCATGTAGGAGAATGCTAAAATTTTTTGTAAGAAGCCACTCAGAAAAGTTGAAAGAAGCGGCACACTTTATGTTACACAAAGAGAACATGCTACCGTGACACAGGACGATGGTAAGGGTTTCTCCTTGTAGAGATTATAAAATATATATTTATAACCAGTTTTTTGCTAGCTGTCCCCAGAACATTTTTGCCCCCCCCCCCCCCCCCCCCCCCCCCCCCCCCCCCACCCCCCCCCCACCCCCCCCCACCCCTCCTGGGTCCCTTCCCTAGATCCACCACTGGTTAATTCTACTACTAACTGAGTGGTGGTACAATGTAATTTCCCTCAATTCTATTTTTCTTTTTATTCTCTAGAAACCATCACTGTATTAGGATCTGATGATGCTACAACTTGTCATATAATTGTACTGCGACACACAGGCAGGTTTGATTTCCATGCAATTATTTTCCAGAGTATTTTGCTGTCTAGATAATATTGTACCCTATAATTTTCTTTTATAATGTTAGGTTCAGGTGCAACTAGCTTAGGACACTTTGATGGAGATAGCACAGACGATGGAATTAAAGCCATGATTACTTGTGTAAAACAACTTTCCAAATCAAAGTGTGGCAGTAGTAGAAGGTAACCCTGGGTAACTGAGGGTAACTGAGGGTAATGAGGGTAACTGAGGGTAATGAGGGTAACTGAGGGTAATGAGGGTATTGAGAGTAATGAGGGTAACTGAGGGTAATGAGGGTAATGAGGGTAACTGAGGGTAATGAGGGTAACTGGGGGTAATGAGAGTAACTGAGGGTAATGAGGGTAACTGAGGGTAATGAGGGTATTGAGGGCAACTGAGGGTAATGAATATATAAGCCCCCCAAATTTTAAATGTAAAAAGCCTCCAGTCTCCTATAATAAGCCCCCCCCCCCCCCCCCGAATATAAGCCTCCAGGGGCTTATAATTGGGAATTGCCCTCAAATACAAAAATAAACCAAAGCAAATTACACATACCATTATGTGTGAAAGTTAATAAGCCCTTCCACCTATAAACTGGTTACTGATGTATGGTATTCCATTTTCAATAAAGTTTATAATTTGCTGTTGTGTTTGGCATGTTCAGAGGGATTACATTCTTCAATACAATTAATACATTTGTAACAGATACAATACAATAATTATTATTAATATTATTTTAACAGAAAGTCTACACTGAAGTTGAGGGCTTGTTCTGGAGTTCTTGCTTAATAGCAGGTCAGGGTGGTTCTGGGTCTGCTGGGTCAGAAGTGCATGTGGGCATGGTTTGACATACAGTGGAACCCCTCCTTATGACCACCTCGTTAATACGACCACCTCGTTAATACGACCACCTCGTTAATAGATGACCACTTTCGTTTGTCCCGAACTAAAGTTCTGTCAGTCATTTCCGTATTTGAGCCCTTTATTAATATGACCACCCTGTTAATACGACCAGATGTTGGTGGCCTGTTGGTGGTCGGATTAACGGGGTTCCACTGTACATGCATGACTTACAGTATATTTTCCAACCAACCTGATATGTAGTATGTAGGTCTTGAGAGTGGACACTTTTAAATAAGAAGTAAAAAAAAAAAAAGGCAATGCAGGGATTGTTACTACGTAGCCTTCTAAGGGTATTTCACCTTCAATTTTACTTAGGATTGAGCTTCACATGTTTGGAGGATTCCATGATGATAGAGGGACTTCCGATAAACTGACAATATCCATCTTACGTAAGTACCTGTAGGATAATAATTGCTCATATTCATGATTTTCTTTTACAATATATTTCATATATAATAATAATTTATTGTTATTATTAATCATTTTCCAGGAGCCATTCAGAATCAGAATGAACCCATCCACTTATGTTCAGCCTGCGTCACGGGTACAGTAAACATTTGACTTAGATTAACTGATTAACTCCTGTTTTGAGTATTATTTTTATTAGTCTTTACTCAGTTGCTCTGGAATTATAAGGACTGTGTATAACACTTCAAAAAGCAACTTCATTGAAGGGAGCAGAGGAGTCAAATTTGACCTTTGCGCGAGCATGCTGGTATTATATATATACTCTGTGGCTTAATTATGCAAATTAAACTAACCCTCCTTAATTTACCAACAGATTTTAATGATACAGTCGAAAAGGGCTTACACAAACCCATCATTTATGGAATAGGTAATACTACATGATTTTATAACTACTACAACATTATCTTTTCTGTACTTTCTGACAGTCTACCTTCACTCGAGTTAATATAACATTTTGTTTTACTCACGTCTTCATTCAAATGCAAATCAAACTCATTTTCATCTGAATGGTTTCACGCTTGGACTTGTTTTGAAACAGAGACAAAAAGCAACTCGGAAATGGCCAATTTGATCTTTTTAAATCAGCAGTGAAAAAGGCTACAATCCACATCATAATTGTTGATATGCAAAACTTAAGCTTGTGACAAGATAGTGTTTTACTCAACATTGAGGGGGGAGGGAGAGGTGCGAACAATTGGATACACCCATAATGTCTTGGAGCAAAGTATCCCAATTAATTGTGACAAGGGTTTTCCTGTTTAATATATTTCTATCGACAGGCATCAACGTACAAGATGGCCAGATTTACCCAGCAACATTTCTGGACAAGGGTCCTGACGAATGGATAAGACACGCTCGTATATATGGAGGCGTTAGAGGAGTAAGCTATCTTAAATCTTTAACAGCGTACTGATCCTAAAACAGCTATTTGTTGATTAATGATGTCCCGACATACGCCATTTTCTGTGATGTAGAAAATTACCTCCAAGTTGAAAGAAACATCAAAATAATAGGGGCGGGTCTAAAGTACAGGTCACAGGTCAGAGTCACAGGTCACCCTATGACTAGCCCTACCCTAACTCTAAAGATAATTCTAACCCTAACCCTAACCCTAACGTTAGGGTTAGCTTTAGGGTTAGGGTTAGGATAAGCTTTAGAGTTAGGTTAGGGCTAGCCATGTGACTTTGACCTGTCCTTCCGACCACGAAAAAGGTAGGAAATGAAAAATGTTACAAAGGTAATAATATTATAATAATCCGAAATAGAACAAGGGTGGCTAAGATTTTACAGTTATCCACCGACTTGGAAATTGAAACAGTTCTTCTTTTCTCCAAACAGATGGTGGAAATTTACAATTCAACTTACAAAGAGCTCCGAATCATGCCATACGACTATCGACATGGCATGAGGCCAGTGGATATGCAGTTCTTTCGTGATGCACCTGATGAATTCATTCTACAGGCAAGTTATATCAGCATCCAGTCATCTGTTGGTTCAATCACTTCATTCATTTGTTCGTCCTTAACCCTTTCACTCCCAAGATTGCTCAGTTCAAAACTGAGGAAAAAATCTTGAATTTTGTTTTGTAAAATTGTCAAAAACATACAGTGCCACATGAAAGTACCTCTCGGGTTTCATCCACAGACTCCAAAATTGACTCAAGGTTTGATCTGGGAAAGGGTTATTATAAGTAACCTGTAAGGTCTCACAAATAGCTATTTGTCACAGAAAATAAAACATTGCCATACTGCTAGTTGGGGAACCAAATTTAGATTTTTTCAGAGTTTTAGACTGCAGTGATTGGGTTTACATTTTATCCTCCATTTTATGACTAACTTTCCATCCAGTATAACTTCACAGCAAAGCATCGCGGTGATTGTTTAACAATATGTTTTTTTTATTTTTATTTTTTATTTTTTTTATTTTTTATTAAATTAAAAAAAAGTGTTTCTTTTTCTTTTACAGAATCTCTCTACATCTCCACATTGTGAACCCCCGGATTTTGTATCTATCACCAGGGCAACGTTGGATCACATTCTCGCCCATCCAAAGCCGTTGATCACTGTGTTTTCAGAAGGAAAGCCTCGTGTGTACAGACGATTAGATGGTGTGGAGCACTGGACTCGTATCAACAGTTGACTCGTGTCAACAGTTGACTCGTGTCAACAGTTGACTATTGTCACCCTCTCTCGTCTGTATACGTTAGCTTTTGTCAAGAAAATTTCTCAAAGCAGTTGCATTCATAAAGCTTCTCTCCAGTGTGTTGCTTGATATGTGTTTACAGAAGAAAAGCCTTAGTCTGTACAGATAATTAGTTGATGTGGAGCACTGGACTCGTGTCAACAGTTGAACATTCTCCCATCTCTCGTCTGTTCGTTTGCATTCATAAAGCTTCTCTCCAGTGTTGCTTGTTATGGTTCTGTTTCTAGAAGGAAAGCCTCGTCTGTATAGATGATTGGATGGTGTGGAGTGCTCACTGGACCCGTGTCAACAGTTAAACATTCTCACCCTCCCTCGTCTATACGTTTGTTTTTGTCAAGACAATTTCTCAAACCTCTTGCATCCATAAAGCTTCTCTCCGATGTGTTTCCTGATATGGCTCTGTTTATGTCTTTTGCTTGACTGCTCGCATCTGTTTGAATTATAGTTTAGTTTTAGTGGAGCCAAACTAATGAACTTCCTGCAGACCTAGCAAATGCTGACAATGTAGACTTTCTTCTTATAGACTAAAGTCACAATACATTTATTATTTATAACTGACTTTTAGCAACGTTTTTTATCTTCTTATACATTAAATGTAACTTATTTGATAGCAAACTGGTCCATGATGAAAAGGAGCAGTGCCGCGCTGATTTCAAACTTATGTAAGTTAAAACGCATTCAAGCAATAATGAACAAACTTCGTGGGCCAAATATTTAAATAAGGAGTAGACAGGGTTTAACAAAACCGTGGCCTAACTTGACTTTAAACTGTATAACACAGACTAAAAAGACAATTAGTTACTAAGACTGACCTGCTTATAAGTAGATTTAGACCCATTAAATAACATTGCCTGGTTAGAGCGGTTTTCAGTTGAGTGTCGAAAGTAATACGCGTTTGCTTTGGTTTTGCTTTATTACACTCTGTGATTGGTTCCTAAAACTCGCGCCACTTTCTTAACCAATCAGATGCCAAACTAAAACCAATCGTAATTTGGTCGTACGCGTTGTACGTTTTCCCGCGCTTGGCACTGGTTACCTGTATTTGCTTCGAGTTCTGATTGGTTCCTTGTGATGTTGTCGTCTGTTGTGATTGGCCAGAGTGATTACTTTGGTTTTGGTTTTACTACTCTCTACTGAAAACCGCTCTAGTAAATGTCTCTTCCTTGGATTTGCTTTCCTAAAGAGGTGCGACTCTGTGATTGACAGTCGAGTATGCTGTCAACTGAATAGCTCTTTCTTCCTGAGTGAAAATGTTGGTTTGCCTGTTTCTCATTGGTCCTTCAGTTTCAAACTGCCTTTCTTGTCCAATACGGCACAGTCTGAATTCAGGTGGACGACATCTTAAGCAAGCAGTTTTCAGTCCTTCACGAAAGGAAGGACTGAATGATTCTGATTCCGCATGATTTATTGGTTATTTTCTTTTAGCATTTTAAAAAGTACAAAATGAAATAAAACGTTTCCAAACGTTTCTAGAAGTTAGAAATAGCTTCCACCAAGAGAGCATGATCTAAGAGTGGCATTCCCCCATACAATAAAAATTAAATTACTTTACAGCATGGTGCAAATATATTTCAAAAAAATTATCACGGGGCACGGGGAATCCTTCTCCTAGATCAACCTCTCTTGCTTCCACCCAAAAGAATTACTAAAGTAATGTTAAAGGTATATATTTGATTAGCGTCTGATTGCATGCTGTCAATGCTTTTAGTGTGTTGCTTTCTCATTGGCTCACGTTCAGCAAACTAATGACTTCAAAATCAATGTGTGTTTTGTTCGCGCAAGTGATTAAAAGTCGCCCCTTTTTAAGAATTAATATTTTATCACATGAATGGATCTGTGAGAGCACATTGTTTTCCTTTATTAAAACTGTTTTGATTAATTGTTATGCAAATTTAAAATACTTGAGAAAAATGTCTTTTATATTTGATAAATTAAAAGAGCAGCTTTTTTTCTTAAAATATTACAAGTTTCGTTATGAAATAATTTGGACTGAAATGAATATTCTTCCCGCATGCTTGAATTACTTGAGCAACAATATTCTTTAGTCAAGGATAGAATAAAACGAATTGACACTAACCTGTTGTTGGGTTTGTTTCATTGATGAAGCGATGTGAAGAATTTTCTTTTTCACCGTTTGCAATTGACATCCACAAACAAAACGTTAAAATTCGGCAACCAACACACGACATTAACATGTTGCTTTAGTTCAGAGCAGCAAAAAGTTAAACTAAAAAATAACCCAAACCGACGCAACTTTTCTTATTTTCTGCTTACTCCCTGCTTCACGCGTGATTTACTTTCCACCTAAGATGTGATATGACCGTGATATGTGTTCTGGTTCAAAACCCAGTTTGTTCTTCCCACTATCGGGAAAGGGAGGATTTGATTATTTTAACTGTTATGCACTTAAATACTAATTTCCGTTACGTTAATGAAATTCACGAGTGTTTTATGACTTTTATCATTGTACTCATCAAGGATTGCTTATTTGAACTAAAATATGAAAAAATGAAATTTTCTCTCACTGAATCGTTAAAACCACCTACTATTTCTGCATTTTTATAGTTGATGAATGGTAAAAGAAAATGGTGGATTTTTTCATTATTGAAATAAATTTGAACTCATTTTAAAACAGCATAAAACACAAAATACAGGTAAATCAATTTCGCTTTATTATATGATTACTTAGTCTCGTTTCCAGATCTCATTTTGGGTGAAGCCGAGGGCGAGATCGGTAATGAGTTATTATAGAGCAGTTTTCAATTGAGTGTCGTAAAACCAAAACCAAGGCAATTACAATGACCAATCACAACAAACGTAAACAACAAAATGAACCAATGAGAACTCGAATAAAATACACATAACCGGCGCCAAGCGTGGTTTTGGTTTTGCATCTGATTGGTTGAGAAGAGTGTATTACAGCAAAATCAAACAAATTCAGCACTCAATGGAAAACCGCTCTGTATATATACGTACAGCTAGAGAACTGAGCTATCTGTAGTTATTGCCTGACTATAGTCCGCAGTCGTCTCTTTTGCTTTCATTGAAGAATATTAACAGGATGCGCGTAGCAAGGGATGTTGGGAGGAATCCCTGCGAGACTCTCCTTTCCTTCGCGTCTAGCAAGATATGTTAGCTTTACAACTTATTCCAATATGCATTGGCGCCCCAAGTTTTCCCAGCAAATGCGTCTCATCACTAGATGGTGATTCTATATTTTGCCTGAATCTAAAGAGGGGCGACTCTGTCATTGACAATCGAGTACGCTGTCAACTCAATATCCCTTTCTTCATGAGTGAAATTGTTCAAAGTTTGCCTGTTTCTCATTGGTTCTTCAGTTTGAAACCTCCTTTCTTGTCCAATACGGCACAGTCTTAATTTAGATGGACGACATCTTGAGCAAACAGTTTTCAGGCCTTCACGAAAGCTTTCGATGAATATAAAATACAAACATGGGTTACAAGCACTGCTGTTTAATAACAGCCAATAACTGAAGGCAAACAAAAAGGGGTATTGCACGAGGACTGCAATATCAAATGAGCTATCGCCAATTAAGATGATAACAAAAACTGGCGCCCATGAAACAATAAACACTATTACAACTGATATCATTAAAACAGTGACCTTTCGTGCTGTTCGGAGAGCAAGGGCACGCTGATTGTTCGAAACTTCGCCAGGAATTTTTCGCCTCCAAAGACGGTAACAAATTATAGAATAAAGTACAATCAAAACAACCAACGAGCCAACTACGCCAGACGCCGCTATATAATCATTTTGAGACTTGCAATTGTGTGCATAATTAACGCATTTCAGCGTTCCATCATTACTAATATTCATTAACACTGCCGAGTTAATAGGTAAAAGAGCTGAAATCAGCCATATGACTGGAATTCCTATTTTTACTACCCATTGAGATGACAATTTATACGTGAGTGGTCGAATCACGGCAAGGAATCTATCAATGGCGATTGCAACCAAGTTCATAACAGAGCAAAAGAACAACAGAGACCCTCCATAAGCGATTGTTATACAACTAACGTTTCCCGCGGTCCCCCCAAACCACGTGTTTCCAGCATAAAACTGTTTAATAAACAAGGGAGTCTGGAGCACAGTGATAAAAAGATCGCAAATGGCCAAGTTCATTATGAGACAATTCGTTGATGTTCTCATGGAGTGATGTTTGGTTATGACGTAGATGACAAGTGAGTTGCCCACCACAGACACCAGGAAGGTGAACAACATGGCGCTGGTGAAAATCACTTTTGTCAGGAAGTTGTAGTTTATAATTAGTTCAACGATGTCCTGAGGATCTGTCGAGGAATAAAGTTGGAATAAATTATTTACTTTGTGGCTGATTAGAAGATGTATTGTAAGAAACATTAAACACGTACATGCACGTACATGCAGAACGTTCAACAACAACAGCAACAGCAACAACAGGACAACAACAACAACAACAACAACAGCAGCAGCAGCAACAGCAACAGAAGCAGCAGCAACAGCAGCAGTAGCAGCAACAGCAGCAGCAGCAACAGCAGCAGCAGCAGCAGCAGCAGCAGTAGCAGCAACAGCAACAGCAACAGCAACAGCAACAGCAACAGCAACAGCAACAGCAGCAACAGCAACAGCAGCAGCAGCAACAGCAGCAGCAACAGCAGCAACAGCAGCAACAGCAGCAACAGCAGCAACAGCAGCAACAGCAGCAACAGCAGCAACAGCAGCAGCAGCAGCAGCAGCAGCAGCAGTAGCAGTAGCAGTAGCAGCAGCAACAGCAACAGTAGCAGCAACAGCAACAGCAACAGCAACAACAAAAACAACAACACCAGCAACAGAAACTACAACAGCAATAAAAACAACAACACCAACAACGAGACGGGGAATAAAATTCTACTGAGCTCCAACAATTTTGTTGTGTTACGCCTTGGCCCAACGAGAGCGCGCGGTTTGAAACTGAAGAACCAATGAGTAGCTGACGAACATTGAACACTCCCACTCATAAGGAAAGAGCTATTGAGTTGACGGCATGTATATTCATGCGCTCTCGACGTCTCTCGTGCGAGTCCCATAGAAATTGAACCTACTCAAATGTTTGTTGAGAGCCGTCGAGAATTTTCTCACGTTTGACCCGAGCTGATGATAGTCGCTGAGCCGTGAGTTGAAGAAAACTCTAGTGAGACCCAACTCTCGGAAACTGTTTCAGGCCCTGTTTCTCGTTTGGCCCGCCCGTCCCAGACATTCCCGACTCAGGGAGACAATGGGAGACATCTACCTCGTCGTGTTTTCATAAGTCGCGGGAATGTCCGGGCGGTTGGGAAATAACAAAATCCCCGATGGTCAGGGATTTCCCGACAAATGAAAACCGGGCTTTACAAGGATCGGAATAAACGAATTGTGTATTCATTTCTTCTCAGTTTGAAAGTGAAATATATAAAATCACATTTAATAATCGTATGAAATAAAACTGGAAACATTTCTAGAAATTACAGGCATCTTTTCATAAAATGATGTACATATTAAATATACAAAAACGAGTGACTTGGATGTGTGTTCAGTAATAATTTGATTAAAATTCGCTTTTTTGTTAGCGTTAGGTTTACTTTATCTCAAGTAATTTGTTTTATTTTAAATGGTAAGTAAGTAAGTAAGTGTTTTTTTTAATGGACTTGGTCTGTTATGCAAATTAAGTAGTTCAGAAAAAAGCCCTGTTTGTTTGATATTCTGTGGATAGCGAAATAAATTAATACAAACAACTTCGGCAGTTTTAATTTATGGATAAGATGTCAATTTTTGTTTTGAAACGATTTCGACTGAAATAAATTTCGTTCTTGCATGTTTGTTTAGCGTGAGCCTCATATTTGATGGCTCTTTTACAGCTGTAAATTTTAATTTTGGTTTCCAGTTTGCGCTAGTTCAACGATCCGAAAGTAAAGGAAACGCAATGACAAGTACCGTATTTCTTGGTAAGCGCCCACCTCGACTAAACCCTCTCTTCGAATAAGCGCCCCCATAGAATCATGATATTTAAAATATAAACCCACCCCTCTAGTTTTAACATTTTAAATATATGATTCTATGGGGGCGCTTATTCTTAAAAGAGCTGTTAAAATGAATGTATGAAGTAAGAGAAGTTATAGAATTACTCCAGATTTCGTGCCAAAAATGAATTGTACATATAAGGCTGGTTTAATCATGGAAACCTAAAATTTGAAATAAGCCGGGTAAGCTACGTATACGTTTCTTCCGCCATTTTAAAAAGGGTGGAAACTTGGCTCGAAAAACTGTTTGTATAATACATATTTACATGATATTTACTATATTCAAAGTGCTGTCGCGTTTTCACTTTATCAAACATTTCGTGCGCGGGCAAAAGTATATTAGACAAATTTGTGTCTGGAAATTTTGAAGGCGACTATTTGATTACCGAGTATCATAAGTTAAGAAGATTTCAGAAATCAAGTTTTAAGGAATGTTTTGTCACGGATTCCATACAAACACTATAATTCTCACCCGTGATATGAGCGCTTTTTCAAACTGACGCTAATGAACAAAACAAAACTAAAAACACGCGAACTGGTGTGGATTAATACGTACCTTTCATGGGTTCTGTATCGTTGTGGTGTGAAGTATTTTCTCTTTCGCTTTCTGCAATAATTGATATCCACATCACACCACTCGCTAATATCTGAAAACCAAGACGCGACATCAACATATCGCTTCAGTTTGCAGTAAACATTTACTGAAACAGGCAACAGTGGGGAAACGTTTCTCGTTTGTCTTTCTCTTTATTGTCCTTCTGAGAAAATATGTCTTCTGGTCATTTGGACATACAATGGGGCAGATATAATTATTTTTAATTGCTTGATGCCACTTTAAATATTAATTTGCTTTTATTAAGGAAATTCATGAACCTTTTTGCAGCTGTAGATCGTGTGTTTGACTGATTTAACTGACAACACCCTCGGAATCAAATTTCAATTTCTTTCACTTCATCGCAAAAAAATCATGAACTTCCGAACTTTCTGTTAGTTTATTTTACTTTTTTAATATTTACTAGATGCTCTTAGGCCCAGTTCAGACGCCGTACTTTATTTTACTTTTTTAATATTTACTAGATGCTCTTAGGCCCAGTTCAGACGCCGTACTTCACATGAGCCGAATCGAATTCGAATTTAGGCCGACCCAAATTAATTTAGATCGACTGAATTGATTCAGACGCCGAGCTTAATTCAGCCGAACTTAAATTAATAGGGGAAAATTGCTGTTATATTGAAAAATACATTGTAATAATTCATGCATTTATTTCGGCTCATGTGAAGTTCGGCGTTTGAATCAAAGCCAGTCCACAGCCGTTATTCCCGGCTGAGCCAGGCGGGAAGAACGGCTGAGCCGATCCGAATTGATTCAGCCGTTCCGAATTGATTCAGACGCCGTACCTCACATGAACTTAATTCATCGAATTCGATTCGGCTCATGTGAAGTACAGCGTCTGAACTGTGCCTTAGCCTATGACAAAGAGTCGATGAAATGAAAAAGAAAATGCAACAGGATATCATTTACTTGAAAATTTCATTAAAAATTGATTGGCAAGCGTTTCTGGTAACTGAGGCAACCTGACTCAGTCCCCAGTCGTCTCCTAGCCTATAAAAGAAAAAAATGATCGTGTCTAAGAATTTTTTCATAGGAGACGACTGGGACGAGTTAGTGAACTAATCAACAATCCTGTCTACTAGAGCCATTTCGAAACCACCCTTTCTATAACAAACTCTAAACTATCGCATGACTGATCCGTAGATGTCGTTTGCTTGGTTTTGCTTGCCTAAAGAGGGGCGACTGTGTGATTGACGGTTGAGTATGCTGTCAACTTAATAGATGTTTCTTGCTGAGTAAAATTGTTCAAAGTTTGCCTGTTTCTCATTGGCTCCTCCATTTCATACTGCCTTTCTTGGCACATTCTTAATTCAGGTGGACGACATCTTAGGCAAGCAGTTTTCAGGCCTTCTCGGAAGCTTTCAATGAATACAAAATACAAGCATGGGTTACAAGCGCTGCTGTTTAATATCAACCAGTAAGTGAATATAATCAAAAAGGGATACTGCATGACCGAAATATAAATGGAATTTAATGTAATAAAATAGGCTGGCGCCCATGATACGACAAACACAAGGACAACTGATACCATTAAAACAGTGACCTTTCGTGCTGTACGGGTAGCTAGGGCGTGCTGATTGCTGGAAACTTCTCCAGGAATTTTTCTCCTCCAAAGACGGTAACAAATTATAGAATAAAGCACAATCAAAATAACCAACGAGCCACCTAAACCAAACGCCGACATATAATCTTCTGTAGAGTTATATTCATAGGTAATGCACTTCGGCGTTCCATCATTACTAATTTTTGCTACCAATGCTGAGTTAATAGATAAAAGAGCTGATGTCAGCCATATAACTGGAATTCCCAACTTTACCACCCATTTAGATGACAATTTATACGTTAGTGGTCGAGTAACGGCAAGGAATCGATCAATGGCGATCGCAACCAAGTTCACAACAGAGCAGTAGAGCAAAAGGTTTCCTCCATAAGAGATTGTTATACAAGCAGCTATTCCCACGGTCCCCCCAAACCATGTGTCTCCAATGTAAAGCTGTGAAATAAACGAAGGGGTCTGGATCAGAGTGATCAAAAGATCGCAAATGGCCAAGTTCATTATGAGACAATTCGTTGATGTTCTCATGGAGTGATGTTTGGTTACGACGTAGATGACAAGTGAATTGCCCACTACAGAGACCAGGAAGGTAAACAACATGGCGCTGGTGAAAATCACTTTTGTCGGGAAGCTGTAGTTAAGGTTAAGGATAGACCGAGAACCTGTTGAGAAATAATGAGACAAACTAAACACGTATACGTACATGCAGCAAAAGGTTGACAACAACGACAACAGTAACAAAAACAGTAACAAAATCAGCAACAGGGACAACAGCAACAAAAACAACAACAGCAACAACAGGAACAGCAGCAACAACAACAGCAGCAGCAGCAACATCAACATCAAGAACACTGAACAGCAACAACATCGACAGCAACAACGACAACAGCACCAACAACAACAACAGCCGCAACAGGAACATCAGCAGCAACAACAGCAGAAGCATCAAAAGCAAAAGCAACAGCAAAATCAACATGAACAGGAACAGCAGCAACATGAACAACAGCAACAGCAACAACAGCAACAACAGCAACAACAGCAACAACAGCAACAACAGCAACAACAGCAACAACAGCAACAACAGCAACAACAGCAACAACAACAACAACAGCAGCAGCAGCAACAACAACAGCAACATCAACAGGAACAACGTACAGCAACAGGAACAACAGCAACAACAGCAGCAGCAGCAGCAGCAGCAACAGGAACATCAACAGGAGCAACAGCAACAGGAACAACAGCAACAACATCGACAGCAACAACATCAATTGCAACAAAAACAGCAACAAAAACAACAACATCAACAAAAACAGCCTGAACAATATCAGCAACAGGGACAACAGTGACAACGGTAACAACAACAACAACAACAACAACAACAGCAGCAACAACAGCAACATCAACATCAACAGGAACAACAGCAACAACATCGACAGCAACAACAGCAATTGCAACAAAAACAGCAACAACAGTATCACCAAAAACAGCAACAACATCAACAGCAACAGCGAGACCAGCAATACAAATCTGCTGGGCCAAACGAGAGCCACTGACAGTTGTCGAGAGTTCAGACAAACTCATCGCTCTCGTTTTGCCTGAAACTCTCACGCGCTCTCGTCGACTCTCGCGCTCTCTTATAAAATTTGAATCTGCTCAATTTTTTCTTGAGAGTCGCAGATAATTTTTCCTCGTTTGGCCCGGGTTGATGATAGTCGCTGAGTGTCGAAGAGAACTTTCGGCAACTGTCATTCTCGTTTGGCCTGGGCTTTACAAGGAATAAGCAAATTGGTTTTTCACTCGCCTTTCACCTCTACAGATTCAGTCTTCTTTTAAAAAGTAAACAATAAAAAAGATAAATAATAATCATAGTAAATAAATAAAGCCTTGAAACATCACTAGAAGACCAGACCTTCATAACCTTCCACTGAAAACTTAATAAAATGATGTACATAAAATAATAACTTGCCTGCGTGTTCGGTAATATTTTGATTCAAATTCGCAGTTTGTTAACGTTAGGTTTAAATTTTTAGATCTCAAAGATCTAGTTTATCTTAATGTTTTTTTTAATGTGTTATTCTGTTATGCAAATTAAGCCACTTCAGAGCTTTTATCTCAGAGTGTTTATATCTTACCTTGTGCCGGAAATTAATAAAAACAACTTCAGTTTACATTTATGCGAATCTGATTTTTTCGTTTTGAAACGATTTGAATTGAAAGAGATTTCATTCTCGTATGCTTGATTTACTTTAGCGTGAGTCTCAAACTTCAATTGAGGGTTCTATTAAGCTTTTATATTTAATTTCATTTTGGGTTGACACATGTATGTTTTTTTAGCGCAGAATGGAAGTAAAGAAACGCAATAAGCAGTAAGTGTTTATTTCGCCATTTTGAAAAGGGTGGAAACGTGGCGCGAAATACCCGTATTAATGAGAATGATGCATACAGAATCGTAAGGTATGGAACTTGTAAAGGCGACTGCAGTTGATGAATAGAGTTTTTACCAAATATCGCTAACAGACTGAGAAGCTTTCAGAAATCAAGTTTTTTGGAAAGGATTTGCCATCGAATTCCATACAAACACTGTCATTTTCTCCCGTGATATAAGCCGCGCTATTTCAAAATGTCGCTTAATCAAAACCTCCCGCGAACTGGTGTGCATTAAATACGTACCTTTGATGAGTTCTGTTTCATTGTGGTTTGAAGTATTTTCTCTTTCGCTTTCTGTAATTGATATCCACATCGCACAACTCGCTAATATCAGGAAAACAAGACGCGACATCAACATATCGCTTCAGTTTGCAGTAAAAATTTACTGGAACAGGCGCAGCGGGGAAACGTTTCTCGTTTTGTCCAGGACTGAGTTTGTCCTTTTACGCCACGACCCAGGAGAGATTCATTGTCCATCTGAGAAAAATGTTTTATGAACATGTGGACATACAATGGGGCAGATATAATTATTTTTAATTGCCTGATGTAATTTTGAATATTAATTTCCCTTAATGAAATTTAAAAGTATTTTTTGATCGCTGTCGATGGTGTGATACTGTTACCGTAGAAATATATTATATTTTTTCATTAAATTTTCTGTAACTTCATCGCAAAAATCATGAATTCCCGAACTTTCTGTTGTACTTTATAGACATTTTTAGTTTTATGACAAAGAGTCGATGAACTGAAAAAGAAAATGACTCTTTGTAATTCAAATTAAGTTTCCACAATCAAACTGGAGAAAACAACAGGACATAATTTCCATTAAAACCTCATTAAAAATTGATTGGGAAGCATTTGAAGAAGTTATGCACATATTCTTAGACTGTCATACAAGTGGGATGAAGGAGCGGAGGGGGGAGGGGAGGGGGGCGGGAGGGGGATTTAGCGCTTTCTGTTGTAAAACAACAAAAATGCAAGCAATGAAACGTTTCGTACATTTATTTATTCCATATTAACGTATTAAAGGGAATTGGGTTTTTGGTGTCGGAAATATAGCATTATGAAATATAATCAGGGAAATTTTAAAAAGAACTTCATGGTTTACTCGTAACTCATCAACTTGTGTCTCTTACTGAGACTATTCCTTTGATGGTGATCAAATGATACTTTCTCCTGGTATGATTTTGGCAGTACACGGCAGATGTTGTGTTTCTAGGGAATTAACCATTCCGAAAAACATGTACTAATGTGTTTGCTTTCACCATTGACTAATGGACTTATTCAGAAATTATTTAAGTTCGTTACTGTTCTGGAAATTATTAATGTTATACTTTCGGCTGTTTTTAGTGTTACAATCTAGCATTCTTGCTAAGATCATACCAGTTGATTTATCCGTGAAACTCGAGCTGATTCGTATTCCTCTGAGCCTTATTATTTGCTAAAAAAATATTCTTAGTCCCACAACCTTGTTTACCATTATTTTGATTGGACCCCGTAGGTGTCTTGTCAAGATAATGGCAGAAAAACAAAGTCAAGTTTTTCTAAGCGCTCTTCCTGGAAATAGTAGTTTTGGTTAGCGTAGCTTGTTCTTATGCTACCGTCTTATTTTTCAGAGAAAATATATCCATTTAAGCAACTTTTTCGGATGTTAAAGTGTTGCTATTTACTTACTTCCGGATCTCGTTCACACTTCGCGCAAAGCTGAAAAACTCCCTTTCAAACTGATGTTGACTCAGTGGAATGTGTTTTAGCTCGAGAACACGTACTAGTTAATGATATGGAAAAGGGCGGTACTTCAGGGCCGACCCACGAAACTAAAATTTATGCAACCTTTTACTTGTAACGACGATTGTGTGAAATCTTTAACAACAACTTTTATTTGTGAACTTACTATAACTCTTAAATTTGAATCGATAAGAATGAAGCTTGTAATTTTTATATTTCTCCTGTTGTTTTGTTTTTGATGGATACTTTGGGAACGATGGTAAAATTCGTCGGAAAAGAACATTTTGACAATGTTTGCTAGCTCGAAGGAAATTATGCTAATAGTTTTCTACGCAAGCGTACTTACGTTTTACTAGAGCCACGTGAGACTCTTACGTAAGCCTAAACTAAGATTGAGCGCCAGTCTGGCATAAGATTGACAGTTTCCAAAGTATCCACATATAAGCAACGCGAGAAAAGTTTTTAGATCAGAGAGTTGAAACCTGTAACCAAGAGAGTATTATTAAACTGTGAAAAACAAGAACAAGTCTGTTGTGAGTTCTACGTAACAGAGGGAAGTAGCTAATCCTCCTGAAACTTCTCTCTTTACACTGTACATCATGTTACTTCCGGTTTCTGCCCCGTTTCCTTAGTGGCCGGGAGGCGGGAGAAATCGCGGGAAACAATTCGCAAAATTTCGTAATATTTCGCAATAGGAAAGTATAAAGAGTCAGAAGCCCCACATACAATTGCTTGCTCCTTTATTATTTGAAGTAAAGCTATTATGTTCATCAGGCTTTCAAGCATGATAGTTTTACTCTCTGTTAATCTGAAGTAGTTAATATTACTGTAATGCCAGCTCCTTGCAGCAGATTGTAAGTTTTGTAGTGTTTCTTGAAAAGACGTACATCAGCAACATTTATTTCTACTCTAAATTACATTTCAAAGACATTTTTATTAAATGACATACTCAGTACTGCCTTCCAAGCAGAAATTATCGGCTTTATTTAATGATTGCCCTGCCTCGTCCCCAGGCGCCGTTGCGAACGGGAAATCTTGCGAGCGGGAAAAAAGGGAGCGCGGGGCTTGATGGTTAGGAGGCGAAGCGCGTTCTCGCATGCAACAGTCCCACAACCCCACGCGCACCGCGCTCAAACAAGGAGTGACGCCTGGGGACGAGGCAGTGCTAGGACAGTGTTTGGATACAGCTGTTTCGAGAAAGGTTGTCGGAAAAAAGCGCACGCGACAATCCCGAAAGGTATTGTGGGTAGTTTTAAGTTCACGGTTCCTTGACTTCAGCATTTCAGGGAAATCTGAGAAAATGGCACGAGACGCCATGGACGTATGTTTGCGAGTGCTAAAAGAAAGCAACAAAAGTAGGTTCAACAGTTACAGTGTCAGGAACGTACTTTGCAGATCATATCCATAGATTACCTTTCGGGGTTGTCGCGTGCGCTATTTTCCGACAACCTTTCTCGAAACAGCTGTATTCTACTGACGATGGTTATGGTACCTAGTGCATGCATTTACCGGCTAAAATGAACCCACTTTATACGGACACCTCGCTAATACGGACACTTTTTGTAGTCACTTCGGTGTCCCGTTATTATTAACAACATCTATGTCAGCATTCCGACTAGAACCATTCAAAATAACCCTTACCATTACATATCAAACTCTAAATTTTGACTGATTAGTAAATGTCGCTTCCTTGGTCTTGCTTTTCTAAAGGGGAGCGACTCTGTGATTGTCAAAGTGAAACTGTGGTGCTGCGTCAGCGGGAAAGTAAAACACTATGTGGATAATCAACTTGAAGTTGATAAAGGTAAATTAATCGCCGTAGCGAATTTCCAGAAGCTGACGTTTCGAGCGTTAGCTCTTTGTCGGAGCACAGTGGAGGATTGTGGGTTGTGTGTGTTTATATACTAGAGTATGTGGAGTTCCGTGATTGGAAGAAGCATGGTAACAGAGAATGCATGAATAAATTAGTTAATTAAACGAGAAGTGTTCGTTGATCCCCTAAGGATTGACAGTCGAGTATGCTGTCAACTCAATAGCTCTTTCTTCCTGAGTGAAAATGTTGGTTTGCCTGTTTCTGATTGGTTCTTCAGTTTCAAACTGCCTTTCTTGTCCAATACGGCATACTCTGAATTCAGGTGGACGACATCTTAGGCAAGCAGTTTTCAGTCCTTCACGAAAGCTTTCGATGAATATAAAATACAACCACGGGTTACAAGCACTGCTGTTTAATACCAACCAGTAGCTGGCGGCAAACAAAAACGGGTATTGCATGAAGACTGAAATATCAAATGAGCTATCGTCGATAAAGCCTGAGAGTATCAGAAAAACAAAAACTGGCGCCCATGAAACAACAAACACTATTACAACTGATATCATTAAAACAGTGACCTTTCGTGCTGTACGGGTAGCAAGGGCGTGCTGATTGCTGGAAACTTCGCCAGGAATTTTTCTCCTCCAAAGACGGTAACAAATTATAGAATAAAGCACAATCAAAATAACCAACGAGCCACCTAAGCAAGACGCTGAGGCGTACCCTTCTTCGCGGCTTGGTGTAGAGAAACGTTCCGGCGTTTCATTTTCGCCAATGTAAACAACTTGGGATGAAATTGCCGTCTTAATAGATAAAAGAGCTGCAATCAGCCAAATCACTGGAATTCCTATTTTTACCACCCATTTCGATGACAATTTATACGTTAGTGGTCGAGTGACGGCAAGGAATCTATCAATGGCGATTGCAACCAAGTTCAAAACAGAACAGAAGAGCAACAGAGAGAGAACATACGCCGTTATTTTATAAGTAACGTTTCCCACAGTCCCGCCAAACCATTTCAGTCCGAAGTAAAGCTGCGAAGTATTGAATGGGGTCTGGATCACAGTCAACAAAAGATCACAAATGGCCAAGTTCATTATGAGACAATTCGTTGATGTTCTCATGGAGTGGTGTTTGGTTATGACGTAGATGACAAGTGAGTTGCCCACCACAGACACCAGGAAGGTAAACAACGCGGCGCTGGTGAAAATCACTTTTGTTGGGAAGCTGTAGATTATTTCAGGGAAGTCCCGAGGATCTGTAGGTTAAACATTTGCAATTGTAAATTATTTTGCATAATCTGTGGCCGATTTATTTTAAGCTATAAACTATCTAATGATAATTTTTTGAAATCCATTTTTAATTTTAAAATAAAATAAAATGAAAATAAAACAATTTTCGCAATATATATTTGATTAGTATTTCATCGAATGCTGCAAGTTCCGTTCTGTCTTCTCATTGGTTAATGTTCAGTAAACTAAAATGATTGTTTAGTTTGCTGCAGTAATTAAAAATTCGCTCCTTTGTTATTAAGTTTATATCTCACGGATCTAGTAAATTGTTTTATTTTCTATCTTTTAATGAGTCTTTTAATTAAGTGTTATGTAAATTGAGAACTGATCAAGGAACAGCAATCTATTGTTTGCTATTCTGTGGCTTGAAATTCTGTAATTACGACCGTGGGAGAATGGAAACCTGATGCAATTCAGCTGGGCTCTTATATAAACATAGATAGCTAGATTCCTCAAATTTGATCTTGCTATAATTTTACTAACTGTGGTTATTAAAAAAAATTGGATTTAAATCAGGTATTTGACATAGGATTCTGTACAATACACTGTATTTTGCGCGCACAGTTTCAAAATTGCAGAAAACCCGCGATGATGTACTGTGTTAATACAATTGAAGCTCTCTGAATGGACACTCGTTTGCGGACAGCTCTACTTACGGCCGCTTTGACAAAGCCCCGTTTGAGCTCTAGCTCATACGAAACATTCCCGTAAGCGGCCAGCTCCAGTTGCGGACACTTTTTCTGCTTCCCGAGGGTGTCCGCCTACAGGACTGTACTTATCTTTCTTGGGGACTGTCTTATTGTGGTTTGTCGTGTTGTCTTCTGCAATTGACATCCACACACAGCACGCTAATACGAGACAACCAAGACAAGATATCCACATTTTGCTAGCTTCAGATTGCAGAAACACAATCTGAATTAATTCAACTGAAAAAAGTGCAACACTTTTGTCGATCGTTTGTCGTAAATTACGCCATGACTTAGGATCGAGGTATTTATTCTCCATGCATCCGAGAAAAGATGTCCTTTGGTCATATTGACATACTCGGGATCGGCAAGGGGCGAATGTTATTATTTTTATTTGCAATGTCATTTAAATATTCATCCTGTTCATGAAATTCATGCGCTTTTATTGCTGTCTGACGCCGTTTTTAACTGAATAAATATTAATTTTGTTGAATTTCTGTGACTTTTTCCTTTTGTCATCATAAAAACAATAAAACCATGATCCAAATTCTTAACTTATAATTTTTGCAGTATGCTTTTAGTCTTTACTAGTCAGACGTTTTCTTGGTAACGTTTAAAAAGGAATAATAAGGAATATGATTCATGATTGTCAATTTTTTTTTGCTTTGAAATTAACGATTTCGACTGAAAGAAATTTCATTCTTGCATTTTTGTTTAGCGTGAGCTTCATATTTGATGACTCTTTTGTAGCTGTAAATTTTCAATTTGGTTTCCAGTTTGCGCTAGTTCAGCGATCCGATCGAAAGTAAGCGTCTCTCCTCGATTAAACGCCCCATAGGATCAATATGTTTAGAATATAAACCCACCCCTCTCGCTAAAAAGCGATTAAAATGATTGTACGATCCTTCCTACGTATTTACACATTATATTTATTATATTCAGAGTTTGTAAACCTAATATACCTAGCACTGAAATATTTTACTGAGTGATGTAGCTAGGCTGTATATATTTGCTATTTCAAAATGACGCCCTAAAAAAAACCGCGAATTGGTGTGCACTAAATACGTACCTCTGGGTTCTGTTTCATTGTGGTTTGAAGTATTTTCTCTTTCGCTTTCTGCAATTGATATCCACATCTCACAACTCGCTAATATCAGGAAAACAAGACGCGACATCAACATATCGCTTCAGTTTGCAGTAAACATTACTGAAAACAGGCAACAGCAGGGAAACTTTTCTTGTTTGTGTTTCTCTTTACTGTCCGTCTGAGAAAATATGTCTTTTGGTCATTTGGACATACAATGGCGGGTAGATATAATTATTTTTATTTGCCTGATGCCACTTTAAATATTAATTTGCTTTTATTAATGAAATTCATGAGCCTTTTTATCATTGTCGATCGTGTATTTGAACTTAACTGACAGAACATCCTCGGAATCAAATTTTCTGTCACTTCATCAAGCTTCATCACAAAAACTATGAACTCCCTATTTCTGTTGTACTTTATTAGACTTTTTCTGTTCTAGACGTTCTTAGTTTATGACAAAAAGTCGATGAACGAGAAAATAAAAATGATTCTTTATAATTTAAATTAAGTGTCCATCAAACTGGAGGAAACAACAGGACATCATTTCAAGAAATTTCATTAAAAATTGATTGGAAAGCGTTTCTAGTAACAGGCAACCCGACTCGTTTCCAGTAGTCTCTTATGAAAAAATCCTCCGGCCCGTGTCTAACCGTGATTTTCTCATAGGAGACTAAGACGAATCAGTAACTGTACATGTACTAATTAACAATCTTGTCAGTATTTCGACTATAACCATTTAAACTGCTATAACCCGCTCTAAAGAGGAGCGACTCTGTGATTGACAGTCGAGTATGCTGTCAACTCAATAGCTCCTTCTTCCTGAGTGAGAATGTTGGTTTGCCTGTTTCTCATTGGTTCTTCAGTTTCAAACTGCCTTTCTTGTCCAATACGGCACACTCTGAATTCAGGAGGACGACATCTTGAGCAAGCAGTTTTCAGTCCTTCACGATAGCTTTCGATGAATATAAAATATAAACACGGGTTACAAGCACTGCTGTTTAATAACAGCCAGTAGCTGGCGGCAAGCAAAAACGGGTATTGCATGATGACTGAAATATCAACTGAACCATCGTCGTTAAAGCCTGAGAGAACGACAAAAACAAAAACTGGCGCCCATGAAACAACAAACACTATTACAACTGATATCATTAAAACAGTGACCTTTCGTGCTGTACGGATAGCGAGCGCGTGCTGATTGTTCGAAACTTCGCCAGGAATTTTTCGCCTCCAAAGACGGTAACAAATTATAGAATAAAGCACAATCAAAATAACCAACGAGACAACTAAGCAAGACGCTGAGGCGTACCCTTCTTCGCGGCTTGGTTTAGAGAAACGTTTCGGCGTTTCATTTTCGCCAATGTAAACAATTTTCGTTGACATTACCGTCTTAATAGATAAAAGAGCTGGAATCAGCCAAATCACTGGAATTCCTATTTTTACCACCCATTTCGATGACAATTTATACGTTAGTGGTCTAGTGACGGCAAGGAATCTATCAATGGCGATTGCAACCAAGTTCAAAATAGAACAGAAGAGCAACACTTGGAGAACATACGCAGTTATTTTTAAAGTAACGTTTCCCACAGTCCCACCAAACCATGTCAGTCCGTAGTAAAGCTGCAAAGTATTGAATGGGGTCTGGATCACTGTCAACAAAAGATCACAAATGGCCAAGTTCATTATGAGACAATTCGTTGATGTTCTCATGAGGTGATGTTTGGTTATGACGTAGATGACAAGTGAGTTGCCCACCACAGACACCAGGAAGGTGAACAACACGGCGCTGGTGAAAATCACTTTTGTCGGGAAGCTGTAGATTATTTCAGGGAAGTCCTGAGGATCTGTAGGTTAAAAATTTGCAATTGTAAATTATTTTGCATAATCTGTGGCCGATTTATTTTAAGCTATAAACTGATCTAATGATAATTTTTTGAAATATATTTTTAATTTTTAAATAAAATAAAATAAAATAAAATAAAATAACATAATATACGCAATATATATTTGATTAGTATTTCATCGAATGCTGCAAGTTCCGTTCTGTCTTCTCATTGGTTAATGTTAAATAAACTAAAATGATTGTTTAGTTTGCTGCAGTAATTAAAATTCGCTCCTTTGTTATTAAGTTTATATCTCACGGATCTAGTAAATTGTTTTATTTTCTATCTTTTACTGAGTCTTTTAATTAAGTGTTATGTAAATTGAGAACTGATCAAGGAACAGCAATCTATTCAGTTTGCTATTCTGTGGCTTGAAATTCTGTAATTACGACCGTGGGAGAACGGAAACCTGATGCAATTCAGCTGGGCTCTTATATAAACATACATGTAGATAGCTAGATTCCTCAAATTTGATCTTGCTATAATTTTGCTAACTGTGGTTATTAAGAAAAAATTGGATTTAAATCAGGTATTTGACATAGGATTCTGTACAATACATTGTATTTTGCGCGGATAGTTTCAAAATTGCAGAAAACCCGCGATGATGTACTGTGTTCATACCGTGCAATCGAAGCTCTCTGAATGGACACTTTTAGCGGACAGCTCTACTTACGGCCGCTTTGACAAAACCCCGGTTTGAGCTCTAGCTCATTCAAGACATTCCCGTAAGCGGCCTGCTCCAGTTGCGGACACTTTTTCTGCTTCCCGAGGGTGTCCGCCTACAGGAGCTTCGACTGTACTTACCTTTCTTGAGGACTGTCTTATTATGGTTTGGCGTGTTGTCTTCTGCAATTGACATCCATACACAGCACGCTAATATGAAACAACCAAGACAAGATATCCACATTTCGCTTCAGTTTGCAGAAACACAATCTGAATTAATTCAACTGAAAAAAGTGCAACACTTTTGTTGATCGTTTGTCGTTTTACGCCATGACTTAGGAGTGATTTATTCTCCCTGCATCCGAGAAAAGATGTCCTTTGGTCATATTGACATACTCGGGAGCAAGATCGGTAAGGGGCGAATGGTATTATTTTAATTTGTAATGTAGCCTTAATTATTCATCCTGTTCATGAAATTCATGAGCTTTTATTGCAACCTCGTTCCCAGGGTCTCTCATCTACCCTGGGAACGAAATTGCTTTTATTGAGTCTGACGCCGTTTTTAACTGAATAAATATTTGTTGAATTTCTGTGAATTTTGTCTTTTGTCATCATAAAAACAATAAAACCATCCACGGTTCTTAACTCATAATTTTTGCAGTATGCTTTTAGTCTTTACTAGTCAGACGTTTTCTTGGTAACGTTTAAAAAGTCAATCAGAAGAATAATAACGAATATGATTCATGATTATTTCTGGATAAAGGTGGCTCGATCGGGTTTTTGAGCTGGTGACGATACCTTTCAACATTGAGAAATTTGCATGTGTACCACCATACTAATCGAACAGAAAATCGATTGCTGCAGCTCTACTAAAGAAAGATTAAAGTTTCAGATGAGGTAAGTTTTGTCGAAATCGGAGTTACCATAGCAACGCAATAACGTCATCCCCCATTTTACATAAGACCGAACTACTTCAGTGTCATCAAGGGATAATTTTGGAAAACGCTCTCTGGATCTTCGACCTGACATACTTGTCCAAGGGCCTATTTACATGGATAGACGTTGTCCCTGGTAGGAGGGTTACCCTCCCCCGAGCCATCTTTTACCGAGCGTTTATATGAAAAAAAATTGTCCCTGTTGACCGAGCCAAAACTTGGCCCTCTCGGGTTCGCGCATGCTCTATATGTCCCGACTTGTCCCTGGTAGGTGAAACAACAATAGCCAAAGTGTTTATATGGGAAAAAGTTGGCCCGCCCCCCAGGGTCACCCTACCTTCAGAGCGAGTAACCCTCTACCCAGGGTAACCCTGCCCGCCGAGCCAACTTTGCGATTTCTCATGTAAACGGTTCACTGCTATTTTTAAAGAAATGTATGAAAAGTTATCTCGCCCGGGGTTACTCGGTATGGAGGGTGACCCTCCTACCAGGAACAACTTTTCTCCATATAAACAGGCCCTTAAGGTCTGCAAAATTTTACGAATTTCTATGGAATCGTTTTCAAGAAAATTTCGGGTGAAGTTTTAAGGTGTTAACATACACTTAAAATGGTCACGAATTAAAAAGCGATAGATTATATTTTTTTTAAACTTAGTCCTCAAGGAGATTGATCAATATTAAATACAATCTCCAAGCTTCAAATTCATTGAAACATTCTAAGGCTGTCAATTTTCAGCCTAAACTCAGGAAAATATTGCGCTGATTTTCACGTTAGTGGTTTGTTGCCTCTCCATTGTCTCGAATCGCTATGCTGTTGTAAATGTCAGTACATAATGAATTCATAAACACTTGATTGCTTTGTTTTAAGCGTTATATGAATTAGAGGGTATAAAAATCAAATCCGCCACTGAACATAACCATAGCTAACTCGTCCCGGCCTCGTCATTCAGGTCAGGTTTATATTATAAAAATGTGAAATATGTATTTAACAAATAAAGAAGCCAAAACCATGTATTATACTGTCATAAAACACGACGGGAATTTGAGAACACGAGAGAAATTTAGAAAACACGAGCCGCAGGCGAGTGTTTTCTATATTTCTCAAGTGTTCTCAAATTCCCGAAGTGTTTTATGACAGTATAATACATGGTTTTGGCTTCTTTATGTGCTTTAAAATATAGATTTACGCGCGCGAAACGATAAAACACGCTTTTCTATGTTTTATACTCTGATAAAACATGGTTTTTAACCAATCAGAGCGCGCGAAATTTTCAGTTTATATTTTAAATAATTATATATCTACAAAAATATATAATAATCATATGAAATAAAGCTGGAAACATTTCTAGAAGTTACAGGCCATCTTTGTATAATTAATAAAATGATGTACATATTAAATATACAAAAATGAGTGACTTGGATGTTACGGTAATAATTTGATTAAAATTCGCTTTTTTGTTAGCGTTAGGTTTACTTTATCTCAAGTAATTTGTTTTATTTTAAATGGTAAGAAAGTAAGTAAGTGTTTTTTTTAATGGACTTGGTCTGTTATGCAAATTAAGTAGTTCAGAAAAAGCCCTGTTTGTCCCGCTGTTTGTTTGATATTCTGTGGATAGCGAAATTAATACAAACACCTTCAGCAGTTTTAATTTATGGAGAATATGTCAATTTTTGCACTTGAAATTAACGATTTCGACTGAAAGAAATTGTGTTCTTGCATATTTGTTTAGCGTGGGCTTCATATTTGATGGCTCTTTTGCAGCTGTAAATTTTCCTTTTTGTTTCCAGTTTGCGCTTAAGTTAAGCGATCGAAAGTAAGCGAGAAACGCAATGACAAGTACCTGCATTTCCTCGATTACGCACCCACCCTCGAATATGCGTCACCTCCTCGAATAAACGCCCCATAGAATCAAGATATTTAAAATATAAACCCACCCCTCTTCGTTAAAAAGCGATTAAAATGATTGTCCGATCCTTCCTACGTATTTACACATTATATTTATTATATTCAGAGTTTGTAAACCTAATATACCTAGCAAAATATTTTACTGAGTGATAGCTAGGCTAGGAAGTATGCAATTGCGCTTTACTATGTCCGCGAGGAAATGTCAATAAATTAATTTTGTGTATGGAAATTGTAACCCTGAACTCATCCTTTACATTGGCGAGTAACAAGTAACGTAAGTTTAAAGGATCCGTCATCGGATCCACGCTGTATATATTTGCTATTGCAAAATGACGCTAAAAAACCCCGCGAATTGATGTGCATTAGATACATACCTCCGGGTTCTGTTTCATTGTGGTTTGAAGTATTTTCTCTTTGGCTTTCTGCAATTGATATCCACATCTCACAACTCGCTAATATCACGAAAACAAGACGCGACATCAGCATATCGCTTCAGTTTGCAGTAAACATGACTGAAAACACACAACAGCAGGGAAACTTTTCTTGTTTGTGTTTCTCTTTATTGTCCGTCTGAGAAAATATGTCTTCTTGTCATTTGAACATACAATGGCGGGTAGAATATATAATTATTTTTATTTGCCTGATGCCACTTTAAATATTAATTTGCTTTTATTAATGAAATTCATGAGACTTTTCATGGCTGTCGATCGTGTATTTGAACTTAACTGACAGAACATCCTCGGAATCAAATTTTCTGTCACTTCATCAAGCTTCATCACAGAAACTATTAACTCCCTTTTTCTGTTGTACTTTATTAGACTATTTCTTTTCTAGACTTTCTTAGTTTATGACAAAGAGTCGATGAACGAGAAAAGAAAAATTATTCTTTATAATTTAAATTAATTAAGTGTCCATCAAACTGGTGGAAACAACAGGACATCATTTCAAGAAATTAAAAATTAAAAATTGATTGGAAAGCGTTTCTAGTAACAGGCAACCCGACTCGTACCCAGTCGTCTCTTATGAAAAAAATTGCCCGTGTCTAACAATTTTCTCATAGGAGGCTGGGAGGAATCAGTAACTGTACTAATTAACAATCTTGTCAGTATTTCGACTACAACCATTTAAACCGCTATAACCCACTCTAAAGAGGAGCGACTCTGTGATTGACAGTCGAGTATGCTGTTAACTGAACGGCTTCCTGGGTGAAAATATTGGTTTGCCTGTTTCTGATTGGTTCTTCAGTTTCAAACTGCCTTTCTTGTCCAATACGGCACAGTCTGAATTCAGGTGAACGACATCTTAGGCAAGCAGTTTTCAGTCCTTCACGAAAGCTTTCGATGAATATAAAATACAAACACGGGTTACAAGCACTGCTGTTTAATATCAACCAGTAGCTGGCGGCAAACAAAAACGGGTATTGCATGAGGACTGAAATATCAACTGAACCATCGTCCATGAAGCCTGAGAGTACGAGGAAAACAAAAGTTGGCGGCGCCCATGAAACAACAAACACTATTACAACTGATATCATTAAAACAGTGACCTTTCGTGCTGTACGGGTAGCAAGGGCGTGCTGATTGCTGGAAACCTCGCCAGGAATTTTTCGCCTCCAAAGACGGTAACAAATTATAGAATAAAGCACAATCAAAACAGCCAACGAGACAACTAAGCAAGACGCTGAGGTGTACCCTTCTTGGCGGTTTGGTTTAGAAAAACGTTTCGGTGTTTTATTTTCGCCAATGTAAACAACTTGCGATGACATTGCCGTCTTAATAGATAAAAGAGCTGGAATCAGCCAAATCACTGGAATTCCTATTTTTACCACCCATTTCGATGACAATTTATACGTTAGTGGTCGAGTGACGGCAAGGAATCTATCAATGGCGATAGCAACCAAGTTCAACATAGAACAGAAGAGCAACATAGAGAGTAGATAAGCCGTTATTTTAAAAGTAACTATTCCCACAGTCCCGCCAAACCATGTGTCTCCAATGTAAAGCTGTGAAATAAAAGAAGGGGTCTGGATCACAGTCAACAAAAGATCACAAATGGCCAAGTTCATTATGAGACAATTCGTTGATGTTCTCATGGAGTGGTGTTTGGTTATGACGTAGATGACAAGTGAGTTGCCCACCACAGACACCAGGAAGGTAAACAACGCGGCGCTGGTGAAAATCACTTTTGATGGGACGCTGTAGATTATTTCAGGGAAGTCCTGAGGATCTGTAGGTTAAAAATTTGCAATTGTAAATTATTTTGCATAATCTGTGGCCGATTTATTTTAAGCTATAAACTATCTAATGATAATTTTTTGAAATCCATTTTTAATTTTAAAATAAAATAAAATAAAATAAAATAAAATAAAACAATTTTCGCAATATATATTTGATTAGTATTTCATCGAATGCTGCAAGTTCCGTTCTGTCTTCTCATTGGTTAATGTTAAATAAACTAAAATGATTGTTTAGTTTGCTGCAGTAATTAAAAATTCGCTCCTTTGTTATTAAGTTTATATCTCACGGATCTAGTAAATTGTTTTATTTTCTACCTTTTAATGAGTCTTTTAATTAAGTGTTATGTAAATTGAGAACTGATCAAGGAACAGCAATCTATTGTTTGCTATTCTGTGGCTTGAAATTCTGTAATTACGACCGTGGGAGAATGGAAACCTGATGCAATTCAGCTGGGCTCTTATATAAACATAGATAGCTAGATTCCTCAAATTTGATCTTGCTATTACTTTACTAACTGTGGTTATTAAAAAAAATTGGATTTAAATCAGGTATTTGACATAGGATTCTGTACAATACAGTGTATTTTGCGCGGACAGTTTCAAAATTGCAGAAAACCCGCGATGATGTACTGCACTCCAATAGAGTGGTCGCCAGACACATAGTCATATTAATAACCAGTCCGGCCAACCAAGCATGGTTAACAATACTCACATACATTATTGTTACCTTCCACAGATACTTTGCTATTTTGAGGTTAAAAAGGTCCAGCGCTGTATTTGTTGAGCATGGAAATAAGGGTTTGGGTCACAATACACAACTTCATGTTCAGCAAGCTAAAGCTTTCCTGTCTAATTATATCCATACACTGGGAGACATGATGCCAGACAGCAACGAGGTGCGTACGAAGTGAAAACTATAAAATAAATGTGCTCACTTTGGCTGAACGCACTGAGTTTGTGGCTTAATTTGCGAATCAGTGCGCGCGGAATGTTATTTTGTTTCATGCAGTTATGGATTGCAAAGTTTTTTTTCTTTTTTAATCACTCAGTGAGACTGTTGCTGATTAAACTTTTTTTAGATCAGTGTGCATGGGAAAGAGGGATCGCAAAGAACCCCATTAAGTCTTACTGTTTTTATCCTTTGTAATAATAAGCCGCACACCAGCACAGTTAAAAAATACGACCGATAGTTTCATTGACTTTATCAGAAACAACGAAAACAATTTCTTGAGAACAATTCTTCAGAATTCAACAAATTTTACAAGAAATTACTTCAGAATTCGCTGTAGACAATTTATGAAGAAAATAAACTGACAAATATTCTCTTCGTTTGTAATTGAAAAATGTGCATGTTTCCTTTTTATCAGGTACATCTGCCGACTTGCCTTAAGAAAGAAGATGTCTACAATGAAATGTGTGAAACTCTCAAGTCAAGAGACATAAAACCATGCTCGTTCTCTCATTTTCGACGAATATGGCCAAAAAATGTTAAAATCAGAAAGGTAAGTGTCCGTTGCAGGCTTGAATCTATCTATTTATTTATTTATTTATTTATTTATTTGTTACTAAAATGCTACGGGCGATAATTTAGGAAACCCGTTCGGGCTTTTCTGACAATTAAGAGCTGTCAGTTATCGGTTAAGTAATAGACCAATTTCGATATATTAAAATTCTAACTTGGCTCCGAGGCTTAGGGGAATAAAACAAAAGAAATTGAAAATAAATCACATCGAGGTTGAGGGATGAATAAATAATTTATTTTGTTTTATTCCCCTTAGCCTCGCAGCCAGGTTGGAATTTTAATATATCGAAATTGGTCTATTACGTTTCACAATCTGGCATAGCCTGTTCCAGGCTCTTGGATAGTGGGGACGAAGCGAAAAAGCGAACGGCCGCGCGAGATCCGAGAGCCTGGAACAGGCTAAATCTGGCAAGGAAGCTAGATTTTTGCTTATCAAAGTGGCTAGGAGAAAGTAGTTATAGATTAGTATTCAGGATAATTATTTCCTTTTCTTTCTCATACTGTAACGAAAGTCCCTCGTGCTTTTTCCCCGGAAAGTCATTGTGGCAAAATGGCAATCAGATCGAAATCAGCAAAAAATAATAACGATCTAGGGAGATATAACAAGGGAGCGACCGAGCGAATCTAGAAGAAAAGGAGAACAAAGCATGCTCATAGGCAATCATCGTTAACCTTAGCGTCAAAGGAAATGACCGTTGATATCTGGTAGCCTTGGGCTGGCGCTCATCAGCAAAGCTTGCGTTACTCAAGGGACAGTTACTAGTAATATTTTTTATTTTGTTTTTATTTTTTGTAGGAAAATAGGTTTACCAAGTGTACAAAGTGCGTGAAATTCAAAGACGAGCTTCAAAAATCTGTAGATAAAAAGGAAAGAGAGAAGACGCGTCAAAAACGTGACAAACATTTAAAAAAGCAAAAGTAAGTATCTGCTTAAATATGATATTTTGAATGTCAAGAAATCATTGCAACTTTATCACAGTCTTCACCGATTTCACGACGACGGAAATTAATTCCTCTTGTAAACCGCATCAGTGTTGGGACGTTGGTAAAATGAGCACGGACAAAATTAAACTGTCTTCAGTATATACGTTGATCCCGAAACAGTACAAACAGATTAGTGAACTAGATATTAAGTGCATTTTATTTTAAATATCGCAACTTTCTTAGCGGGGTCGTTAGAGAATATTCTGACTAAGCTCTTATTACTGTGGGGTACTAATGATTGACATTGAGATAATTAAGAATTATCGTACAGTGCCGATTAATCGAACCCTCAATTTCTCAAACATCCCGATAACTTGAACCAAAAGTCGTTTCTCTTGAGTTTATTTCAATTCCGATATTTCGAACTTCAGATTTCTCAAACCAATTTTCTTTTCACTTGGTGATTAGAGAAATCAGGATTCCACTGTATACAGCGTATTGTCTTTCACGCGATCAAAGTAAAAAAAAAATAGCATTCGTTGTTTATTTCTTTAGATGCGAGAGAGAGAAGTACTACAAGCATGCTGGCAAGGCCAGAAATAATCCCAAGAAGTATATGTCAATTATTTTAGATGGTAAGTTCTACCTGTGATTAATACATGATATATAGTGACCCATTAGTCGGGCACTTCAGTTGCTCTGTTTCGAGAAATTAAAAATGTTTTGTTATTGTTGTTGTTGTGTTTTAGTTTTTAAAAATGTGTTATACTGAATTTTATCGTTAAATAACGTTAATTAAAGAAACAGTCGTGAAAAAGTGACTTTGAAACTGACGAGCGTTACAAAAGGTTAATGAAGCACCACATACATCCAAACTATCGTGATGTTTTGTTACGCAAAAACAAACACTGTACTTTATAATAAGGTGGTTTTCAATTGAGTGTTTCCGTGATTGTAATCGATAAATAAACAACATCAAATGACACATTTACAAATTATTTGTGTTTGTCTTTGTAGGAATGGACCAAAACAAAACGAATATACCCCATTTCCCTATACTACCTAAAGCCCAGGCCTCTCTACATCAGCTGAGGACGCATATCGTGGGAGTTATTGTGCATGGCAACGGAACTGAAACATTTATTGCAGAAGGACAGCGATGGCCCCAGGACACCAACCTTACCCTGACTCTTTTGCTTAAGGCGATCCTAAAGCACAAGACGACTCAAGAAGTACTTTACCTTCAGATGGATAACTGTTGCAGAGAGAACAAGAACAAGTGGGTCCTTTGCTTTTGCTTCCTGCTTGTGAAAATGAAGATCTTTAAAAAAGTAAGTCGCAAGAATACCTGCTAAACATTATTATAAAAACAACTTTTGCAGAGCATGGACTTGGGCACTAATAACTACTAATTCAATATGAATGTCTATTATATTTGAAACGATCCTTACTTACTCCAAGTTACCGGAAAATGTTTATGAAATACGGTATTCCCTTCTTATAACATTACTTTCTGTCATTTGTTGATTATCTGTGCTCGATTATCTCTGTGATCAGGTACTAGAAATGAAGCCAAATGCAAGTAGCCATGTGCTCGTTATTGCATGCTGAATTAAAACGGAGTTGGTACTATCAGTTCGCCTTTTAATGAGACTGTCCGGCCCGCCGTCTTATTTCAGTTATCTCTCGCTACATTAGCATATAAAAATACAGTTGCAAAACAGTTTTTATTGGCTTTGCTAAATTAGTATTTATTGTGTCTGTTATCAGTAACGGTTATTGTGACTCTTCTAACATCAGGCGCGCCACATTGAGAATTAGCAAGATTAATCAAGATATAATGTAATAATCTTGATTACAATAAAGCCTTTCTTGTGTGATTACCCGTGTAGGCTCGTTAAAAAAATTGACATCTAAAAAAAAGGGGTTAACTTTGTTTCTTTGTTTTCAGATCAAAGTGGGATTTTTAATGGTCGGCCACACTCATGAGGACATAGACCAGTTCTTCTCTTGTATTGCGAGACTTCTGAACAAATTCAAAGTCCTCACATTGTCACAACTGATTGAGAAAGTCAACCAAGTTAAGAGAAAAGACCCGGTTCACGCGGAAATTCTTGAGCATATCTTCAGCATCAGAGAGTGGATAGACGACTTCATTCCCGACCTTCACGGGCACTTGAAGTCCTATCAATTTAAATTTGTAGCCGAAGGGGAAGGAGTGCAATTTTCTTACAAGAAGAGGTCCTCGTCGCCAGAGTGGATCTCAGTTGATCAAACGAAATACCTCATTTTTCAAGAGCTTCCAACTGGTCACCCAGAGATGGTCGACTCGTCGTTCGAGGACATGAAAGTTCCCCTGTTCACGAGACATCTGAGATCCACATATTTCAAATGGATGCCAGAGGAGTGCACTAAGGAGTGGGAGGAATGGATTCTGAAAACTCAGGAGGCGATTGACGGTCAAAACACAGAAGGTACTCGAAATATATATTTTACCGGCAAAGATGAACTCTAACAATATACACGAAAATTAGGAAACTGTGGGGGCCACTATGGGAGGGCTTAATTGAGAATAATTTTGCATTAATTTGGGAAACGTCCGCTGAAACAACGGTTGAAGTTTTATTATTTCTACAAGGATCCGAATAATAAATGTATTTTACATTACCCTTTCACCTAATTTATTAGCCGATATTTCACTTTTTGGCTAGAATTTCCTCGGTGAAACTATTAGGTTCGCCGTGCAAACTTAATTGTGGTGGCTAGCTAAAATGTCATTTTGGTTCTGTCGTTCTCTCTACATGATCAACCAATCCCTATATTTACTTTCGAAACTGTTCAGTAGAGATGCTATAATTAATACTTACTTTGTATGCCCTCTTGGACAGTACGTTTTTAACGAATGTGACAGGCTGACTCGTCTTACAATTGCCCCAAGAAGTAATAGGCGGCAATCAAACCCATTGTAAAGTCACGAGACTGTCGGCAATCAAGATTACCCGCACCGTCCCCGCACGATGACTTAGTGGAGGGCTCACGCCCCCACAAAAGTACGTTTCAACAGTGAAACTTCAGAAATATAGTTTACAAAAAACTATATTTTAATTTTTCTATGTTCTTTTTTCTCTCCAGAAGTTGAATGGCCGATGGAAAGGCTGTTGGAAACTGCTCGACCGGAACAATGGGAAACTACTGAGAATGAAGACGAGGTGCAAAACAGTGACTCAGATCACCCCGAGGTAAAAAAAAAATTGTTATTCACCAAAATGTGATTTATTTTATTATTTATTAATTATTAGGGTCATTATTTTTTATCAGGAAAGACGATAATTTGAAAATACTTATCTCGGGTACAATAATTATTAGTATTGGTAATCGTATGAATGCGAGTGCAATTAAGGATTTACACTACAAGTGATATTTGAAAATTCTCTCAAAATTGCACGAGCCTTTAGGTGAGTGCAATTTGAAAGAATTTTCAAATATCACGAGTAGTGTAAATCCTTAATTGCTCGAGCTTTCATACGATTACTCATTTATTATATGACGAGAAAATTAGAAACGACCGGTCATTTTGTTGGCTTTAATTTTGGATGAAAAGCACGCGGTTTTACAAATGACTGAGCGATTTTGAACGAAATTTGCTTCGTACTCTGAACGTTTTCTAGTCCTTTAAGCGATAAAACCGCCACAACACAGCTGAAAGCTGACACTATTTCTGTAATGCAATGAGGCAGTTGTTAACAAACTCTAAAAATTTTACGGCATTAATTTGCACTGCAGTGAAAATTAAAAATTAATAATAAATTTGCCTGCTCTCAGCCAATCACAATGAAGTGATTTTCTCAGTCATATAATAAATCGTTTTAAGTATTTTAATTGGCGATATACAAAAGAGCTTATTTAGGGGTAGCTTTATTTCAGACTCGATTTTAAAACATGAAAACAATGGAGTTTATTGAACGAAATAATGTTTATTTTCTAATGAGCGGGCGAGCTGAATGTTATATCTTATGATGTTTCTTCTTTATCAAAGATTTACGTTGGACCATACCAGAATCCGAGAAGGAATCGACGACGAAACCAACAGCCAGTGGAAGATGCCAGTGAAGAAGCTGTGGGGAGCAATGACCTCACAAGTAATGCTGGCGACAACAACTTAGCACCTGTCGAGCTCGACGAACTTGCCGTTGGCCAGTATGTGGCATTGGACAAAACGGAATGGAGCAATCGACCGCTCATCGGACTCGTTGAAAACATAGAACCTACCACGATCACGGTTCGTTGGCTTGACGGCTCGTATAATGGAACTTTCCGAGACTCATACGTTGGAAGTGGTGCCAACAGAAGACCATGGACAGAGGATATGGCAAAAACTCAAATTGTCATGATCGGAGTACAGTTCACCAATAGCAGACGCATTAAGAAAGACGACATTGACGAGCTGAGAGCAAGATACGAGATTGTTGATAATGAACAGGAGACCAATCCTAATAACAGCGCATAACTAGCTTTTACAAATATAACTGCAGTAGGGGTGGCGAATGGTCTATCAAAAATGACGAATCTCGGCAAATTTAAGCCGTGTCTCGGAATCTCGGCGCTTAAAAAAAGCGTCTCGAAATCTCGGGCTCGCCAGAAATAGGACGATCTTGGAGTCTCGAATTTTGAATCTCGCAAATGCAGCTTCTTGTATACTCTATTTTCTCGGAGTTTTGGATCACTGCGTCTCGGGCTCGGATTTTTGGAGCGCTAAGTCTCGGGCTCGGACTTTTAAACCAGGGTATCGGCGTCTCGGCAAGTCTCGGATTTACCATTCGCCACCCCTTGCAGTTATATATATTTCATGAAATCTTACACATCGTTGTACTATATGGTATCTGGAACAAGTATACATCCACGAAAGGAATATAATTTATTCAAATACAGTAAGAAAAAAAAAACGACAATATATCTGTGTACCTGGCAACTTAATTATAACATCCATACTTCAGATATGAGGTATAACATCCATACCTCAGATCTGAGGTATAACATCCATACCTCAGATATGTGGTATAACATCCATACCTCAGATCTGAGGTATAACATCCATACCTCAGATCTGTGGTATAACATCCATACCTCAGATCTGAGGTATAACATCCATACCTCAGATCTGATGTATAACATCCATACCTCAGATATGTGGTATAACATCCATACCTCAGATCTGAGGTATAACATCCATACCTCAGATCTGATGTATAACATCCATACCACAGATCTGTGGTATAACATCCATACCTCAGATCTGTGGTATAACATCCATACCTCATCAATACAAAGTTTACACATACTAAAAAAATTACTCAAATTTTGTAAATAGGAATACAGTGTTTCTAAGCATCATAATTAAATATGTCAGTTTAGTAAAGTGAAAATCACGAAAAAGAGCCCATCAGTAAAATTGTCTCATTTTAGTATGTGAAAACTGGTCATTTTGGAAGAGGTGGAAAACAAGTATGTGAAAATCCCTGAAAAATGGACGTTAGGCAGTTCAAAAACATGGACTTGATCAAGTTCATTTTTAAATGATCAAATGTTCTGAAGCTCTCTGAATGGACACTCGTTTGCGGACAGCTCTACTTACGGCCGCTTTGACAAAACCCCGTTTGAGCTCTAGCTAATACGAAACATTCCCGTAAGCGGCCAGCTCCAGTTGCGGACACTTTTTCTGCTTCCCGAGGGTGTCCGCCTACAGGACTGTACTTATCTTTCTTGGGGACTGTCTTATTGTGGTTTGTCGTGTTGTCTTCTGCAATTGACATCCACACACAGCACGCTAATACGAGACAACCAAGACAAGATATCCACATTTTGCTAGCTTCAGATTGCAGAAACACAATCTGAATTAATTCAACTGAAAAAAGTGCAACACTTTTGTCGATCGTTTGTCGTAAATTACGCCATGACTTAGGATCGAGGTATTTATTCTCCATGCATCCGAGAAAAGATGTCCTTTGGTCATATTGACATACTCGGGATCGGCAAGGGGCAAGCATGAGCTTTTATTGCTGTCTGACGCCGTTTTTAACTGAATAAATATTTGCTGAATTTCTGTGAATTTTGACAATTTATACGTTAGTGGTCGAGAGTAGTATAGAACATGGGCGTACCAGCACAGTGGGCTCAGTCAGTTCAGATTAAAATAATATTACTGTGCTGGTACCCCCATCATCATTTGGCGGACAGGTGCCACTTTAATAGGTATTAATTAATAATATATTAGCATATAAATTAATAATGTTTAGGTATCATCACTTTTTCCAGGTGTGCTGGTACCCCCATGATCATTTTAAGGTATTTCCGTGAGGATAGGTGAAGTATTTTTGTAGATACTATATTTGTCCTGCGTGGCGAGTCGAACCCTATTTCCACACAGTTTTCATATAGTAAAATCAAAATAATTTATTACAAGTTTTATTTTAATTCATATATTAGAGTATGAATTAAAATTTAAGTGATAGTTATAGATCACATATGAGAGTATGAGTAATAGTTATAGATTATATATTAGTTTGATTGTATTTAAGGGTTATAGCCATATGCAGTGGTTGTTATTCCATCATTTAGAATGAATCTTTTATCATCATAGCAGCTTAGTGAGATTTTATTTAGAGTATAAGTTGAGATTTCATGATTTTTTGAGCGGATAGATTTCATTGTATGTTTAATTTGATTATGATTAAATAGTGTATTTTTAAAATCTTCATGATTAATTTCATTTTTAATTACATTTTTTTTAATTCCTTTCGCCTTTTGCTCTCCTTTTTGATTATCTTTAATATAGCTATACATTTTACTTCTTAGTCCAGCAAATTCAGTAATAGGAGTACCTGCAGCTTCATCTTTCATTTTACCAATAACTTTTTTATTTTCATTAAAGTAGAAATCATTATTTATATCATAGTCTGAGTTATCAAATTTGTCTTTATCATTATAAAAATCTTTATATATATTTTCTGTTTTAATATCATACATTAGCGAGTCTGTATCAGTAAATAGTAGTTTAGCATGTGGGTATTTATTTTTAATATAATTATAGTGAAAATCATACATTAAAGTTTTAGATAAGTCTAGAATACACATACCTATATATGATGGGCGATTTAGTAGTAAGCATTCTTTAATTTTATTAATAATAACTAAATTTTTATTAATTATTTTACTTGATAAAAAAGTTGGTTTTGCTACATATTTTTTAATATCATTTATATTATTAACTAATTTTATTGAGCATCTTTTATGTAAATTTTCCATAGTTTTACCAAAGACAGAATTATTCATTAGTTTAAAGAAATCTTTTTCAAAAGAATTATTAGCATTAGTTCTTTTTTCTGTATTAAAGTCTATATATGATTTTAGCCAGTCAGATTGATCAAGTTGTAATATTCTATGAACTTTTTTTAATTTCATACCAAGTTTCAAGTATAATTTTAAATTTTCATAATGAAGAACATATTTTTCTTTATTATAAAGTGTAGGAATTAATTTATAAACATTACCAGTAGAAATATTATATTTATTTTTTATATTTTTAGAATAAGGAGAAAGCATATCATCAGTTACTTTTATTTTCTCAGGTGCTAGTGGATAATCATTATGTAATTTATGTAATTCTGTAGGATATTCTAAGTCAACTTCTAGTATATAACCTTTATTTTCATCAAGTCTTTCTATTTCTGTATTATCAACCCATTTAAAATTTCCAGTTGGTAGGGGTTGAGACATAGCCCATCCATAAAGGTTATTAGCATCTAGGTATGTAATATAATTAGTATCTTCATTAGGATTATAATTTTTCATAAATGGATTATTAGCTTTAGAGTATCTATTAGCAATATAGCTAATACCACCTCTCGCACCTTTTTCAATCATTTGGTATATATCAATATCAGAAATTAGGTCTAATTGAACACCAGTCATTTTTAGCATAGCATCCCAGCTTAGACCCGGGCTTGAGAAGTAATGTAGAGGATCTAGTTTATAGTATCGTAAGCAAGTTTTTCTAAAATTTTCAAAAACATCAGTTAGTAGTAAAATATCTGATTTTAGGTATAAATCATGATAGTCATTCATAGTTTTCATTTGAAATATATTCCAAATAGTTTGAGCATGATTATAATCATCATCAGAAATATGTTCATTATTAATTAAGCTATAAAAGTCATTTTTATTTGGTAGTTGATTATCAAATTTATCAAATGAATCCATATAATCATAAGGATATACACCTTTTCTTTTCATTAATTTAAGTTTTTCATTTTGAAATAATTTAGATGTATAAACAAATGCATTTTCTGGAAGGTTATCAACTAATTTATTTAAAGCTTGAGACATAAATTGAAACGAATCTAAGAAAATTATATTTTTACCTAATTGAATACTTAAGTATTTTTCAGTATTAGTAGGAATAACATTAATATTCATATTAAATTTACCTATTTCTTGTATAATAAAGTGACTATCATAACCACGAAGATTATGAAAGACAATAGGAATTTTATTAGATAATCTCAAATTAAGATTACAGGATTGATGAGCAGCACCTCGATAATTTCCTGTAACATGACAGTGATCTCTTACTTTAGGATCTGTATTAGTAAATGTATTATTACAAATATAGCATTTATTTGAATTTTTAAAATCATCTTTATTTTTTTGAGTTAAAACCATATCTTTATTAAAGTTATTTTTAATAATATTTTGACAATATTTTTCTTCTTCAAGTATATCTTCAAGGAATTTATAAGCAGCATTTTCCCCTTTATAAATTTTTAATGGTTTGTTATATTTTTCATCATAGTAGCATATTACTTTATAGCCATAACTACATATAGAGTGTTTTTGATAAGCTTCAGTAAAAGAGTTATCAGTAGAAGGAGTAACAGTATCAATTTTTTCTAAAATACTTTCAAAATCAGCATATATAACAAAAGGTAATGGAAGTTGTTTATAGTAGTGTTTAAAATAAACTTTTGAATTTTCTTCAGGCATTTTAATAGATTGTTTACCATTAATTGAGATACAAATTGATTGATGATTAATTAATATTTTTTGAGAAGTGAAGCATTGTAAGCAATACATACAAAAATGTTTTTTACCATGATGTTTAGATTGATTATACATAAATCTATTGAAATCTTTTATATAAACATAATGATTTTTATTATTATTATTAATAAGTAATAAATTCATATTATTATCAAATTTTTCTTTAGAAATATAAATTGGGAATGTTTGTTTATTTTCATAACCAAACACATTAATATTAATATTGTTTAATTTTTCAATTTTATTATATTGATTTTGTTCAACTGGAAATTTTATATTAGAGTAATCAACTTCATTAATATAATCTTTATATTTACTAACACGTTGTGGATTTTTTTTTATTTCATTTTTATGTAAATGATATAAATGACAATATAAAAAACATTTATCATCTTCATTTTTAATATTAATTAAACCTTTATGTGCATTTTTTAATTCAGTAGGTAAATCAATATAAGTACCACCATTTAAAGGTTGATAATTATTAAAATTAAAATAATTACCTGATATAGCATAAACCATCCATGCAGATCCTTCAGACCTCCATTTTTGAATTAGATTAAATATTTCTTCTTGAGATTCTTTTTGTTTTTCATTAATTTCATTTTCATTTAATATTATTTTAGGGTTTGAATTAAAATAACTAGTTTTTTGAGTATATAGATCTTTACCAATCTTTTTTTCAAATATAACTTTAAATGTTTGAGTATATTTAATACCATTAAATTCATCAAGTTCTTTTTTTATTAAATCATATATAGTTTTTTCAGAATCATTAAGTTCAAAGAGAACATTATTATTATCTAATATACTAACTTCATAAGATCTTGATGAATTTTTAAGAGCTTTAGCTTTTTGTTTAATTGTTCTTTTAGGAAAAATAGGTGGATCATTTTTAATGATGTTATTTTCATAAGATTCAATCATTTTTCTAACTTTTCGTTTTCTTCTTATAGGAGGTATTGGAATTTCATTTTCACTTTCTTCAATAGTTTTCAAATCAGGTGATTTATTTTTAGAAAATTTCTTTTTAATGAATTCACTTTTTGGTTCTTCAAAATTAGATTCTTTAATACTATTTATATTAGGTATTTTTGATGTTTTTTTAAAATTTTTCTTCATTACATTTTTTATTAATGAAATTTTAAGTTTATTATTCAAAATTTCATTTTTATTTTTTAAAATTTCATTTTCATTTTTTAATTTATTTATAATTTTTTTTTCTTCAGTTATTTTTTTTATGTATTGAAATAAATTACTATCACTCATCTATACTATTAGAAGAGAAATAATTTTTTAAATAAAAACACAAAAAGTAATAAGCATCTAATTTCATACTAAATATTATAAAAATATAAGTACATATAAAAATATGAATTTATTAATATAGTAATCTATATATATTACACTTAATTTATATTATAAAAAAATAATTACAAAATATAAATACATATAAAAATATGAATTTATATAATTAATATAATAAAATAGTAATCTATATATATTGTTTATATTACACTTAATTTAAATTATACTTAATGTTGAGATATAAAATCTAATAATTTTTGAAATTCATTATATTCTGCATTAATATCAAGATCTTTACTTAATAAATTATACTCAATTCTAACCAAAAATCTAATTTCTCTAAGTGTTAAATTATTTGTATATATTAAGGATTTAATTAAATTAGTAATCTTAACATCAGTTAATTTACTTTCTTCACAATCACAATCACTCATATCACAATCACTTTTTTCATCATCACTTGATTCACTATTTAAATCTTTAATAATCCACTCTTGATTATTAATTTTAATTTTTTCTGAATTACTATTATTCATCTATATATTTAGAAGAGAAATTTTTTTAAAATAAAAATATAATTTCAGTAAAACTATATATTATTTTTATTTTAAATATAAAAAGGTAATAAGCATCTAATTTCAAATTATATATTAAAAATAATAAGCATCTAATTTAAGTAAAACTATATATTATTTTTATTTTAAATATGAAAAGATAATAAGCATCTAATTTCAGATTAAAAAGTAATAAACATTCAAATTATAATAATATATAAATACATATTTTTATATATATTTATATTTAATTTTGTAATTATTTTTTTAGAAATTAATCAATATTACATTTTTGAATATGTTTTTTATAACATCTATTTGAGAGTTTATTTTCACATTTTTCACATTTATAAAAGATTGTTTTAAAGTATTTTTTTAATTCATAAATAATAATATTATAATCATTACTGTATAATGTTTTATATCCATTTTGTGATAGTTTATTTAGCATGTTTTGTTGATTATGACTTAAGTATGAATCTCTTGAAGGAGATTTAAATTCTATTGCAAATCCTGAAAAATTTTGTTTTTCATTTTTGTTTAAAATTAATAAATCTGGAGTTCCTTTCATATATCCACGAGACATAGCAAGATTTCTATTTTTTTGAGTTTCAACTAGGCTTATAAATTCACCTGTTGTTATTACATCATAAAAATAAGAAAATATAAATTTAACAATAGCACAGTGTAAGCTTTCTTCATTATTAAAATTTATATTTTTTAATGCTTTAATTTTTAATCCTTTTTTTCCCATCAAACTATATATTATTATAAAAGAAAATATTTTTTAAAGTAAAATTATGATTAATGGTAATCCAATACAAATCAAGAAAAATGGTAAACCAATATCAATCAAAACATTTAAGAATCGGTTCATTATATATTATTAGTTTAGATATTTTTTAAATCTTTTAGATTAATCCATGTATTAAATTCTTTTGAGTAACCAGACCATGATACTAAAGCTAATCCTCGTTTGTGATCACGTTTGATTACTTTATCAATTCTAAATATCTCTTGATTAGTTTTTTGCAATTCTTTTTCATAGAATGAACCAATTATTGATTCATTTAGTGTATCTTTTAATTTATATGTAATTGGTATTGTTGGTTCTATTTTATCAACAATAAATATTTCTTCTGTCCAATTAGGTGTATAACCTTTATCAAATACCTTTCTCTTATATTTACTTATTCTTACCATATCACCAACTTCAAATTTTGATTCTGTGTTTTTAGTTTAATATTATTATTTAGATTAAAATAAACAACACCTTCGTTTTTCTTTTTAGTTGCTTCAATAGGCGTCATTTTAATTGAACTATGTTTTGTATTATTATATTTATTAATTAAATCATCTAAAATATTAAACCAAACTGTATTATTTTGAATTGTAAATTGTTTATACATTTTATTTTTTAATGTTCTATTAAATCGTTCAATAACAACAGCTTTACCTTCATTAAAAGTTGAATACATATTAATATTATTCTTTTCTAACCAATCTTTGAAAGTTTTATTATAAAATTCAGATCCATTATCTACCCAAAGATGTTTTGGATGTTTCTCAATTTTCTTAAAAGCATCAGTAATTGATACACCTGTTTTATTTTTTAGTGGAATAGCCCAAGCAAATTTACTAAAAACATCAATAATAGTTAAAATATATTTAAATCCTTTATTCCATTTACTTAATTTTTGCATTTCAACCAAATCTGCACTCCATATATCATTAATATGATTAACAATAACTTTTCTTGTTTTAAATTTTCTTATGATTGGTTTATGTAATTCATTGGCTAATTGAATCCAATCATTATTCAACGCCTTTCCCCGTTTTTTGTTTTAGTAGGTGTTGTTCCCAGCCCAATCTTATGTTTTGTTTTAATCATATTTCTAGCCAAAGCATGTCCCCATTGTCTTTGTTTATATGGAATACCATCAAGAGATTTAACCATTTTTTTATCAGCAGTATTTTTACATTTAACATTATCTTTATTATTGCGTGTTGATGACTCACAAACAGAATAATCTACATCATGTTGCATTGAAACAGCATCTGTTTTACCAGTTGGTTGTTCATATATTTCTAATATATTACCAGCATTATCCCATTTTAGTTGTTTATGTAGTGGGTTGCCAGGACCAGTATATTTATGACCAGGTAAAACAAATCCTTTTTTAGGTGCGACTTTTAAAATAGCTTTATGAATATCCAACCCTTTCCCATTTTGATATAACCATGGTTGTTTTCTAAAGTTATTTCCACTAGAATCTGAAAATCCTGTATTACTCATTCGATGATAATCTTTTCTTTTACCAAGTTTATAACCAATTTTAGCTGCAGATGAAAATATATTTCCTCCATGTTGTTGACTAATGAATCTTGTTTTAGTTATTCCACATTCCACACATTTACATTTCAACATTGATCTATTATTTTTTGTTTTAACAATTATTTCTGTACCTTTAACACATTCTGTTTGCTTCTTTTGTTTCACACAATATGATTTCATATATAATTATATTATATTAAAAATATATTTTTAAATATCTATAACACTCTAGTTTATAATAATATTATTATAAATTAGATTTTTTATAAAAATGGTTAGGTTAGTATTGTATGGTGAAGTCTCTTCATTTATACAATTATATTATATTAAAACGCTGGTCGTGAAGCATATCCATATTTAAGACCCCATTCACCAAGACCAAGTTTTCCACCATTTGCCTTATATGCTCTGTAAGCTGCTTTTATATTTACATAATGTTTTTTAGCTGATTCTAAATCCTGTGGTTTGAAAGCATCCTTCAATAGATTAAAGCCTGTTTTAGCATCTACCTGAAATGGCATTTTGCTGTTTTTAACACTATCTTTTGTTTTGCTTGGATCAAAGTGAGATAGGAAACGTCCTAAACCATCAAAGAATCCACTACCCTTCTGAGATATGAATTTAGTTTTTGTGATTCCACACTCAGCACATTTACATTTCATCATATTTCTTCCATTTTTAGTTTTAACATATTTTTCAGAACCTTTAACACATTCAGTTTGTTTCCTTTGTTTCACACAATATGATTTCATATAAAATTATATTAGATTAAAATAAGAAATAATAAATTTCTCATTATATAATGTATTTGTTAAACTGAATGGTTTGAATACATTATATAATGTTTTACCATTATTTCTTTCATTAATAAAATATAAACAATAATAACCACATAAAACTGAATATTTATTTTGGTATTGACTATTATTATATATTATTTTTTTATTTAGAATTTTTAATTCTTCTGGGTAACTCATACCAAAACTATCAAAATATTCAATGATATTAGGTTTATTATTAATAACAACCCAATGTGTCCCAATATTTTCTATATCATCAAGATTGATAATATAGAATCCATTTTTATTTATTTTTTTAATATTTTCTCTTGCAATAACTTTATTAAATTTTTTAATTTTTAATAAAGTTATCCAATCAAGCAAATCATTATTTGTTAAAGGAATCATCTTTTTTTTTTCCTCCAATCACCAATAAAAGGAGGAGGTTGATAAGGATATTCTACTTGCATCCCTTTTCCTTGTGGTATAACTTGTAACCCTTTTCCTTGTGGTATAACTTGTAACCCTTTTCCTGTTTTTTTCATTACTTTTCTTAACTGTGTTCTCGTGATTCTAATTTCAACTCCTACACCATTTTTTAATGCTTTTCCTATATGTAAAAACTGTCTTCTAGTAAGATTTAATGGATGATTACCATTTTTTAGTTGATTATTGCTTAATCGTAATGTTATTTCTTTTTTTTCTATAATTGATCTTAAAAGTTTATTGATTTGTCCTGAAGATAAATTTACTTTATATTCTTTGTAAATTGTTGTCATATATTATAATATTATATTAAACAATAATAAGTTCATTTCCAATTTTATTAATAATTACATTTTCTTCATACATTACTATAGCATAAATCATATAATTATTACCGGCTTGCTGATTCAAACGATAATGAAATAAAATCTGTTTAGGGTCATCAGTTATTGATTCTTTATAATTTCTTAAATCAAAATAAATAAGTGGATATAACTCAGAAAAGTTATTAATATTCAACTGAACACCTGTATTATAGTCATTTTTCCTATAACTATATTCAAGCAAATCATTATATAATCTTGGTTTATATTCACAATCATATTCTAGTTCAGGATAAAATGTACTATTACCATATTGTAACCTACATGTACTTAATGTACAATTATTATTTGCACTATTAATATTAAATGTATCAAAAATATATGGATTTGCTAATTCATCATTAGTCTTATTTCTCTGCAAATATACAAACACATGTTTTGCATTCTTAATAGATGGTGTAATTTGATATATCCCTGAAACTGAATTTGTTGGTGATGAATGTTTAATAAATTCTCTTAAATATTGCCATTTAGATGGTATTAAAAATGAACTATTAACTAATTTTTGACCTGATGAGGTAAAATTTAATCTTGGCAACCATAATTGAAAATCAAGAATAACATATCTTGTTTCATTTGCGCCAACTCTATAAATGAATTCACGATCATCATTTAATGTTATATTTAATTCTATCTGCATTGGTGGTAACATTCTATCTCTTAATTCTTCAAAAAATGAAAACCGATTTAATGGAATAATGGCGTATGCATCTTTTGATAGAGCATACACTTCACTTCTTAAAAATTCGCCAGTTTCAGCATTATTTGTAATATTTGCGTCTTCTGCAGGCATAGGAGAAATTCTATCATCTAAAAACCAATTAGATTGCTTTGCAACTGTTTTACTATAATCTTGTGAATATTCAAGTAAACCTTTAATAAAACAAATTTTGTGAAGATCATTTCCATCATATATTTTTTTACCAGCACTTGTAATCATTAAATGATTTATCATTGAAGCTGAATCATTAATTGTCCCCGTCATTACTGGAGTTGCAGGGACATTTGCAATAATATTTGCTCCATCTACTTTTTTCTGTAATTTATACTTTACTAAAAAATAACCATTATACCAATCAAACCAACTACTTCTATCAGTCATATTGAAAATATAACCTGTTTTTTCTTGATACTGTGTATTATTAGGTTGAATAATTGGTGTTGATAAATTAAATCTTAGGTAATCAGTTTTTGCGATGTTATCTTGACTTCTAAACATTATATTAATTAGTTATATAAAAAATCATTTTTTTAACCCTGCTAATTGTCTTAATATAATATCCCCTGCTTTTTCACTTTTCTTACTAGGAGGCCGCGCCCTTGACGTCACACTTTTCTTAATTATATTTTTAATTATTGGATTAACTTTTTTTTTAATAACTAATAAATTATCTGTTATTAAACCTGACCCTTTATGCCGAAATTGATATATTCCTTTTTTAGGATTATAAACTTTTGTCCACTCATATATTCGATTCATTTATATAATAAAGTTATATTAATTTACCTCTTTAATAATAACATGAAACGCTGTATCAATCTCATTCAAAACAATTGGCCTATTAAAACTATCTGTAATATAAATTCTAATTGAATCAATACGATCTTTATTAATTGATGAAAATTTTAATCTTTTTGGCTCGAATGTAAAAGGAAATGACCTTCTTATACCTTTAGCAATAATACTAAAACAAAATAAAACATCTCTTGATTCATCTGCTAAAGATCTATTAGCTAAATCACAATGAATACAAACCATATCAACAGATCGTGTTAAATCAGGTATGAAATCACCAAGATTATTTTCATTACTTAAAATTTTCTTATTAAAACCTAAAAGATTATTAAAATCTGAAACTGATAAATCTAATTCATAATCAGTTAATAATATAATTTGCACTCTAAATGTTGTTAAATTAAATGAAAGTGTTATTGGATATTCATCTCCTACTTTTCCTGTTATTACTGTTATATAATTATTAATATCATTATATGAATACATACCATCTGAAAAATCAATATCCTTCCAATTTGTATCTGATCCTGTTGTTTTTCTATATCTTATTTTATTATTATTGAATAAAACTGAAATATTAAACCAACTATATGTCATTGTTATTATTTCATCCAATGCTATTTCATATTTTTTGTTTTGATCTAATAATAATGGTGAATCAAAATAAATAGTAAAATCATGTGCTTTTTGATTATTATTATTTGCTTGTCTTTTAGCTCTAAATGAACTGAGTATTATATGTTTTTCCATTTATATATTTACCTTATATAATTGTTAAATATTCCTTCATAAATTTTTTTTGAAATTCTTTTCAATTTCAATAATTCATCTAATATTAAAATAGCATGATTTCTAATTTTACTTGATGTATTACCAGCATTTATACTCCCACATATAATTTCAAGCTTTTTTATAAGCGCATCAGAATCGTTATAATAAATTAAACCACTTCCTTCCCATTCATCTGATTCTGTATTTCAATCTATAATATCCCCATCTATATCTTTCCTCCTTTTTTCCATTTCTATTTCAAATGATGATAATTGTCTTGGTTCTTTTCCTTTACTTGGTGTTTTCTTTAACTTTTTTTTTTGTTCTTCAAAAACCTCTTGTCTAATAGGAAAATTTTTTTTTTTTATACATCATCCTTTGAATTTTTTTTGCACTTAGTAATAATTTATCTTCAATATTATTTATTTTTTGATCTAATATTTCTTTATTTCTTAATAATTCATTATATGAGACTCCCTTATTATTACCACTTTTAATATATGTTTCACCACTAGCGCTAAGTCTTCCTAATAATTGTGCAAAATGTTTTCTTTGTGCAGATAGATTTTTTCTTTCATTTTCTAATTCTTTTTGGTGTTTATCACTAGAAAGATAATCAGGTAGTGATTTCCATTCTTTTCTTTTCTTTTCAATTGATGAAGGTGGTTTATAATCAGGCATTTCATCATCATCATCATCATAATCATCATCTAGTGATGGATACGGTGGTGGTGAAGGTGGAGGAGAAGGTGGAGGAGAAGGTTTATAAAAATCATAATCAAATGGTGGTGGAACATAAGGACCTTCAAGTTTATCATTATCTTTCATTTCAATCTGTGTATCTAATCTCGTTGTAATTGGTTTAAACATTTTATCAAATTCTACTTGCCCTAATTTTTCATTCAATTTTGTTTTAAATATTTCATTGTTTATCTTTTTAACTTGATCTTCTATTTCCTCTTTTTCATTTGCAATTTCTTTCCACTTTGTTATACTCATTATACTAATATATTATATAATTGATTTATTTCACTCTTTCTCATTTTATTTCAATTATTTCACTCTTTCTCTTTTTATTTCAATTATTTCACTCTTTCTCTTTTATTTCAATTATTTCACTCTTTCTCTTTTTATTTATATATATATATATATATATAATGAAAATTCCAAATTATGATTCAAAAATTAGAAATGATAACTTTAAACAAATTAAACCTTTTATGCCAAATGATACATTTAGAATGTTGATATGTGGACCATCTGGTTCAGGCAAAACAAATACATTAATTCATATGCTAATTGAACCTCTACTATACTTTGATAAAATATACTTATATACTAAAAATTTAGAACAAGACAAATACCAAAAATTATTACATATATTTCAACAAATAAAAAAAAAAAAAATATTGATTATGAAATTATTGAAGCAAGAAATGATAATATTACACCTGTTTCTGAATTACTAACAGATAATCAAAAAATTGTGATATTTGATGACTTTGTAATAGAAAAAAATCAAACACCATTAATTAACTACTTTATTCAAGCCCGTCATAAAAATTGCTCTGTTATCTATCTTAGTCAAAGCTACTATAAAACACCAAAAGATATCCGCATTAATTGCACTCATCTATGCATCTTTGACCTACAAACTAAACATGAAAAAAACTTAGTTTGTAAAGAATATGGTATTAAAGAAAATGTTTACAAAAATGCAACAAATGATCCTAATTCCTTCATTTATATTAATCTACCGAAAAAGACTATAATGAAGAATTTTAATGAACCCATACTAAATTAATATTAAACTATATAACCAACTTATATAAATGGGATTTATAAATGATATTTATGACTTTGCAAATAATTCATTCACACAACAAGGAATACCAGGAGTTGGCTTTCACCTAACATATAATGGTAACTATGACATGCAAAATAAAAAAATAACTAACCTTGCTAACCCAACAAATGCACAAGATTCTGTTAACTACATGACTATGGAAGCACAAACGCTACTACTAAATGGTACTAACCACATGATTGGTCATCTTAACATGAATGGTGAAAATATAATAAATTCAGGTGATATTATAATGAATAATAAATTAATAAAACAAATGGGGAATCCTGTAGGTGATCAAGATGCTGTTAATAAATTAACTATGGAAACAGAACTTGCTAAAAAACATGATAAAATTAATACAAATAATCTTGACATGCATAATAAAAAAATAATAAATCTTGCTAACCCAACAAACGCACAAGACTCTGTAAACTACATGACTATGGAAGCACAAACTCTACTACTAAATGGCACTAACCACATGATAGGACATCTTAACATGAGTGGTAATGAAATAATAAATTCTGGTAATATTATTATGAATAATAAATTAGTAAAACAATTAGGAAACCCAGTTGATGATGAAGATGCTGTTAATAAATTAACTATGGAAACAGAACTTGCAAAAAAACATGATAAAATTTCAGGTGATCTAGACATGCATAATAAACATATACTAAATGTTGAAAATTTACCTGATCATGAAATTGATGATGCTTATCCTATTATTGTTAAAGATGTTAAATCAGTTGTTAATAAAGAATATATTAATTTGAATTGCCTAAAGAAAAATGGAATTGTTTTTGACTTAAAAAATAATATAATTAAAAACACAGCAATATTTGATGGAAATTATGATGATCAATCATTAGTTCCCAAAAAATATATTGATGATACAAAAGCTGAAAAATCGTATGTAAATTCAAATTTTACAACACTTTTTTTACATAGAGATGATATGCAAAAGTTAGCAGGAAATTTAATAACAAAAAATGTTTTCAATACAGAAATAGCAAAAACATTGAAAAAAGATGAAAATATTGATTTAAAAAATTATAGCATATCTTCAACCAAAGTTATAAATAACCAAAATGAATATACAAATAAAAAATATGTCGATGTTGCTATTGCATCAAGCCATATTGACTCATCCACTAACAAAACAAATGTTTTTGACTTTGTAATGAATGATATTTATCTTTGGAATATTGAAAATAAAACAAGAAATTTATCAATTACTAGTAAAGATCTAGGAATTCATAGACTTAATCATAAGGTAATTGAATTTGATCTACTGAGACGAGAAATTCCTGGAAGAAGTGGTTTATATCAATACTATGGCCAATTGAGTGTTGAATGTAAATCTTTACCTCATAATGAATATACATTAGCTATTGAATTCTTTCCTACATGGAATCGTCCTAATACAACTGTAAATGTTGAATCAACAGGAATAAATATTAATAAACAATCAATGAAATATCATGGAGAAGGGAAATACAATTATAATAAATATATTATTAATATGCATAAATACTCAAATAGTGGCTTGTTACAACTATTCTTCACTTATGATAAGCCAACTGATTGGCTTTTAGATGACACAACAAAATGGCAAACATGTTATTTAATTTTATATGGCATTGTTGGCAACGCCTCAAATGTTGACTCTAATGTTTATGATGCTCTATTTTTCTATCAAAATAATGCAATCCACTTTCGTGAAGATATAAATATGAATCTTAATAAAATTAGAAACATTGGAATTGATCCTAGTGATAATGACTCTGTTGTTAATTTAGGGTGGATTAAATCATTTCAATTAAATATTAATAGTAAACTAAAAGAAAATAGAGAATTAATTAATAATTCAGTTTATCTTGACCTGTTTGATGCTTATATTAATTTTACAAACCCACAAAATCTTATCTTAAGTAAACAATCACATGGTATTGTGATAAGTGGAACGAAAATAATAGGTGATATAGATGGTATAACTTCAACATTCGCTATTAATAAAAATATAACTCATTATTATGGAAATGATGGAATGAATATTACAGGATTAATAATAAATAATATTAATCTCCACCCTAGTCATTATACATTTTGTATTGTATTTCTACATGAAACTAATAACAATTCTACTATTAATTTTTATGATATAAGTAATGGAAATATTTGTGTATTAACTATGACCAACAATTCTATTAAATTAATAACTTATAATTTTTTAATACCTAAAGAAACTGTAATTCCAATTAGTTCAAATTATCAAAATAAACATAATATTTTATGGCTTACTTATAATTATCACAATAACTCTATATTTAAACTTAAATTAAATGTTAATGGTGCAAGTATTAATAATACACAAGATTTAACTTACACTCAAATCAATTCTATTAATTTTTCACAATGGAAATATATAACTAAATTAATAGCAATTTCAAATAATTTCTATGATATAGATAATATTGAACACCATAAAATTCTATTTAATTCAATTTCTAATGGTTTATATACAGTTTAATCTAAATAAATATATATGATATTAAAGACACCTACAAACAAGAAACAAAACATATTTAACTTCAATCACATCTCATCATCACTTAATGATCAAGAGGTGCAAGAACTGAAATCGTATTATCAAACATATCATAAAAAGTGTTGGGTTTATAAACAAGCTTATAAAAAATTTAGAAAATGGAAAATAATAGCTGATTCTACTTCTGTTTTATTTGCTAGTGGTGGTATAGTGAGTGCTATTGCAACAAGTGGAATTGCTTTAGTTGCTATATCAAGTGTTGCTCTGTTAATACAAGGTTATACCAAACATAAAAATCTAGATATGAATATTAAGTCATGCCAAAATGCTTACCAATCTTACTCTCACTTATTAAATGAAATAAAAAACAGTATGAGAACTGGTCATTTCAGCCGAGATAATCTTACATTGACTATGACTAACATTGACAATATGACTACTGATAACTGCCCGATTGTTGATAAATATTATAGTATATATAATAAAATTTTCTCTTAGCAAGCCATTCCTTGGGTTTCCTGTGTTTCCCGCCTTTTTCTTTCATTGCAACCTACTGTTAGTAATTAACAGCTGGTGATCACAAAGTGTTAAGTCAACCTGAAGGTTTCCTAAGTACCAATATTATTCCATATTGCTGAAGTATACCATCCCTTTGAGAATTTACCTCCTTGAGAATGTCATTATTCAATACAATCTTATACCATATTTTGTTGTAGTATTTTAAAGTCTTCTTATTTGATGGTAATTTAAAAAGCCTGCTGGATATTTCATTTTTGTTTGTAAGTGAAAAGATTTGATAGAAAATGTAATTTAGTTTGATAAATCTTTTCATATTAGGATAAAGCTCTTTAAAGGTTAGTTCAACTTGTTTAAAAATATTTAGATATCTCCGCATCTCATCTCCAGTTGGATAATACAGATGCTTATAAAATCTATCATACAAAAAATTATTTATGTGATATTTTCGCTGGTAGATAGATTTTCGCTTAATCCAGTATTTGTTTTTGTGAAAATCTATATATTCATTAACATAGTCATAGCTGGAGACCAAACCGCAATTACGACACAGTATGATGCCTTTATTGTTTATTGAATCTTGGTTTTCACAACATTGACTATGAAAACAGCTGCTACAATTATTTAAAATGTGATTGCAAAATATACATTCATAAAAATTCATCTCTTTAAGTTTTTCATGCAAACTAATACAACTTTCGTTATAATTCATACTATATATTATATAAAGAAAAACATTAAGTGTTTTATTATTAAATGGTGCTGTACTTAATTATTAATAATAGATGTATTCAAAGTTTTTGTTTGGTTGATATCAGTTCTTCAAAGATTAACGTCTCAATCCATTGACTCTTAATTACCATCTCCCTCGAGACTAGATTGACTTTCATCACCACATTTTCAAAGCTTGTTAAAGTCTTTAAAGTTCTCCTCATCTTCCTCCTTTCTCTTCATTACTGATCTCGTTAACCGTTGCTTTTGCAGATTAGACTTCATATCGAACTCTGATTGCCATTTACGACGATTCAACTCTTTTTCACATACTTGTTCAGCAGCCTTAGCAATTTGCTGCAAAACCATACATTCTGTCTTCTGTGTTGTTAGTTCCTCTACTGGTTGTGATGTTAAAAGACGCCAAAATTCTTCAAAACTGAACTTGTAAGTAAACTTATGATTATTACCAATTAGTAACAGCATTTCATCTTTTTTAGCGGTTATCTCATCCATACACCCTTTCAAATTCGCTTCAAGTTGCTTCATACTTCGCGGCATCGTTATTGAGAGTTAAGATTGAAACACGATAAGTTCACAAGCTCTTCACAAATCTGTACAGAAGCTGTACACATACATGACTTATACATGAAATTCTCGCTGATGTGTGTGATGTAATTGGTTGTTACTAATCATGTGACACTGAAAACACCTGTTTCATTCATATTCAAATACATCACATTTGAAACTAATCAATTATTTAACAATAACAGAGTTGCTCCGTTGTTAATTTTTAGAAAATTCAACTATTTTTACCACTAGGGGGATAATAGGTGGTATGTAATAAATTATTTTGATTTTACTATATGAAAACTGTGTGGAAATAGGGTTCGACTCGCCACGCAGGACAAATATAGTATCTACAAAAATACTTCACCTATCCTCACGGAAATACCTTAAAATGATCATGGGGGTACCAGCACACCTGGAAAAAGTGATGATACCTAAACATTATTAATTTATATGCTAATATATTATTAATTAATACCTATTAAAGTGGCACCTGTCCGCCAAATGATGATGGGGGTACCAGCACAGTAATATTATTTTAATCTGAACTGACTGAGCCCACTGTGCTGGTACGCCCATGTTCTATACTACTGTCGAGTGACAGCAAGGAATCTATCAATGGCGATTGCAACCAAGTTCAAAATAGAACAGAAGAGCAACATAGAGAGTAGATAAGCCGTTATTTTAAAAGTAACGTTTCCCACAGTCCCGCCAAACCATGTGTCTCCAATGTAAAGGTGCGAAGTATAGTATGGGGTCTGGATCACAGTCAACAAAAGATCACAAATGGCCAAGTTCATTATGAGACAATTCGTTGATGTTCTCATGGAGTGATGTTTGGTTATGACGTAGATGACAAGTGAGTTGCCCACCACAGACACCAGGAAGGTAAACAACATGGCGCTGGTGAAAATCACTTTTGTCGGGAAGCTGTAGATTATTTCAGGGAAGTCCTGAGGATCTGTAGGTTAAAAATTTGCAATTGTAAATTATTTTGCATAATCTGTGGCGATTTATTTTAAGCTATAAACTATCTAATGATAATTTTTTGAAATCTATTTTTAATTTTTAAATAAAATAAAATAAAATTAAATAATATACGCAATATATATTTGATTAGTATTGGAATGCTGCAAGTTCCGTTCTGTCTTCTCATTGGTTAATGTTCAGTAAACTAAAATGATTGTTTAGTTTGCTGCAGTAATTAAAATTCGCTCCTTTGTTATTAAGTTTATATCTCACGGATCTAGTAAATTGTTTTATTTTCTATCTTTTAATGAGGTTTTTGAGTAAGTGTTATGTAAATTGAGAACTGACGAAACAGCAATCTATTGTTTGATATTCTGTGGCTTGAGAATTAGATTAACTGAAAAAAAAAAATGTTTTGCTTTTAAAATTAAAATATATATATATAAAGAATGTTTCAATTTTCTCTTCTCTTTTCTCTCATTCTCGCGTCCTTGGGAAACTTCTGCCTTGAATATCAAAAATTGACACCTTTAAAAGATGGAGCAAACCAGTTTGTGCTTTTTTATTGAACAGAAAATCTTACTGAAACTGGGCCAAGCAAGACCAAGTAAGATCTGAAAAGTACGTGCAAACATGGTGCGGAATATTGTGCGATCAAATTTGCTGAATAAAGCTAGTGGCAAAAGCAACTAAAGCAACTGGGCTCTTTAAGGCGGGACTTAACCTGAATGCCATTTTCCCGCCACTTAACATGGGTTTAATGGAAATATTTCGTTCCCGTTTCAAGCAATCCAAAAACTCTATGCTCATCTCATGAATCTATGTTATGGGGTGTTTTGTTAATTTTGGGTGATTTTGGGGTATGTTTGGGAGGAAATAGTCTCAAAGGATATGTAAAGTTTAGGGAAATAAGAAATATTGAAGATTTAATGTAGTTTTAAAATTAGAATTTGAAGTTAAAAATGCGTAGATGGACACCAACAGACAGTTGATACCCACGCAAGAGCACCCGCGTGGGTATCAACTGTATGTTGGTGTTCCAAAAATCGTTTTCTTTCTTCTATCCCTTCTTTAAACCTCTTAAAATTTCATTGAAATTCAGGTTAAGTACCGCCTTAAACCAACATAGATAGCTAGATTCCTCAAATTTTGATCTTGCTATAATTTTACTAACTACGTTTATTAAAAAAAAATTATTTGACATAGGATTCTGTACAATACACTGTATTTTGCGCGGACAGTTTCAAAATTGCAGAAAACCCGCGATGATGTGTGTTAATACAGACGAAGCTCTCTGAGCGGACACTCTCGTAAGCGGACAGCTCTACTTACGGCCGCCTTGACAAAACCCCGTTTGAACTCGAGCTCATACAAACTCTGTATTTACACATTCCTGTAAGCGGCCAGTAAGTAAGTAAGTAAGTATGGTCTGTTATGCAAATTAAGTAGTTCAGAAAAAAGCCCTGTTTGTTTGATATTCTGTGGATAGCGAAATTAATGCAAACAACTTCGGCAGTTTTAATTTATGGAGAATATGTCAATTTTTGCATTGAAATTAACGATTTCGACTGAAAGAAATTTCGTTCTTGCATATTTGTTTAGCGCGAGCTTCATATTTGATGGCTCTTTTACAGCTGTAAATTTTCATTTTGGTTTCCAGTTTGCTCTTACTGAAGTTCAGCGATCGAAAGTAAGCGGGAGACGCAATGACAAGTACCTGTATTTCCTCGATTACGCACCCAGCCTCGAATAAGCGTCACCTCCTGGAATAAACGCCCCATAGAATCAAGATATTTAAAATATAAACCCACCCCTCTTCGTTAAAAAGCGGTTAAAATGATTGTCCGATCCTTCCTACGTATTTACACATTATATTTATTATATTCAGAGTTTGTAAACCTAATTTTCCTAGCAAAATATTTTATTGAGTGGTAGCTAGGCTAGGAAGTGTGCAATTGCGCTTTACTATGTCCGCGAGGAAATGTCAATAAATTAATTTTGTGTATGAAAATTGTAACCCCGAACTCATCCTTTACATTGGTGAGTAACAAGTAACGTAAGTTTAAAGGATCCGTCATCGGATCCACGCTGTATATATTTGCTATTTCAAAATGACGCTAAAAAAACCCGAGAATTGATGTGCATTAAATACGTACCTCCGGGTTCTGTTTCATTGTGGTTTGAAGTATTTTCTCTTTGGCTTTCTGCAATTGATATCCACATCTCACAACTCGCTAATATCAGGAAAACAAGACGCGACATCAACATATCGCCTTCAGTTTGCAGTAAACATGACTGAAAACAGGCAACAGCAGGGAAACTTTTCTTGGTTGTGTTTCTCTTTATTGTCCGTCTGAGAAAATATGTCTTCTTGTCATTTGAACATACAATGGCGGGTAGATATAATTATTTTTATTTGCCTGATGCCACTTTAAATATTAATTTGCTTTTATTAATGAAATTCATGAGACTTTTCATGGCTGTCGATCGTGTATTTGAACTTAACTGACAGAACATCCTCGGAATCAATTTTCTGTCACTTCATCAAGCTTCATCACAGAAACTATTAACTCCCTTTTTCTGTTGTACTTTATTAGACTTTTTCTGTTCTAGACGTTCTTAGTTTATGACAAAGAGTCGATGAACGAGAAAAGAAAAATTATTCTTTATAATTTAAATTAATTAAGTGTCCATCAAACTGGAGGAAACAACAGGACATCATTTCAAGAAATTAAAAATTAAAAATTGATTGGAAAGCGTTTCTACTAGTAACAGACAACCCGACTCGTTCCCAGTAGTCTCTTATGAAAATATCCTCCGGCCCGTGTCTAACCGTGATTTTCCCATAGGAGACTGGACGAATCAGTAACTGTACATGTACTAATTAACAATCTTGTCAGTATTTCGACTATAACCATTTAAACTGCTATAACCCGCTCTCAAGCGGAGCGACTCTGTGATTGACAGTTGAGTATGCTGTCAACTCAATAGCTCCTTCTTCCTGAGTGAGAATGCTGGTTTGCCTGTTTCTCATTGGTTCTTCAGTTTCAAACTGTCTTTCTTGTCCAATACGGAACAGTCTGAATTCAGGAGGACGACATCTTAGGCAAGCAGTTTTCAGACCTTCACGAAGCTTTCGATGAATATAAAATACAAACACGGGTTACAAGCACTGCTGTTTAATAACAGCCAGTAGCTAGCGGCAAGCAAAAACGGGTATTGCATGATGACTGAAATATCAACTGAACCATCGTCGTTAAAGCCTGAGAGAACGACAAAAACAAAAATTGGGCGCCCATGAAACAACAAACACTATTACAACTGATATCATTAAAACAGTGACTTTTCGTGCTGTACGGATAGCGAGCGCGTGCTGATTGTTCGAAACTTCGCCAGGAATTTTTCTCCTCCAAAGACGGTAACAAATTATAGAATAAAGCACAATCAAAATAACCAACGAGACAAGTAAGCAAGACGCTGAGGAGTACACTTCTTCACGGCTTGGTTTAGAGAAACGTTTTGGCGTTTCATTTTCGCCAATGTAAACAATTTTCGTTGACATTACCGTCTTAATAGATAAAAGAGCTGGAATCAGCCAAATCACTGGAATTCCTATTTTTACCACCCATTTCGATGACAATTTATACGTTAGTGGTCTAGTGACGGCAAGGAATCTATCAATGGCGATTGCAACCAAGTTCAAAATAGAACAGAAGAGCAACACTTGGAGAACATACGCAGTTATTTTAAAGTAACGTTTCCCACAGTCCCGCCAAACCATGTCGGTCCGTAGTAAAGCTGCGAAGTATTGAATGGGGTCTGGATCACAGTCAACAAAAGATCACAAATGGCCAAGTTCATTATGAGACAATTCGTTGATGTTCTCATGAAGTGATATTTGGTTATGACGTAGATGACAAGTGAGTTGCCCACCACAGACATCAGGAAGGTGAACAATACGGCGCTGGTGAAAATCACTTTTGTCGGGAAGCTGTAGATTATTTCAGGGAAGTCCTGAGGATCTGTAGGTTAAAAATTTGCAATTGTAAATTATTTTGCATAATCTGTGGCCGATTTATTTTAAGCTATAAACTGATCTAATGATAATTTTTTGAAATATATTTTTAATTTTTAAATAAAATAAAATAAAATAAAATAACATAATATACGCAATATATATTTGATTAGTATTTCATCGAATGCTGCAAGTTCCGTTCTGTCTTCTCATTAAACTAAAAATGATTGTTTAGTTTGCTGCAGTAATTAAAATTTAAAATTCGCTCCTTTGTTATTAAGTTTATATCTCACGGATCTAGTAAATTGTTTTATTTTCTATCTTTTAATGAGTCTTTTAATTAAGTGTTATGTAAATTGAGAACTGATCAAGGAACAGCAATCTATTCAGTTTGCTATTCTGTGGCTTGAAATTCTGTAATTACGACCGTGGGAGAACGGAAACCTGATGCAATTCAGCTGGGCTCTTATATACATTAAACATACATGTAGATAGCTAGATTCCTCAAATTTGATCTTGCTATAATTTTACTAACTGTGGTTATTAAAAAAAATTGGATTTAAATCAGGTATTTGACATAGGATTCTGTACAATACATTGTATTTTGCGCGGACAGTTTCAAAATTGCAGAAAACCCGCGATGATGTACTGTGTTAATACAATCGAAGCTCTCTGAATGGACACTTTTAGCGGACAGCTCTACTTACGGCCGCTTTGACAAAACCCCGTTTGAGCTCTAGCTCATTCAAGACATTCCCGTAAGCGGCCAGCTCCAGTTGCGGACACTTTTTCTGCTTCCCGAGAGTGTCTTCGACTGTACTTACCTTTCTTGGGGACTGTCTTATTATGGTTTGGCGTGTTGTCTTCTGCAATTGACATCCATACACAGCACGCTAATATGAAACAACCAAGACAAGATATCCACATTTCGCTTCAGTTTGCAGAAACACAATCTGAATTAATTCAACTGAAAAAAGTGCAACACTTTTATCGATCGTTTGTCGTTTTACGCCATGACTTAGGAGTGATTTATTCTCCATGCATCCGAGAAAAGATGTCCTTTTGGTCATATTGACATACTCGGGAGCAAGATCGGTAAGGGGCGAATGGTATTATTTTATATTGTAATGTAGCCTTAATTATTCATCCTGTTCATGAAATTCATGAGCTTTTATTGCAACCTCGTTCCCAGGGTCTCTCATCTACCCTGGGAACGAGGTTGCTTTTATTGCTGTCTGACACCGTTTTTAACGGAATAAATATTTGTTGAATTTCTGTGAATTTTGTCTTTTGTCATCATAAAAACAATAAAACCATCCACGGTTCTTAACTCATAATTTTTGCAGTATGCTTTTAGTCTTTACTAGTCAGACGTTTTCTTGGTAACGTTTAAAAAGTCAATCAGAAGAATAATAACGAATATGATTCATGATTATTTCTGAATTAAAGGTGGCTCGATCGGGTTTTTGAGCTGGTGACGATACCTTTCAACATTGAGAAATTTGCATGTGTACCACCATACTAATCCAACCGAAAATCGATTGCTGCAGCTCTTCTAAAGAAAGATTAAAGTTTCAGATGAGGTAAGTTTTGTCGAAATCGGAGTTACCATAGCAACGCAATAACGTCATCCCCCATTTTACATAAGACCGAACTACTTCAGTGTCATCAAGGGATAATTTTGGAAAACGCTCTCTGGATCTTCGACCTGACATACTTGTCCAAGGGCCTATTTACATGGATAGACGTTGTCCCTGGTAGGAGGGTTACCCTCCCCCGAGCCATCTTTTACCGAGCGTTTATATGAAAAAAATTGTCCCTGTTGACCGAGCCAAAACTTGGCCCTCTCGGGTTCGCGCATGCTCTATATGTCCCGACTTGTCCCTGGTAGGTGAAACAACAATAGCCAAAGTGTTTATATGGGGAAAAAGTTGGCCCGCCCCCCAGGGTCACCCTACCTTCAGAGCGAGTAACCCTCTACCCAGGGTAACCCTGCCCGCCGAGCCAACTTTGCTCTCGTGTAAACGGTTCACTGCTATTTTTAAAGAAATGTATGAAAAGTTATCTCGCCCGGGGTTACTCGGTATGGAGGGTGACCCTCCTATCAGGAACAACTTTTCTCCATATAAACAGGCCCTTAAGGTCTGCAAAATTTTACGAATTTCTATGGAAGCGTTTTCAAGAAAATTTCGGGTGAAGTTTTAAGGTGTTAACATACACTTAAAATGGTCACGAATTAAAAAGCGATAGACTAGTAATACGTGACTCGCAGGCCCTCGCGAAGCTTTTGTTGCCTAGTAACGGGCACGCCTGCGATTTGATCTGCAAGGTTTCCAAGAATCGCTGCAAGGTTTCTGAGAATCGCCGGACGAACGCCATGTTTTTGCTATGCCACCGGATTTTGGTTTCGATTGGAGTTCGCTCGTCTCTCGATATCTGTAATAAATTGTAGCGCTCTTGTACTGTTTTCCCCACTTTTCCGTCCGAATGATCTGAAACCACCTCGCTTTTGTAGGTAAAATCTTCTTCGCAATATCGGATCGGCGAATTATTTTCAGACACAAGTCTTCGCGTCTACAATGAAAACTAAGCCATATGTTGATCCTACTTTGAGAAATGCCTGAGTCGTCTTTCCTTTTCCTGTTGTTGATAATGGATTTAATAAAGCCGGGTTTTTTTCACAAATGACCCGTATATAAATTTGTTCGATAAACAAACTTGGAGTAAAAATTGTTATTCTTCAGCAGCCGTTCCTGTTTCTACATTTACGTGTACAAAGATTACGTCGAAGTCAATGTTATTAAGCAAAGAAAAGGGGGTTAAAAAAAGAACGGCCTGGATTTGAACCGAAAAAAAAAAAAAAAAAAAAAAAAAGAAGGACCATGTCGGATTTGAACTCACGCCCTCAATCCCGAAGATCAGATTTAAAAGTTAGCGCCTTAAGCCATTAGGCCACGAGCGCGTGTGACGTCATGACATCCCCCAACTCCACAAACAAACAAATAAATAAATAAATATGACCGTAAAGGCCACACGAGAATTGCTCTCGCGTGAGCTCTTGGGGGACAGAATTATAAACCCCGCTACGCGAGGCCTTCGGCCTCGCTTCGCGAGGAATTATATTTTTTTAAACTTAGTCCTCAAGGAGATTGATAAATATTAAATACAATCTCCAAGTTTCAAATTCATTGAAACATTCTAAGGCTGTCAATTTTCAGCCTAAACTCAGGAAAATATTGCGCTGATTTTCACGTTAGTGGTTTGTTGCCTCTCCATTGTCTCGAATCGCTATGCTGTTGTAAATGTCAGTACATAAATGAATTCATAAACACTTGATTGCTTTGTTTTAAGCGTTATATGAATTAGAGGGTATAAAAATCAAATCCGCCACTGAACATAACCATAGCTAACTCGTCCCGGCCTCGTCATTCAGGTCAGGTTTATATTATAAAAATGTGAAATATGTATTTAACAAATAAAGAAGCCAAAACCATGTATTATACTGTCATAAAACACGACGGGAATTTGAGAACACGAGAGAAATTTAGAAAACACGAGCCGCAGGCGAGTGTTTTCTATATTTCTCAAGTGTTCTCAAATTCCCGGAGTGTTTTATGACAGTATAATACATGGTTTTGGCTTCTTTATGTGCTTTAAAATATAGATTTACGCGCGCGAAACGATAAAACACGCTTTTCTATGTTTTATACTCTGATAAAACATGGTTTTTAACCAATCAGAGCGCGCGAAATTTTCAGTTTATATTTTAAATAATTATATATCTACAAAAATATATAATAATCATATGAAATAAAGCTGGAAACATTTCTAGAAGTTACAGGCCATCTTTGTATAAATAATAAAATGATGTAAATATTAAATATACAAAAATGAGTGACTTGCATTGGATGTTACGGTAATAATTTGATTAAAATTCGCTTTTTATTTTAAATGGTAAGAAAGTAAGTAAGTGTTTTTTTTAATGGACTTGGTCTGTTATGCAAATTAAATAGTTCAGAAAAAGCCCTGTTTGTCCCGCTGTTTGTTTGATATTCTGTGGATAGCGAAATTAATACAAACACCTTCAGCAGTTTTAATTTATGGAGAATATGTCAATTTTTGCACTTGAAATTAACGATTTCGACTGAAAGAAATTGTGTTCTTGCATATTTGTTTATCGTGGGCTTCATATTTGATGGCTCTTTTGCAGCTGTAAATTTTCATTTTGGTTTCCAGTTTGCGCTTAAGTTAAGCGATCGAAAGTAAGCGGAGAACGCAATGACAAGTACCTGCATTTCCTCGATTACGCACCCACCCTCGAATATGCGTCACCTCCTCGAATAAACGCCCCATAGAATCAAGATATTTAAAATATAAACCCACCCCTCTCGCTAAAAAGCGATTAAAATGATTGTCCGATCCTTCCTACGAATTTACACATTATATTTATTATATTCAGAGTTTGTAAACCTAATATACCTAGCAAAATATTTTACTGAGTGATGTAGGTAGGCTAGGAAGTATGCAATTGCGCTTTACTATGTCCGCGAGGAAATGTCAATAAATTAATTTTGTGTATGGAAATTGTAACCTGAACTCATCCTTTACATTGGCGATTAACAAGTAACGTAAGTTTAAAGGATCCGTCATCGGATCCACGCTATATATATTTGCTATTTCAAAATGATACTAAAAAAACCCCGCGAATTGATGTGCATTAAATACATACCTCCGGGTTCTGTTTCATTGTGGTTTGAAGTATTTTCTCTTTGGCTTTCTGCAATTGATATCCACATCTCACAACTCGCTAATATCAGGAAAACAAGACGCGACATCAGCATATCGCTTCAGTTTGCAGTAAACATGACTGAAAACACACAACAGCAGGGAAACTTTTCTTGTTTGTGTTTCTCTTTATTGTCCGTCTGAGAAAATATGCCTTCTTGTCATTTGGACATACAATGGCGGGTAGAAGATATAATTATTTTTATTTGCCTGATGCCACTTTAAATATTAATTTGCTTTTATTAATGAAATTCATGAGACTTTTCATGGCTGTCGATCGTGTATTTGAACTTAACTGACAGAACATCCTCGGAATCAAATTTTCTGTCACTTCATCAAGCTTCATCACAGAAACTATTAACTCCCTTTTTCTGTTGTACTTTATTAGACTTTTTCTTTTCTAGACGTTCTTAGTTTATGACAAAGAGTCGATGAACGAGAAAAGAAAAATTATTCTTTATAATTTAAATTAAGTGTCCATCAAACTGGAGGAAACAACAGGACATCATTTCAAGAAATTTCATTAAAAATTGATTGGAAAGCGTTTCTAGTAACAGGCAGCCCGACTCGTTCCCAGTAGTCTCTTATGAAAAAATCCTCCGGCCCGTGTCTAACAATTTTCTCATAGGAGACTGGGACGAATCAGTAACTGTACATGTACTAATTAACAATCTTGTCAGTATTTCGACTATAACCATTTTTAAATGGTTTAAAACCGCTATAACCCACTCTAAAGAGGAGCGACTCTGTGATTGACAGTCGAGTATGCTGTTAACTCAATAGCTGCTTCTTCCTGAGTGAAAATGTTGGTTTGCCTGTTTCTCATTGGTCCTTCTGGTTCAAACTGCCTTTCTTGTCCAATACGGCACAGCCTGAATTCAGGTGGACGACATCTTAAGCAAGCAGTTTTCAGTCCTTTACGAAAGCTTTCGATGAATATAAAATACAAACACGGGTTACAAGCACTGCTGTTTAATAACAGCCAGTAGCTGGCGGCAAGCAAAAACGGGTATTGCATGATGACTGAAATATCAACTGAACCATCGTCGTTAAAGCCTGAGAGAACGACAAAACAAAAATTGGCGGCGCCCATGAAACAACAAACACTATTACAACTGATATCATTAAAACAGTGACTTTTCGTGCTGTACGGGTAGCGAGCGCGTGCTGATTGTTCGAAACTTCGCCAGGAATTTTTCGCCTCCAAAGACGGTAACAAATTATAGAATAAAGCACAATCAAAACAACCAACGAGCCAACAAAGCAAGACGCTGAGGCGTACCCTTCTTCGCGGCTTGGTTTAGAGAAAACGTTTTGGCGTTTCATTTTCGCCAATGTAAACAATTTTCGATGACATTACCGTCTTGATAGATAAAAGAGCTGGAATCAGCCAAATCACTGGAATTCCTATTTTTACCACCCATTTCGATGACAATTTATACGTTAGTGGTCGAGTGACGGCAAGGTATCGATCAATGGCGATTGCAACCAAGTTCAAAATAGAACAGTAGAGCAACACAGTGAGAACATACGCAGTTATTTTAAAAGTAACGTTTCCCACAGTCCCGCCAAACCATGTCAGTCCGTAGTAAAGCTGCGAAGTATTGAATGGGGTCTGGACTACAGTCAATAAAAGATCACAAATGGCCAAGTTCATTATGAGACAATTCGTTGATGTTCTCATGGAGTGATGTTTGGTTATGACGTAGATGACAAGTGAGTTGCCCACCACAGACACCAGGAAGGTGAACAACACGGCGCTGGTGAAAATCACTTTTGTTGGGAAGCTGTAGATTATTTCAGGGAAGTCCTGAGGATCTGTAGGTTAAAAATTTGCAATTGTAAATTATTTTGCATAATCTGTGGCCGATTGATTTTAAGCTATAAACTGATCTAATGATAATTTTTTGAAATATATTTTTAATTTTTAAATAAAATAAAATAAAATAATATACGCAATATATATTTGATTAGTATTTCATCGAATGCTGCAAGTTCCGTTCTGTCTTCTCATTGGTTAATGTTAAATAAACTAAAATGATTGTTTAGTTTGCTGCAGTAATTAAAATTCGCTCCTTTGTTATTAAGTTTATATCTCACGGATCTAGTAAATTGTTTTATTTTCTATCTTTTAATGAGTCTTTTAATTAAGTGTTATGTAAATTGAGAACTGATCAAGGAACAGCAATCTATTGTTTGCTATTCTGTGGCTTGAAATTCTGTAATTACGACCGTGGGAGAACGGAAACCTGATGCAATTCAGCTGGGCTCTTATATAAACATACACGTTGATAGCTAGATTCCTCAAATTTGATCTTGCTATAATTTTACTAACTGTGGTTATTAAAAAAAAATTGGATTTAAATCAGGTATTTGACATAGGATTCTGTACAATACATTGTATTTTGCGCGGACAATTTCAAAATTGCAGAAAACCCGCGATGATGTACTGTGTTAATACAATCGAAGCTCTCTGAATGGACACTTTTAGCGGACAGCTCTACTTACGGCCGCTTTGACAAAACCCGGTTTGAGCTCTAGCTCATACAAGACATTCCCGTAAGCAGCCAGCTCCAGTTGCGGACACTTTTTCTGCTTCCCGAGGGTGTCCGCTTACGGGAGCTTGGACTGTACTTACCTTTCTTGGGGACTGTCTTATTGTGGTTTGTCGTGTTGTCTTCTGCAATTGACATCCACACACAGCACGCTAATATGAACAATCAAGACAAGATATCCACATTTCGCTTCAGTTTGCAGAAACACAATCTGAATTAATTCAACTGAAAAAAGTGCAACACTTTTGTCGATCGTTTGTCGTTTTACGCCATGACTTAGGAGTGATTTATTCCACATTCTCCATGCATCCGAGAAAAGATGTCCTTTGGTCATATTGACATACTCGGGAGCAAGATCGGTAAGGGGCGAATGGTATTATTTTAATTTGTAATGTAGCCTTAATTATTCATCCTGTTCATGAAATTCATGAGCTTTTATTGCAACCTCGTTCCCAGGGTCTCTCATCTACCCTGGGAACGAGAGGTTGCTTTTATTGCTGTCTGACGCCGTTTTTAACTGAATAAATATTTGTTGAATTTCTGTGAATTTTGTCTTTTGTCATCATAAAAACAATAAAACCATCCACGGTTCTTAACTCATAATTTTTGCAGTATGCTTTTAGTCTTTACTAGTCAGACGTTTTCTTGGTAACGTTTAAAAAGTCAATCAGAAGAATAATAACGAATATGATTCATGATTATTTCTGGATAAAGGTGGCTCGATCGGGTTTTTGAGCTGGTGACGATACCTTTCAACATTGAGAAATTTGCATGTGTACCACCATACTAATCCAACCGAAAATCGATTGCTGCAGCTCTACTAAAGAAAGATTAAAGTTTCAGATGAGGTAAGTTTTGTCGAAATCGGAGTTACCATAGCAACGCAATAACGTCATCCCCCATTTTACATAAGACCGAACTACTTCAGTGTCATCAAGGGATAATTTTGGAAAACGCTCTCTGGATCTTCGACCTGACATACTTGTCTAAGGGCCTATTTACATGGATAGACGTTGTCCCTGGTAGGAGGGTTACCGCCCCTCCGAGCCATCTTTTACCGAGCGTTTATATGAAAAAAATTGTCCCTGTTGACCGAGCCAAAACTTGGCCCTCTCGGGTTCGCGCATGCTCTATATGTCCCGACTTGTCCCTGGTAGGTGAAACAACAATAGCCAAAGTGTTTATATGGGAAAAAGTTGGCCCGCCCCCCAGGGTCACCCTACCTTCAAAGCGATTAACCCTCCACCCAGGGTAACCCTGCCCGCCGAGCCAACTTTGCGATTTCTCATGTAAACGATTCACTGCTATTTTTAAAGAAATGTATGAAAAGTTATCTCGCCCGGGGTTACTCTGTATGGAGGGTGACCCTCCTACCAGGAACAACTTTTCTCCATATAAACAGGCCCTTAAGGTCTGCAAAATTTTACGAATTTCTATGGAAGCGTTTTCAAGAAAATTTCTGGTGAAGTTTTAAGGTGTTAACATACACTTAAAATGGTCACGAATTAAAAAGCGATAGATTATATTTTTTTTTAACTTAGTCTTCAAGGAGATTGATAAATATTAAATACAATCTCCAAGTTTCAAATTCATTGAAACATTCTAAGGCTGCCAATTTTCAACCTAAACTCAGGAAAATATTGCGCTGATTTTCACGTTAGTGGTTTGTTGCCTCTCCATTGTCTCGAATCGCCATGCTATTGTAAATTTCAGGACATAATGAATTCATAAACACTTGATTGCCTTGTTTTAAGCGTTATATGAATTAGAGGGTATAAAAATCAAATCCGCCACTGAACATAACCATAGCTAACTCGTCCCGGCCTCGTCATTCAGGTCAGGTTTATATTATAAAAATGTGAAATATGTATAATTATATATCTACAAAAATATATAATAATCATATGAAATAAAGCTGGAAACATTTCTAGAAGTTACAGGCCATCTTTGTATAATTAATAAAATGATGTAAATATTAAATATACAAAAATGAGTGACTTGGATGTTACGGTAATAATTTGATTAAAATTCGCTCTTTTGTTTAGCGTTAGGTTTACTTTATCTCAAGTAATTTGTTTTATTTTAAATGGTAAGAAAGTAAGTAAGTGTTTTTTTAATGGACTTGGTCTGTTATGCAAATTAAGTAGTTCAGAAAAAGCCCTGTTTGTCCTGCTGTTTGTTTGATATTCTGTGGATAGCGAAATTAATACAAACAACTTCGGCAGTTTTAATTCATCAGTGGAGAAGATGTCAATTTTTGCATTGAAATTAACGATTTCGACTGAAAGAAATTGTGTTCTTGCATATTTGTTTAGCGCGAGCTTCATATTTGATGGCTCTTTTACAGCTGTAAATTTTCATTTTGGTTTCCAGTTTGCGCTTATGAAGTCCAGCTATCGAAAGTAAGCGAGAGAACGCAATGACAAGTACCTGTATTTCCTCGATTACGCACCCACCCTCGAATAAGCGTCACATCCTCGAATAAACGCCTCATAGAATCAACGTATTTAAAATATAAACCCACCTCTCTTCGTTAAAAAGCGGTTAAAATGATTGTCCGATCCTTCCTATGTATTTACACATTATATTTATTATATTCGGAGTTTGTAAACCTAATATACCTAGCAAATATATTTTACTGAGTGATGTAGGTAGTGTGCAATCGCGCTTTACTATGTCCGCTAGGAAATGTTAACAAATTAATTTTGTGTATGGAAATTGTAACCCTGAACTCATCCTTTACATTGGCGAGTAACAAGTAACGTAAGTTTAAAGGATTCCGTCATCGGATCCACGCTGTATATATTTGCTATTTCAAAATGAGGCTAAAAACCTCCGCGAATTGGTGTGCATTAAATACGTACCTCCGGGTTCGTGAGCTGTTTCATTGTGGTTTGAATTATTTTCTCCTTCGCTTTCTGCAATGGATATCCACATCACACAACTCGCTAATATCAGGAAAACGGCAAGACGCGACATCATTCTATTGCTTCAGTTTGCAGTAAACATTTACTGAAACAGGCAACAGTGGGGAATTAAACTTTTCTCGTTTGTCTTTCTCTTTATTGTCCATCTGAGAAAATATGTCTTCTGGTCATTTGGACATACAATGGCGGGTAGATATAATTATTTTTATTTGCCTGATGCCACTTTAAATATTAATTTGCTTTTATTAATGAAATTCATGAGACTTTTCATCATTGTCGATCGTGTATTTGAACTTAACTGACAGAACACCCTCGGAATCAAATATTCTGTCACTTCATCAAGCTTCATCACAAAAACTATGAACTTCCTATTTCTGTTGTACTTTATTAGACTTTTTCTTTTCTAGACGTTCTTAGTTTATGACAAAGAGTCGATGAACGAGAAAAGAAAAATGATTCTTTATACTAACTTGAATTTAAATTAAGTGTCCATCAAACTGGAGGAAACAACAGGACATCATTTCAAGAAATTTCATAAAAATTGTTTGGTAAGCGTTTTTAGTAACAGTCAACCCGTCTCGTCCTCAGTCGTCTCTTATGGAAAAAATTGCCCGTGTCTAACAATTTTCTCATAGGAGACTGGGACGAATCAGTAACTGTACTAATTAATTAACAATCTTGTCAGTATTTCGACTACAACCATTTATTAATAAGCCGCTATAACCCACTCTAAAGAGGAGCGACTCTGTGATTGACAGTCGAGTATGCTGTCAACTCAATATCCCTTTCTTCATGAGTGAAATTGTTCAAAGTTTGCCTGTTTCTCATTGGTTCTTCAGTTTGAAACCTCCTTTCTTGTCCAATACGGCACAGTCTGAATTCAGGTGGACGACATCTTAAGCAAGCAGTTTTCAGTCCTTCACGGAAGCTTTCGATGAATATAAAATACAAACACGGGTTACAAGCGCTGCTGTTTAATAACAGCCAGTAGCTGGCGGCAAACAAAAAGGGGTATTGCACGAGGACTGAAATATCAAGTGAACTATCGTCCATGAAGCCTGAGAGTACGAGAAAAACAAAAGTTGGCGGCGCCCATGAAACAACAAACACTATTACAACTGATATCATTAAAACAGTGACCTTTCGTGCTGTACGGGTAGCAAGGGCGTGCTGATTGCTGGAAACCTCGCCAGGAATTTTTCGCCTCCAAAGACGGTAACAAATTATAGAATAAAGCACAATCAAAACAGCCAACGAGACAACTAAGCAAGACGCTGAGGTGTACCCTTCTTCGCGGTTTGGTTTAGAAAAACGTTTCGGCGTTTTATTTTCGCCAATGTAAACAACTTGCGATGACATTGCCGTTAATAGATAAAAGAGCTGGAATCAGCCAAATCACTGGAATTCCTATTTTTACCACCCATTTCGATGACAATTTATACGTTAGTGGTCGAGTGACGGCAAGGAATCTATCAATGGCGATTGCAACCAAGTTCAAAATAGAACAGAAGAGCAACATAGAGAGTAGATAAGCCGTTATTTTAAAAGTAACTATTCCCACAGTCCCGCCAAACCATATGTCTCCAATGTAAAGGTGCGAAGTATTGTATGGGGTCTGGACTACAGTCAACAAAAGATCACAAATGGCCAAGTTCATTATGAGACAATTCGTTGATGTTCTCATGGAGTGATGTTTGGTTATGACGTAGATGACAAGTGAGTTGCCCACCACAGACACCAGGAAGGTGAAACAACATGGCGCTGGTAAAAATCACTTTTGTTGGGAAGCTGTAGATTATTTCAGGGAAGTCCTGAGGAACTGTAGGTTAAAAATTTGCAATTGTAAATTATTTTGCATAATCTGTGGCCGATTGATTTTAAGCTATAAACTATCTAATGATAATTTTTTGAAATCTATTTTTAATTTTTAAATAAAATAAAATAAAATTAAATAATATACGCAATATATATTTGATTAGTATTCGAATGCTGCAAGTTCCGTTCTGTCTTCTCATTGGTTAATGTTCAGTAAACTAAAATGATTGTTTAGTTTGCTGCAGTAATTAAAATTCGCTCCTTTGTTATTAAGTTTATATCTCACGGATCTAGTAAATTGTTTTATTTTCTATCTTTTAATGAGGTTTTTGAGTAAGTGTTATGTAAATTGAGAACTGACGGAACAGCAATCTATTGTTTGATATTCTGTGGCTTGAGAATTAGATTAACTGAAAAAAAAAATGTTTTGCTTTTAAAATTAAAATATATATATATAAAGAATGTTTCAACTTTCTCTTCTCTTTTCTCTCATTCTCGCGTCCTTGGGAAACTTCTGCCTTGAATATCAAAAATTGACACCTTTACTTGAAGATGGAGCAAACCAGTTTGTGCTTTTTTATTGAACAGAAAATTTTACTGAAACTGGGCCAAGCAAGACCAAGTAAGATCTGGAAAGTACGTGCAAACATGGTGCGGAATATTGTGCGATCAAATTTGCTGAATAAAGCTAGTGGCAAAAGCAACTAAAGCAACTGGGCTCTTTAAGGCGGGACTTAACCTGAATGCCATTTTCCCGCCACTTAACATGGGTTTAATGGAAATATTTCGTTCCCGTTTCAAGCAATCCAAAAACTCTATGCTCATCTCATGAATCTATGTTATGGGGTGTTTTGTTAATTTTGGGTGATTTTTGCGTATGTTTGGGAGGAAATAGTCCCAAAGGATATGTAAAGTTTAGGGAAATAAGAAATATTGAAGATTTAATGTAGTTTTAAAATTAGAATTTGAAGTTAAAAATGAGTAGATGGACACCAACAGACAGTTGATACCCACGCAAGAGCACCCGCGTGGGTATCAACTGTATGTTGGTGTTCCAAAAATCGTTTTCTTTCTTCTTTCCCTTCTTTAAACCTCTTAAAATTTCATTGAAATTCAGGTTAAGTACCGCCTTAAACCAACATAGATAGCTAGATTCCTCAAATTTTGATCTTGCTATAATTTTACTAACTGTACAATACACTGTATTTTGCGCGGACAGTTTCAAAATTGCAGAAAACCCGCGATGATGTGTGTTTAATACAGTCGAAGCTCTCTGAGCGAACACTCTCGTAAAGCGGACAGCTCTACTCACGGCCGCCTTGACAAAACCCCGTTTGAACTCGAGCTCATACAAACTCTGTATTTACACATTCCTGTAAGCGGCCAGCTCCAGTTGCGGACAATTTTTCTGCTTCCCGAGGGTGTCCGCCTACAGGAGCTTTGACTGTACTTACCTTTCTTGGGGACTGTCTTATTATGGTTTGTCGTGTTGTCTTCTGCAATTGACATCCACACACAGCACGCTAATACGAGGCAACCAAGACAAGATATCCACATTTCGCTTCAGTTTGCAGAAAAAACCTGAATTAAACTGAAAAAAGTGCAACACTTTTATCGATCGTTTGTCATTTTACGCCATGACTTAGGAGCTAGTGATTTATTCCACATTCTCCATGCATCCGAGAAAAGATGTCCTTTGGTCATATTGACATACTCGGGAGCAAGATCGGTAAGGGGCGAATGGTATTATTTTAATTTGTAATGTAGCCTTAATTATTCATCCTGTTCATGAAATTCATGAGCTTTTATTGCAACCTCGTTCCCAGGGTCTCTCATCTACCCTGGGAACGAGAGGTTGCTTTTATTGCTGTTTGACGCCGTTTTTATCTGAACAAATATTTGTTGAATTTCTGTGAATTTTGTCTTTTGTCATCATAAAAACAATAAAACCATCCAAATTCTTAACTCATAATTTTTGCAGTATGCTTTTACTCTTTACTAGTCAGACGTTTTCTTGGTAACGTTTCAAAAGTCAATCAGAAGAATAATAACGAATATGATTCATGATTATTTCTGAATAAAGGTGGCTCGATCGGGTTTTTGAGTGACGATACCTTTCAACTTTGAGAAATTTGCATGTGTACCACCATACTAATCCAACCGAAAATCGATTGCTGCAGCTCTACTAAAGAAAGATTAAAGTTTCAGATGAGGTAAGTTTTGTCGAAATCGGAGTTACCATAGCAACGCAATGACGTCATCCCCCATTTTACATAAGACCGAATTACTTGTCATAAGGGATACTTTTGGAAAATGCTCTCTGGATCTTCCACCTGACATACTTGTCTTAAGGTCTGCAAAATTTTAAGGATTTCTATGGAAACGTTTTCGAGAAAATTTCGGGTGAAGTTTTAAGCTGTTAAAATACAAAAAAAAACAATTTTGAAATGTTATTGAAAAGTCGATGAAATAACATTTTGGTCACAAATGAATTTTATATCATTTAATTATCAAGAGCGGAAATCTCAGGGAAATCGTTTTAATAACATTGGCCTGAATATGAACTGGTTTGGAGTGTTATTTCTCTTTTTTTATTATCAAAAATTGACCCTATACTAATTAAAATGATCACGAATTAAAAAGCGATAGATTATATATTTTTTAACTTAGTCCTCAGGGAGATTGATAAATATTCAATACAATCTCCAAGTTTCATTCATTGAAACATTCTAAGGCTGTCAATTTTCAGCCTAAACTCAGGAAAATATTGCGCTGATTTTCACGTTAGTGGTTTGTTGCCTCTATTGTCTCGAATCGCCATGCTGTTGTAAATTTCAGTACATAATGAATTCATAAACACTTGATTGAGCACTTTGTTAAGCGTTATATGAATTAGAGGATATAAAAATCAAATCCACCACTGAACATAGCCATAGCTAACGCGTCCGGCTTCGTCATTCAGGTCAGGTTTATCAGTATAATTTAATTAAGAAGCCCCCTACTCATAATACGCCTCCTTTATTTTATGGTTATTCTCCCAGAGATCCTTTTCCCTACGTTCGCAGACCACGTGACCAAGAGAAACACAGACCCCGGAATAAGAGAAGTGAGCAACTGCCCCGCCAATGGGGTAGCTTGCAAGCACCAAGGCGCGCGAGCGGGCGAAAAGAAAAAGAACGGAGAGCCCTTAAAATGTTTCCTCGTCCCAATCCCCTCGCTGGCTCGCTCGTACCACGCGGATTTGCCGCCCTCGAAACTAGAATAAAACAAGAGACGAGCAGGCTACCAATGGTGGGGCACTGCTAGAACAAGTATTATATTCTCCCTTCGCAATTAATTATATAAATACAACAGTCAGCAAGCAGGTTTTAAACCTTTTGCCTGACTATAACTGAGAGAGGATCATGCTAACACAGTGTTCAACCTCAAATACTGTAGATCAGTGCTACCACCCCTCCCCCTAATAGAATAACCCTTTTTTAAGGGGTGGGGGTGTGGGGGGGGGGGGGGGGTGGGGGGATCATGCAGTTGAATAATTCTATGCCATAAGCTGCAGGAAACGCTTCACTGCGCATGGTTATCATACATAACTGCTTAAGTCATGGGTTTCAGTTTCAGTTTGTCTCTCATTCGAGTTTAAGTTCCGATGTTACTAACGGTAACAACATCAAGCGGTTTCACAGTTTGCCTCTTCAATACAGTGACATTCGCTTGCAATACATCTACAAGCTCTTAGACGAGGAAGCTGTCCGTTTTTCCCCACGGTCATATTATAGAGTAACACGATAAAATGCAATCGTGGGATTAATATTTATCAAATATATGGATTATTTATACGCTATACAAGTCACAGATTCCCTTCTTCAAGTCCTGTTTTTTCTCCTGTCACGACATTTGGCCAGCTGTGGCGAAATCATTAAACTAAAGTCAAACTTCTATTCGATTCGGTGCTACAATTGGTTCTGCCTATAGGTAACTACAACTAATCACAGTGTATGCTCTAGTAATATAATTTCCTTTGACTGGTTTTAAACATCGCAGTGTATAAACTGAGGGAAATAGGAATAAATTATTTTACGGTCTCTTCTAAAACGTCGACAAAAGAGCATTATCTTAGTCACAACTAATGAACTGCCTGCCTGTTAAGTTCTAGTGACTGATATTTATTGACAGTCTGTATTGACAGAAATCTTTCCCTCAGTTAAAGGCAAGACAAACAGATTTAAAGATAAACATTTTTAGTGAACGGTTCACTGAGTTGGCGTACACTGAACAAGTCTGAACACATTTTAATATATCATCATATGACGCATTTTTAATTGAATGACCTTTCGATTCGCTTTCAACGAAACAGTTTTCGACTGGCTCTTTTCAGTTAAAACTCAGTGGCTTGTGATGAATACAACTGAATGCAAGCTGCATAATGGCGTTGAGTGTATAAAGGCACAATATGCATTACGTCACTCACAGAGATCTGTAAGTGACAGTTCCAGGGAATTTCCCACCTACGCAGCAAATGCATCGAGCTGATAGTATAGCCAAATCGTTTGGAAATACTTGCTATGGATAGCGACCAGCGTCGGAAATTACACACGAACATATTTTTTGTCCCCGAATGTTTTTCAACTGGCTGGGAAAGCAACGACTGATGTTATTGACTGGAAGTACACGGCTCACCGGTGCCAAAGTGCAATCTGGATTGCCCAAGACATGTTCCCTTTAAAACCATGGATTGTTGCGTGAAATAGTTCAGTCAGCCGGTACGTTGACGACAAGTCAACAATGGAGAAAGGAGCTCAGAAAGAGACGATCTTGCAGAACATGAAAAGTTCAGTGACGCATTCTTGTCGAAAATTACACCCGCTTGAAACGCCAGGAAGAGACAATTGTAGAACTCGAGGATGTTACGCGAGTACTCTACAGACAAGCAGGAAAGTGACCGTGGCATTTCAGTGAAATAAGTCAACATGGATTAAACTATCTAACAGAGATAATGTAACATTTGACGAACAGTCCGCCATTTTGTGTTCGTGTTGGCGCTAATTTTGCCACAGTGCGCACGCAGACGCGCAAATGTTTTTATTCGACAGCTGCTCAAGTCCAATGATACGGCAACAAATTACAATGGTATTATAAGGAATAGAAAGAGAAACCCTTTGGAAGGAAAAGGGTTGTATTTCAGTCAGCAAGGTAAGCTTCATTTGTTTCGCTTCTTACATACTGGTCAATCTGTAAAGTGCTATGGTTCGTTTCAAATTTAAGTCTTATTCTTATCAAAGAATTGAAAATTACACGTGCTCCGCTGGCACATCATTGTTATACATGAAACTTTCCTAATTTTTTCACAAGTGTGTCAGTTGTTGGTTGTTCAGTGCAGTGATGGTATTGTAACAACATAACTTGTGGGTACAAACCACAAATAGAGTACTCAGGACCATTAAACAGCCCGCACACGAGGCTGCCTTGTACCGCGTGCGAGAAGTGCTTAGCACGAGCTTTAAGACGAAATCCATTAGAAACTCGAGTAATATTTCTGGCCAGTGGACAAAAATCCTGTACTACGACGCCATTAGCTTTCACGCTTAAACTAGACATTCATGAGCCATACTTTAACGGTATTCACCAAATAATATAACTCCACAATCCTTAAATTGCTTTCGCCTTGAGTTTCCTCCCGTGAATTGTTGAGTCGTGAGAGGTGGCAGCCATGTTTTTGTTAATGATGGCTGCCACCTCTCACGACTCAACCAATTCACGGGAGGAAACTCAAGGCAAAAGCAATTTAAGGATTGTGGAGTTATATTATTTGGTGAATACCGTTAAGGTATGGCTCATGAATGTCTAGTTTAAGCGTGAAAGCTAATGGCGTCGTAGTACAGGATTTTTGTCCACTGGCCAGAAATATTACTCGAGTTTCTAATGGATTTCGTCTTAACGTCTTGTCTATTTCACTAGATCTGTGTGCTTACGTAAACGCGCTTAACACTAAGTAACACACGTCCTTTACTACCGCGTGAACAGTGTTTAACTGTCAAATATCATTCTTATTTCTGATTCATTTCATGTCTGATTTTCATGTATCTTTGCAGGTTTTGCGTCGGATCGGTTTTCGGATCGAACGGTTTTCGGATCGAACGGGACCCAAGATTCAGGCGGAAAGAGGCAAAGTCAGTATACAGAATTAATAATATACGTAGCTAGTGTAAAATAAATCATGTGCATGTTTTATTACCGTGACATTTTTATATACGGCACAATTTCCTTCTCAGTCGAAACATTGAAAAGACGCTTCTCGCTTCTTTCGCGCAATAAATTGGGATGTATATTACGATTAATGGAAGACGCAATTGAACACAACTAATTTTACTCTACAGCCCAATGGCGTATACATGTATTCAGGAGGACCTATTAGTCGGGTGCGAGTGTGGGAACGACAAGTCACCAATAGATATATAGATAGAAAACTTTATTAACGTGTCAATGCCTTATAGCCTGGGAATTACAATACATCAATACATCAATACATCAATACATCAATACATCAATACATCAATACATCTTTTCTCGTTGGTTTTACACTTTCCTTTGATTTATCCAAGCACAACAAGGGTTGACTATCTTCAAATAGCTTCTTGGCTTGTTAAATTTCGTTACAAAATCAAAACTACGCTTGGACGAGAAGCACCGCAATTGAAGAAACTGAATCACGTGTCCTTTTATTGCAGTTTAAAATGGCAACCAGACAAGAAGAACAGCATGGCATTATGCCTAGCTTGGACGTCGTGGAGAAGGTAAGTTCTGCGAGAATAAAACATCAACTAAAATTATTAGACGACTTCAGTAGTATAGCTTTACATGATAGAGAGATTTTCAATTGAGGATCGAAAGTAATCCGAAATAGACCAATTCCGATATATTAATATTCTAACTTGGCTCCGAGGCTTAGGGGAATAAAACAAAAGAAATGATTTATTCATCCCTCAACCTCGATGTGATTTCTTGTCGATTTCTTTTGTTTTATTCCCCTAAGCCTCGGAGCCAAGTTAGAATATTAATATATCGAAATTGGTCTATTGGTTTTGCTTTACTACGTTCTGTGATTGGTTTAAAAAACTCGCGCCACCTACTCAACCAATCAGATGCTAAACCAAAACCAATCATGGTTTTGGTTTTGGTTTTACGACACAAAAATGAAAACCGTTCTACAGGCGCAAAAAGTTGCGATGTTAAAAGCGCGCGCAGAAACAACAGCGACCATCGAGGCGTGAAGGTGGCACGTGGCATGGATTACTTTTGTACGTCACATCGGCCCCAGTCCCCGAAGTGAGAATATATGAACCACTCTGAGTGTTTGGGAATTGACAACACACACAGTTTGTCACGTGAGGAATATACCCATACCAAAGTATAAGGAAACGAACTTAGTAATTCCGTCTTTTAATTTCTGAAATATTACAGCGTACTGAGAATCACAATTTACTCCTTGAGCACGTGATAGTCAACGTTTTTACGGTTCAGTAGGTTTCAACCTCGTGTTACTACAAGCTACTACATGCATATGTTACACGAGACGATTTTTAACGACGATTTTTAACGGCGATTTGGCATGTTACCCGTGCATGTTACACGAGACAACTTTTAGCCCAACATTGTTGTGGAACGGTATGTTACACGGGACGATTTTTAACGCAACATCAGTCCGCAACATTTCGTTGCGGCAACATTTCGTTGCGGCAACATTTCGTTGCGGCAACATGTTGCCGGGTCAGTTGAATCAAAAACCTGCAACTGTCAAGTGTTGTCGCAACGAAATGTTGTGTCAAAAATCGTCCAGCGCGCCATGTTACACGTAACGATATTTAACGCAACAATGTTGCATTAAAAATCGTCGTTAAAAATCGTCTTGTGTAACTGATCACCTTAAAACTGTTAATTAATTATTGTGTTTTACTTTCCCATGTAGAACGTTTCAGGGCATAATTCACAGACGACATCGTGTGAGGAAATGTAAGTTATGTGGCATTGCAGGTTCTCATTAACGTGCATGCAAGTCATGCAATATTGTCTTAGGTCTTCTACTATGCATGGATACCGTGACTATAAGTATAGGAAATCGTATGAACTGCTCGTGCAATTCGTGATTTATGGGCACGAGTGATGTTTTGAAAATTTTGCTGCGGCCATCACGCTACTCTGCACACGAAACGCTTCACTAGTTTCCAAAGTGCTCACATGTTTTATTTGAACGCGCAGGCAAACCAAGCGTGAACGTTTTGAATGAATTACAGTACTATAGTTTAGAAAACAATTAACCATTAACTTGAAAGCTTATTTCAATGCCATTAAGCGGCAAAAACGTCTCTTCTTGTCCGGTATCGTTTATCGCAATTCCGTATTGCACTCTATAACCTATTTATGCATTCGTCATTGACCAATCAGAAGCTGCATATTTTGTTGAGTATATTATAACATAATAAACTGTAGTACTTTTCCGCTGTTTTACAATAAATAAAACGACAGCCGAAGAAAATTAAATGACGGATAAAATGATCGATCTGCTGGGCTTTTTTATCTTTCAGAAACCGCATCGTTGACATGATTACAGAAAGCCTTGAAATGAGGGAACATATATCGAGAACGCAGGTATAAGAGCAAACATTAAACGTAATGCGCATTCAGAATCGAACACAACGCCATGCAGTAGTACACAAAAGCATACTACAGTCGAACCTCCGCTAACGGAAACCTCCCGTAGGCGGACACCTCTCATAAGAGGACACTTGGTCATGTTCCCAGCTGCATACAAACACTACATTTTTAGCCTCCCATAATGGACACCTCTCTTAAGCGGACACTTTTTCTGGTCCCGAGCGTGTCCGCTTATATGCACGAGAGGTTCGACTGTAGTTTTCATTTCGAATGTTTTGCCAGTTGAGACAAATAATGTTGAGACCGTTCAGTTCGGTGGTCGGGGCTTTAAATCCGTACAGTTCATGTCCTTAAGGGGGAGTTATACCTGAATACGATATTTTAATTAGCACTATTCCCGCATTATCTCCTTGAGGATTCATGAAATTTAAAAATGCCATTATGGGTTCATAGTGAAAGGTCCCGTGGAATAAAGAATTTTTTGAGGATTTTTAAGATGTCTGTGAAGGAGGAGAACGGAATGGAGAATAGTGGATTATTTATTAATTGGGAAAAATGAGGATTTAATGGAGATTTAAGATTATAATTTTTGGTTAATAATTGATAGATGGACACCCATGCAAATAGATTAGCCCAACGCGAAAGCCACTCCCGTGATTGGAGGCAACTGTCTATTGGTGTTTGTTTTTACCAATTTAATCCTTCCTCAACTCTCATCCAATTTCATAAAAATCCACCTATAACTCCCCCTTAACTGATAAACAAGTGATGACAACCTGACAAATTTACCACTAATAATATATATATATATGCTATTGATTTTTCCTCAGCCGGATTACAATTATAATGTCCAACGACCAAGGAACCAGCCAACCGAGGGAACCTACTCGCCATAAATGTCTGTCATGATTACGTTACCTGGTTAAAATAGATCATTCTAAGCGACCTTACTGTACATGCTATATAGTTGTTTTTCTTGGGTCACTATACACGTGGTTTTACTTACTATTAGTTTATTTATTTGCCACAAAAAAAATAGAAAAAATAATTACAATAATAATAGAAAAGGAAATAGACTAATACAGGAAGTGGCGAGGGGGCCTATGCATGACGGTCTATGCCTTCTTGCATGTCTTGTCCGGTTTGCTTGTAAGCTTCCACTGCCCAAAGAAAGGCCTAGGATAAACGTGTCATAGTATCAGTTTGTTACTATAGAGCGCATAATTTTAATTTTCTTTCAAAAACTCATTAATAATTTATAAAGAAAATACAAAAGAAACTAACGAGTGTCTTTATATTTGATAAAGATACGGCTGAACTTTTCAGTGGCTCAATTTTCTAATCTAAAACAAATAAAGCTTCAAGATTAGGGTCAGATTGAATAGATGTAGAGGGAAGTTTTTGAAACCGTTTACCGGGGCCGTTTATAAAACGAACAGCAGTGTTTTATCAGGTACTGAACTGAGGACAATCGGCTTCGCCTGGTGTCTTTATCAGTAAGACATGTAAAATAAGATATATTTTCACAAAATAAAGTAGAACCTGAATTGTGTAATATTGCTAAATCAGTGAAACTTGTATCTGATAATTTTTCAATAAAGGACCTGCTGGTGTTCAGCTCTGTTAAGATAAATGTACTGGTGAGTTGTCTAGTAAAGAATGGCTTATTAATTAAAAACCCTGAATTGCACCAACTTTCGACCGTCAGTATTCCAAAGATTATAAAGATTACAACATACAAAACCACAACTAAAAGTTATAATCCATATATGTGGTCATACTAGAAACCAAACTAAAACCTAGGGAAAAAAGCACCAGTGCGACTACTCTAACCAAGGCCACCCGACAAAATTCTGTGCAAATGGATGAAAACCTCGGAAGTTAACAATAGATTTCCGACAAATTATCGATCTAAACAAACTGCACACTACAGGTCTGGAGCAATAAATGTGTGGCCATTTTTATCGCTTTACTGACTCAAACGCTATCAAACGCTGGTCAATTTGCAAATAATTTGCTTTGGTAGCCTTGGCTTTAGCCGTGCTTTTCGGTACTTCCGTGGGTTTTGGGGGGAGGGGGGGGGGGGGGGGGGGGGGGGGGCGGTGGGGAGTGTGGAGGGAGAGCGTGGGCTCATTTTCCCGAACAGCGGCTGGTGGCCAAAGTGACCGAGGGCCCTGGGTAAGAGAGAAGAAACAAACATGGCGGCAGATTCGAGGGAATCTCCGTTGTCCTTCATTTCACGTCGATCTCCAGTTGTTTCACTGCATGGAGCGGTAGCATCAAGTCAGCCACTAGCGACGGAAGTAGGTGTAAGGATCCTTAAAGCTGGCGGGAACGCAGCTGATGCGGCAGTCGCTGTTGCCGCGTGTTTGAACATCACGGAACCTTGTAGCACTGGAATAGGAGGCGATGCTTTCTGTTTGTTCTACGATGCTGAAAAGAAGATTGTCAAAGGGATCAATGGAAGGTAAATATTAAGAAAATCATTTTCAATCACAGGGATTTCCAAAGACCAATGGATGTATGAAAGACTTGTATGAACAACTGCGGATATTATAAAATGGTCATTGTTAAGCCCCAGGGTGGGTGGAGGGGGGTGGAGGGGTGACCCCATAGGAATTTGACATAAATTTTTTTTAGAGATGTCGGTGTTAATTTACCCTCACTTGGGTATCACTTCACTTGAGTATCAAATGTCCTCCCCTAGTACTAGGGATTTTAAGAACTTATTTTTTAAAAGCCTAGGGTATATTTTTTTTTGTAGCAAACTAATACAAATACAAGTTTGTGTGTTTGAGAACATGCATACTTTACAGTTTGGCCTCTTGCAAGGTCCTGATTAGGGCCCATTTTGATGGTACAACTTTGTCGCATGCGACATGCTTACAACAAGCCTACAACACAAATCGTTTTGTGTAAATCAAACCTATAACTCGCTTACGATTATCGTGTATGACACGAACAATCTCATAGCAGGATTTTGAAACAATCATGTTTTAAACCCCTGTGACAAATCGTAACCACAGACAATGTTTATGATACAATGTAGGTTGTATGCGATTTTTGCATGGCCTGAGCATACACCAAGTCAACACTCTTCTAAAGAGCCACTAGGCTAATTTATTAACTCGCCATGCCCTTTCTAGTGGGCGTGCCCCATCTAAGCTGACGCTAGATCTCCTAAAGAGTAAAGGTGTTGTGAAGTCTGGAGATAATCACCTGCCATACAATTCTGCTCACTCAGTCACTGTGCCTGGAGCTGCTGCAGCATGGTGTGATACAGTGGAACAGTTTGGCAGTGGAAAGGTAATGTGTGTATGTACTGAATGTACATGTACATGTATGTATAGTGGCCTAATATAGTTATGGTTAGTGCATTGGACTCTGGATGAAGTGGACTAGTCATAAATAGTCCTTCTCTTTGGTTAGTTGGAGGCGAGCGAGTGGAAATGGGCCAAGCAGAAGTGAACAGAGAAGACGGAGAAAGACCTCTTTCTCTCTTCTTCTCTGCTCACTTCCGCTTAACCAATTTCCACTCACTCTTGCTTCATGCTTGCTTCAGCTATCCACAAGAGGGACTGCTTGCAGTCTGTGGATGAAGAGCTACACTGTTGTCCTTTTGTTGTACGTGTTCTAAATTGGTGAGACACTTCACTCTCATTACATAGTGCTGCCCTCCATCCAGATTTATTAATAATTATACATGTAAATGGGGTGAAATGCAAATATGTGCTAGCATCCTAGACTTATGTTGTACTTTACATACAAGGCATAAGGAAAACAACAGGATCTAAGGACCTCAAATTACAGCTATAGGAACTAAAATATATTTAGTTAACATCTATTTTCCCTAATTATTCTTTGTTCTTATTTGTTTAGTTATCAATGAGGGATATTCTGCAACCTGCGATTGACCTGGCAAAACAAGGCTTCCCTGTTCACCCATTGGCTGCATATTTCTGGAATAACTGTTGTTCTTGTCTCAAAAATCCAGCAAATAAGCATGGTTCAGATATGCTGTTGAATGGACAGCCTCCTAGAGCAGGTGATGTCATGATGATGCCACTTTTAGCTGCAACGTTTGAGGTAAATGCATCAGAAATGTACATTACTGTAAACTTCCAAAAATAAGCCCCCCCTCCTCTACATCCCCACAGACAACGGTATCCCTCTGATGATACCCCCTTTAAATAAAACTAATATATCTTATATTTTAATTCTGACTGTAGCCTCCCCGCAGTCTTTCTTTTGCATGACGAGCCAAAAGAAAGTCTGCGAGGAGGCTAGAGTCCTACTTTGCTTGTTTTGAGTGTTACGCAACCGTTTAAATCAAAACTCCTCTGAGCGGTTTGCAAAAGATTTCCGTCAATCATACATGTCATACCTTATATGGAAGGTGTTTACTCATGGTAAAATTGAACACTTCCATATAAGGTACTGTACATGTATGTTGACGGAAATATTTTGCAAACCATTCAGAGGATCAGTGCTAAAACTTCTGCCGGCTAACTTAATGGAATACTCTCTTTGTACTCACAATTAGTATTTTGTAGGAGTTGTGTTCAAAAGGCAAAGATGGTTTCTACAAAGGACGCATAGCTAAGGCCATTGTTGATGTTGTACAAGAGCATGGTGGACTGTTATCCCTTGAAGATTTAGAGCAACATCACAGCACTTTTGATCAGCCTATCTGTACTTCTTATCGCGGGATCAATGTTTGGGAAATGCCACCAAATGGACAGGGAATCACTGCACTTCTGGCTCTGAATATCCTGGAGGGGTTTGACATCAAAGGTTGGATTCTAAGAAATCATATTTAAGATGTTACGAGAACAAGACTGCAAACAGCTTGTGTTTAATCTGGTAGCTGAAAGAAGGTACACTGCAGCAGCAGCAGCAGCAGCAGCAGCAGCAGCAGCAGCAGCAGCAGAACAGCAGCAGCAGTAGCAGCAGCAGCAGCAGCAGCAACGGTAGCAGCAACAACCACAGTAGCAGCAACAGTAGTAGTAGTAGTAGCCGCAGCAACAGTAGCAGCAGAGTTGACAAAGCACATACAACATGTATTAACCCCTGTGTTGAATCTTAAAGCCAATTAATAGTTCAATAGTCAGAACAAATGGGAGATTGTGGGTTGAGAATATACAGCTGTATGTAGTAGACCTGGCTGTGTAAAAATGCATAAAAAACTGATTAGGAGCTGAAGTGCCAATTTGAAATAATATTGATTGTTTTCCTTGTTAGGAATGGTACACAACTCTAGTGAATACCTTCACACAGTAATTGAAGCATTGTCGCTAAGCTTTGCGGACACTCTCTGGTATAATGCTGACCCAAGCAAAGTCAATGTACCTGTGAATGGATTGTTGTCCAAGGAACATGCCGCAAAGCGTCGAGCTCTTATCAAGCCAGACAGGTTTGTTTTTTGTTTTTTTTTACTTTCAAATTATTATGTTTCATCACCAGTCATTGCCTCCATGCAAATACAACTTTGCTCATTTTGATAAATTGGGTGTTTGAGAAAATGTCATCACTTGAGAAAGGCGCCGCGATGGCTCCGAAAGCTCGTAGAAGTTTAACATTGTTTGATTCTGCTTACGCAACTTTAAGTTTATATGATTTTATTGTTCTTTGGTAAAGCTTTTGGTAGTACTTTGTGTAATTCGCGAGGGAACACAAGGTTTCACTAATGTTGGTTTAGAACACGCGTGTTACCAGTGAATGACCTTTAGCACTCTGTTGTCAACCCTTGACACAAACATTTATTTTTTCAATTTTTAGTTATGAACAACTTTCTACATACATTGTTGTCAATAGTCAATAGTTTGACTGTACAAAATTCCACCAGGAGCCTCCTGTAAAATGGGCGACAAAACCCTGAAGTAGTAGTAGCATAACTACTGATACTCCTGGGTTTACAATGTAAATCATTTGTTATGAATTTTTCTATTGATGATTTTTTGTGCACTTGGTTTACAGAGCATTAGGAAGCTATCAGCGTGGTTCACCATTCAGTGGCAGTGACACTGTTTATTTCAGTGTGGTTGATGATCAAGGTAACGCGTGTTCTTTCATCAACAGTAATTACACAAACTTTGGAACAGGCCTGGTTCCTGAGGGATGTGGGTTTACTCTTCAGGTACAGTAAATACCATTAAAAATCATTTGTACTGTGATCGGCCACGGGTTTCACGATATGGACACGCGTGTAGTGTACGAGGCTTGCCCGGGCGTCCACACCTAGAGAGAGGAGAAAGGGATGGGGGGGGGGGGGTAGGGGGGGTGGGTGGGTTAGTGGATTTGATATAAATGGGGAGAAATGAAAATTTAAAATCAGAATTTTTGGTATATAATGAATAGACGGGACACCAAAATAGACTACCCCCAACCTGAAGTGCTCTCGTGTTGGGGGCAGTTTACTTGGTGATGCGTATTTTTTTCCAATTTTATTCCTCCCAAGTTACGTTTTATCCAATTTCATAAAAAATTCACCTGTAATGCTCTCTTTAGAATCGTGGAGCGAATTTTTCACTTCGTCCTGACCACCCCAATGTCCTGGAGCCAATGAAGAGACCGTACCACACCATAATCCCAGGAATGGCCACACAGGGGGATAGTGGGGAGTTGTATGCTTGTTTTGGCGTCATGGGAGGCTTCATGCAGCCACAAGGACATGTCCAGGTAAGTTAACTAACCCCAGCTACATAGTGTTTAGCTGTTTCACTTTTTAATCTTTGTATCGCATAAGGTGTGTAACTGCCTATGCTTGATCTTTGTCAATTTTTGGTGGCGAATACTTCCAAGACAATTTTATGAAGTAGTCTTGAAATTACAGTCGAATCTCCAGTAAGCGGGAAGCAGAAAAAGTGACCGCAACTGAAGCTAGCCGCTTACAGGAATGTGTAAATACAGAGTTTGTATGAGCTTGAGTTCAAACAGGGCTTTGTCAAGGCGGCCGTAAGTAGAGCTGTCCGCTTATGAGAGTGTCCGCTAAGAGAGCTTTGACTGTAAAGGTTCAGCGTCACGCTAAGGTAGTGATTGTGCACACTGCTCGTCCGAAGTCCTTTGGGAATGAAAACGTGTCTACAAACCTAATTTGCAATCGTTTTGCAGCATTTTCTTGCGCGGTAAAACGCCGTGATCAAGTATCTGATTGGTTGAGTAGGTGGCACGAGTTCTTTTAAACCAACATAGAGCGGAGCAAGGCAAAACCAACTTCCGCATATTATTCCGCTCTATCTCAGGCTTGTCAACTATAGGAGATTCTTAAAATAAACCCCTCAATTTTCTATGAGGTGCACCTCTAATGACTTAAATTTTGTTCTTACACCAAGGTCCTACTCAATATGATTGATTTTGGAATGGACCCTCAACAAGCCTTGGATGTGCCTCGCTTTTGTATCAATAGCAAAGGACAAGAACTCGGGTCCGTTTTCTTGGAAGAGGGCATCTCGGGAGTTGTAGCAAAAGAGCTCATGGAGCTGGGGCACAAGATCACACACCCTGTATCTGGACATGATAGGAGTGTATTTGGTCGGGGCCAAATAATCACTCGCAAGAGGGCACCCTGCAAAAGTGGACCAAACAGAGATGTTTATTGGTCAGGGTCTGATCCCAGAGCAGATGGCTTAGCTATTGGATTATGATGAATGAAAACACTAAATATTTACAGGAGCAAGAGAGGATGATCTAAAGGCCGATTTAGACGGTACGATTTTGTCGCATGCGACATGCTTACGACAAGCCTACGACACGAATTGTGTCGTGTAAATCAAACCTACAACTCGTTTACGATTATCGTGTGCGACACGAAAAGTGTCGTAGGAGTTTGAAACATGTTTTAAAACCCTACGACATGTCGTAGCTACAAACAATGTTAAAAGATGAAAGTTGTATACGATTTTTACATGACGCGAGTAGCGCGCGCTACAAAAGTCGCATGCGACAAAATCGTACCGTCTAAACTGGCCTTAAGAGAAGCATTCCTTCATATACGGTCTCTTCCAATGATAAATTTTTGAAATCTATTTTTAATTTTCAGTCCATAGCTGAGCTGTTTTAAGAGCGCTACCTGATTGGTCAGTTCAAGTAACGTGATGCCGGAGCGTCGATCAGAAGGAAATAAAAATAACTTTCACTGCAGCATGGCGCGAAACTATTAATATTATATTTCAACAAATTATCATGGGGCACGGGGAATCCTTCTCTTAGATCATCCTCTCTTGACTGGAGTTAAGAATAATATAAAGAGTTATACATTTACGGAGAGCTCATGTAATGATTCTTTAGGAAAAGTCCTTTCTCATATTTAACAATTATCCTGCGAAATCGCGCGGAATATCGCCTGATACTTAGCCGACGAGGCCGTAGGCCGAGTTGGCTAAAATCAGGCTTTATTCCGCAAGATTGAGCGGGATAATTTTTTTTTTCCCCCAACATATTGATAACACAACTAAAAAAAATACTCTTCCACTTTTATTTCAAGAACTGACTTGAACATTTTACCGCGCGCATCCGAAATTACATATATCGCAGGATATCTGTTGAGTACGGTCGACAGATATTGAGTGCATCATGACCATATTTGGACAGTGTTACGATTTGCTGAATAAATAAACAATAGCCTCCATTTGGCGAGGAAATATGCTCGGATATTTGTCCGCGGACATTATCTGTTCCTCGAAGCTCGCAGTTTTCCTCGAGCTTCGCTCTCGGAAAACTGCGAGCTTCGAGGAACAGATAATGTCCAAGGACAAATATCCGAGCATATTTTTGAAGCCAAATGGAGGCTATTGTAGTTATTATCCTTCAAATATTTTTTCACAAGGCCGCTCTGTTTGTCGTGGAAGATCTCGGTCGGCCAAGCTGTTAAACATCAAAATAATTCTGTTGGTGTTCAAAAATATTTCTAGTCTGTTCAAAACAATCAGTTTTATTTAATTTAGCAGTTTATTTGAGACGAAAACTGAACATGTGAACGTGAAACGCAAATTTTCAAAACTGGGGAATATCACTTGGGGAATATCACCCGGATATTCCCCAGTTTTGGCTGCGTCACGTGACGTGTTTAGACCAATCGGGCGCGAGAAAATTTTTTGATGGATTATAATACGAGATATCAGTCTTTCAAGTGAAATTTAACGCTGATTTCACGAGTAAGGATATTAGTTTTCTTTGAATTGCTCAGCAAATATGAAATGGAAATGTAATCCTATGACTATTCGCCGCACCAGAAACGTCGCAGAAAGTGAGCATCAGTATTCAGTACTAGAATTTCTGGAATCGTTTTGGTAACCAGCGTGAGCTATGGTTGGTCCACGATCACCAAAGGCAACCATTAACCAATCACAGCTCGTATTTCTGGAGGCAAATTTCCTCTGCATTGCCAAGTCCATCTCCACTGGGCGCACAAGGAAGCCTTAATTCAGAGAATAGAGATTAAAGAACAGAAACAACGTAGTGTCACCATAGAATAACATGCTAGATACCTTCTCTTCTAGCCTCCTCCGCAGGCAACTCCTGGGTCTCCGGGGTCTGGGGCAAGAAAGGGTCAAAAGAGCGGGCACTGGGGCCGAGGCGAGCGAAAGGCGGGGTTGGCAACTCTTCCTTCTTTTTCCTCCCTTCCTGTCCCCCACCCCACTCAGTCACCTTTTTGTCCTCCGTACCAGTCTCTCACTCGTGCCTTCACGTAAGAGTTGCCTGCGGAGGAGGCTACTTCTCTTCGTTAGCTACCATAACCTGCGATCAGGCCAATTTTTTTTCGCGCTTCTTATTCTTTTTGCGCGACGACGTAAATATGAAAAGTAAATGAGAGCGCGGAAACATTCGCCTGATCGCAGGTTTACTTTACTGTACTTTTCACACAGAAAAATGTCGGTTACGTGATTTATTGATTCTTTTTTATATGTAAGCATAGGGCGAATTTGGCTCTTCGTGAATATTTGTGCAGAGCAACCCTAATAAATTCGTAAGCAGTTATAAATATAAACTATAGGTTTGTTTCACAATTTATAATAAATAAAGAATTAACGATAAATAGCAAGCGATGCTCTTACCACCTTACATTAATATCAAAATATATGGCTAATATTCCAGTTTTCTGCAGTCCTGAAATCTTTTTTAAAGGGTTTGAGTTTTTAATATTTTTAAACAATGAGAAAGTCAGCTTAAGGCGGCTTCGAGATGCTTTGCTATTATTATTTGTTATTAAACTCAATAGACACGATAAAGTGATAGTGGCTACCCATTTAGTGGAGAGGGACCCCTGTTCCCCCCATTTAGTGACTGACAAACATACATGAGAGAAAAACGTTGAATATTGAACAAGATTATTTCCTTTTCAGTCAAAACGTCAACTTTGGATACGTTTGTGCGACTGCGTGTTACCACATATACCTTTCTCCAAAATGGCTGCCGCAAATTCGAAATGATTAAAATTAAACTGAGCGGAAAATCAATACCAGCAACTGAAAGACCACCTCTTGTTTGGTAATCATACGAAGTTTCGTTAGGTTAGGTTCCACCTGAGTCGAGCAAACGGAAGTTGAAAACTGGAAAATTTAGAGACGTTTGTATGACTGGGGGTATGGCGTATACCCCCAGTCATACAAACGTCTCTACATTTTTCAGTTTTCAACTTCCGTTTTCTCGACTCAGGTGGAACCTAACCTAACGAAACTTCAGGTGCTGGTATTGATTTTCCGCTCAGTTTAATATGAATTTTCGGCGGTCATTTTGGAGAAAGGTCTATTACCGTACAAAAGTCAGTAAATGCTGAAACTTTTAAGGTGGCTGGTAACGGTTTACAGCCCTTGCACTTTGATTGATCGATACTACCATCTTATATCAGTTGATGTTAAAATAAAGGTATCAAACGATTGCCCAATCATCGGTGAACAAGTTATGATAATATTTGTGACATAATAAGTTACTATAGCAACAGTATTACCTGTCCAAAACACCCTTATTTTTAGCTTTAAGTGCTTATAACTCAAAAACGAGCCCGGTGACCCCCATTTTTTATAATCGAATAATGATTACAATGTTAAGATACAACTTTTTGCAAAGTTTAAAAAAATTCTGCGGAGGGAATTCAGAGCCACCTTAAATTTTCGAAAATTTAAGGTGGCTCTGAATTCCCTCCACAGAATTTTTTTAAACTTTGCAAAAAGTTGCATCTTAACATGCTGATCATTATTCAATTATAAAAAATGTGGGTCACCGGGCTCGTTTTTGAGTTATAAGCACTTAAAGATAAAAATAAGGGTGTTTTTGACAGGTAATACTGTTGCTATGGTAACCTAATATACCAGGAAGATGATCATAATGTGTTCACCGATGATTGGGCAATCGTTTGATACCTTTATTTTAACATCAACTGATATAGGATGGTAGTATCGATCAATCGAAACACAAGGGCTGTAAACCGTTACCAGCCACCTTAAATGCATCGTTTGAAGCAGGTCTCGATCCGTTTTCTTTCAAACTTGCCATGATCACTAAATTTTGTATGTTCTTTCTAGTTATGATAACTGGGTTTTTTATCCAGTGAATTTATTATAGCGAGGAAGCCCTTACAATTCATCAGGTTAAAACAAAATAAATCATAACCGTGATGGAGGTTTGGATACCAGGCCTTACAGTAATTAGCATCGATTTTTACCATTTTAATTCTCCGTTTACCCATTCCTTTTAGCTTCAACATGGGAAGATATATTAAGACGGATTCCGCTCAACGTTCGAGCAATAAGTGCAAAAATTAATTACTAAAAAACTACTCATAGCACGGTAACATTTTGAATACCATTTGAAACATATCACTTTAATTCACTTCTCCAAGTACCCCGCAATTAAATGCTCAAGCATTCTCGAGAAAATTAATGTCGAACCTCGTAAAAAATGATAAAAACGCACGCCATTTTGTTTTGAACTGACATGAAGCGTCTTTTTAATTAAAATATGTAATGACTTCTCTCGCGGGGTCAGCTTGGGAGCTAACTATTCAAAATGTTACCGTGCTATGAGTATTTTTTGGTAACTTAATTTTTTGCACTTTTTGCTCGAACGTCCAGCGGAAATCGTCTTAAACACCACTTGTGACAGTGTTTCATTCGATTTCCGAACACCTCGAATTTTGTCAAAAATACACCGCTACGCGTCGTATTTTCACCTCTCTTCTCGGTGTTTGGAAATCGGATAAAACACTATCACTCGTGTATATTACATCACACTTCAAGTATAACATTAATCACAGCCAATGAGCTCGAGAGTCTGATCTTAATGCGTCACTTGGAGTATGCCACCATGACAACGTTATCTCCTCTGATAAACAACTGGTTTACATGACGACGCTTAAATACCAAACACTTGTCACGACCAATCAAAATCGTCTTTGACCGACTGCTGTCAATTTCATTAGAGGTTTTCTTGGACTCATCCATACACGTATATTCATCTGCGTTTTTGAGTTTCGTACCGCTAGCTAGGGACATTTTATTTTCAAAAATCTCAAGGTTGCAGGAAGGTGGTTGATTCTCTCTATTGCTGTTATACTCGCCATGTTTCGTCGAAGGTTTAGGAATCTCAGTTGTAGAAGCATCGTTTGAAGATGGATTATTTCCTTCTTCGAGTCGCAATTTCTTTGCTTGCCTCACTTCTGTGTTGTCTACAGCTCTGGGACGCTTTCTGGGATTTCCTGTGCGATCCACGTTACCGTGTCGAGGCTGTATTTTTACCTTGGAGGTAGCATTGGAAGGCAACTTTTTAAGCACTTTTCTTGGGGCAATTCGAGGAGATTTTCTGACCATGGTCTTGGCTCGTTCTGATTTACCTTGGTCAATGTGGTCACCTTTTCCTACAACATTAGCACCCACTGCTTTTGCTTCATCTTTCACTTTGCCACGCTTCTCAGGCTTATTTTGCACTTTGCCTTGTGAACTGAGAGCAACTGAGCTAGCCTTCTTACTTTCTTTTGGATTGGTAAGAACTTTGGCTTTCTTTGCTGTTGTCTCGTTCTCAGAGTGAGGCTCTAGACTGCTCCCAATGGAAGACTTACTTGGGTGTTTATCAGCTTCCTTACCACGACGAGATAACTTCACTGTTGTGTTACTTTTAATCTTTTCTTTCTTAACACGTGAAGGCGTATTTCCTGAGTCCGAGACTTGAAAGCATGTATTTGATTTTGACTTCGATACAGCGTGTGCATGTTTCACCGTATTCTTGCCTTCACTCTTACAACCACTTGTCTTTTTGGTTGCCGAAGTGTCAAGATTGATCGTTGATTCTTTATCCTTTACCTTCGCTTCACAACTCTGTAAACTGTGTGATTTTTCTGTATTTTTCTTGCCTTTGACCTCACGACGAGCTGTCGATACTTTCGTTATTTTCTTGGGTTCAAGCAGAGATTTATCGTTACGATCTAGTATCTTGTGTCTTGAGCTTGTTGGACTCATTTTCTTTACCTTAACGTTGCCTTGTAGAGAACTGTTAGGCTTTGCTTTTTCTTTGTTTGCAGACTTTAGACTTTTTTCTGATGTTCCATCCCTTCTCTGGTTGCTATTAGGTTTGCCTTCATCGGAGGTCCCAGTCACTCGTTGTCGTGTCTCTCGTCTTTTTACTTGAGAAGCCCCTTCTGGTTTAAGGCTTCTCACTTTTGCTTCACGTCCAGCTTTCGTTCCATCGCGCACAACCTTTTTTCCTTGACTAGATCCCTTTCTGTTACCACTTTTAGCACAACACTTCCCCTCAGTGACAATCTTCTTCACACCTTTTTCAACAGGTCGCGATTCTCTGCGAAGGCGATCTTCTCGCGTTTCACGAATACCAGACGATGTACCTTTTATCGATGTTCGCTCTTTACGTGCTTCGCTCAGTTTTGTTCGCAAATCTTTGTTCTTAAAAGAAGATGAAGAAGCTCTTCTATTACTACTTGATTTTTCAGGCACTCTAGACTTTTCATTGGATAATTTTTGATGCACGTCACTCGAAGAATGTCGTCTGGTAGGATACAGCTCTTTTCCCTTCCTATTGAATACATTTTTGTCTAAGGGAACTTTATTTCCAGGAACAGCTGCTCCTCCTTGCTTCTCGTGTGACGATGCTTCAATATGAGCCTCGACATCAGAATCAGACGTGGAAAGTTCACCTTCTTCCCTTTCCTTATCTGTCGGTTTTTGAGTCTGTGAAGTGTCATCATCATCTTCATCGGAAGTAATTTCGCCTTCTTCTTTGTCATCTTTATCTACCCTCGGTTTAGATTCATCGATTCTGCTTGGCAATGGAACATCTGTCTCCTCTTTGGTTTGTTTCTCGGTGTTTAGCCCTGCTCCTTTATTGGGAGGCATGTCTTTGTCTTTGGAATTCATGGTCGTGGAGACCATTGTCAAATCTTCCGAAGTAGAAGTTTGAGATTCATTTTTCACGTCATTCCCTTTTTCTGGCAGAATTAATGTTTTAGTGTTGTCTTCATGGGGCAAAGAAGTACTGCACAAATTATCCAGTGATGTAAGGAGATTATCGGGTTTGCCAGATACGTTGTCTTCGTTTCGATCTGAAAATGCATGTGAAACTTCTGCTTCGCTAAATTGTGTTTCAGTTTGACCAGTTTGTGATGTCTTTATCTGCTGTTTTTCTGATACTTCTTCTGAGATTGTTGACTGCTCATGTACAGACTGTTCTACACTGTACTGTCCAGATTCATCGCTACCGATGTGCTGGCATTCATCTCCTCGGTTATTCACGGATGCGTGTATATTTAGGCTGATTTCTTCATGTTTGGAAAGTCCTCTTTCTGAATTTAGCTCCAAAACGAAACATGGCGTAACACTTGATACTGTTTCATTCTCCTCCGATGGACCTTCAGAGCCTTTCAAACGTTCTCCAGGAACATCAAGAGTAGGTTCTAAAGAAATAAGATCAGAGCGCTTACCTACTTTGGTAAGAATGCCATAGTTACTTGCAGCACCGATTGTGGTTACTTGCTGAGTGCCAACTGCATGCTCTATCTTGTCTTGGATGATATCAACACCCTCGACAACTCCATTTAAAGTACTTTCACTGGTATGTCCTTTGACACAAGGTTTTGAAGCAAAATCTAAAGCCATTGAGGTATCATTTGTCTCTTCATGTGGAGGGATAGTGAGCGAGTAACTTGATGAATCGATTTGAAGATCCGTGGAAGACGACGAGAATGATCGCAAGTGCATCTCAGTTGTTCTTCTAGCTTCTGTGGTAGCACAAATGGCTGGATACTCCTCTTTCGAGCGACTTTCACCAACTTGGTCCCCTTCTCCAAGAAGGAATTCTGGAGTGGTTTCTTGGAAATTGAACAAGCTAGTTTCTTCTTGATCGGTTAAGCCATAAATACTTTTCGAAGAATTTGAAAGTTCACTCTCTGTTATTTCAGTAGCTTTACGTTCTATACCTTCACATATTTCCGCAGCTTGAGTGGTTTCACAATTGCCCGCTGGATGATTGATAGTTTCATTTGGAAGTTTTACTGGGTCCACAGCATCCAGTTCCAACTGAGAAACAATTACAGTAACTGATTGAGTTGACACCTGATCCATGACAGTTCTGTTATTTGCCACAGAATTGTGATCTAAGCATACATCGGCAATTCCTTTTCCCAAGTTGCTTTTACTTCGTAACTGTGTCACTCCACCGACGTTTTGTGCTAGATTTCCACTTTCTAAGTTCTCCTCCGTGCATTCACTTTTGACCTGAAAGTGTCTTGCCACCACTTTCTTCTCCTCTTCCTCAACTGTACAGTTAATTCCAAAACTTTTGTTGAACTTGGACAAACCTGGTTGACCTTCAAACAAACTTGATACATCGTGTACTGCCGCTTTACCGCTTAATGAGCTATCAGGGCTTTCTTCAACCTCCTCTGAACGTGGTGCGCACTCATTGTTATTCTGGGATTGTTCCTCAACGTAGTTTTCACTTTCTCTAAATTCCAAAGACTCGAACTCAATCAAAGGAGAATTGCTACTACTTACGGAACTAACACTCCATTCCCTGTCATTTTGAAAATGACTTTCCTCCTCCTTGAGACTAATGTCATTATTTTCCAACAGACTGCCATCTACAGTAACATCACTGTTGTCTTTCACGTCCATTGGAAGCCCTGTCGATTTACTACAGTGAGTTGCTGCCAGATTTCCGTAATGCTCTATATTTGATGCTTCAGGAAATATCCTTACCGCATTATTTGTGGTAACGGAAACATCACTGTCCTCTGATACACTGAAGTCCCTTTCATGAGCATCAGCAGAAACAACAAAATCAGGATCCTCAGTCTTAGATGGGGGAAGATTGAAATCATTATTGTTTCCGACTCCTTTATCAACATTCTCTACATCTGCGTGACGCGAGAGTATGTTCTCATTTACAGTTTCCTGTGTGTTCAATTCCACAAAGTCACATTGTAGAGTCTGCGTGACCTCTTCCTCATCAAATTCCTCAGCATTGACTATTAAAATATTAAACTCGCTAATGCCTTTCTCATTATTGGAATCACTTGCACACGACAGATGTGGTGATTCAGGTTTTATAGAATCAGAATCAAAATCACTGTCCTCTAACACTGCATCAATGCTTGCCTTCAAATCCAAAATATCTCTGTGTTGCTCAAGAGAGCATTTACCGGCAGCAACTGTCTCGTCCTCGTCGGTTGCAAGAAGCGAGCCTTCAGCATGACCAAAAGGAATGATAGTAGTTTGTAAGGCTACGCTAAGAGCCTTTGCTGAAGGCACCAAAGACTCTTCATCGCTACTGGCCATAGAAAGGTCACAAACGGAATTACCTTCCTTATTGTTACAGTCTGCAAACGTGGAATCTTCACACTTAGTAGCAAGTAAAACTAGCGGCTCCGTGTTAGTCTGCAAACCAGTAATGGATTGAGCAGCAGGCGCTTCATGGATACAACTGCTGTCGATGTCCATTGTAACAATTCCTTCTTCGCCACATGATTCATTTGTTAGTGAATTCAAGACTTCACCAGACGACACTAATGAGGAGGGATTTTTGTCAACGGCTTTATTGTTCACGGTTTCATCTGGTGTTTCATTTTCTGGCGATTTTACTTTTTTCTTTTTCTTCTTCTTTTTCTTCCTTGTTTCTAGTGACTCATCTTTTACTTCTGGTTGTTCGATTCTTTCCTCTAAAGTGTAAACCTCATCGACGTCGAAAAGAGCCTACATGTATACAAATAGAAGTAGTAGGTCACACTGTTTTAAGCGATTCTCTCAATTACCCTCAGTTACCCTCATGAGGGTAACTGAGGGTAACTGAGAGTAATGAGGGAAAAGAAAGTAACTGAGGGTAATGAGGGTAACTGAGGGTCATGAGGGTAACTGGGGTAATGAGGGTAACTGAGGGTAACGAGGGGAACTGAGGGTAATGAGGGTAACTGAGGGTAACGAGGGTAACTGAGGGTAATGAAGGTACCCTCATTACCCTCATTTACCCCCAGTTACACTCAGTTACCCCCAGTTACACTCAGTTACCCTCTTTACCCTCCTTACCCTCAGTTCCACTCGTTACCCTCAGTTCCATCATTACCCTAATTATCCTCAGTTACCCTCACTATCCTCAGTTACGCTCAGTTACCCTCATTACCCTCATTACTCTTAGTTACCCTCAGTTACCCTCAGTCACCCTAATATTTCAAAACATTTATGATTAACAAATAATTAATGAGTAATAAATATGGAAAATAATAATAAAAAATTATTGTAAAACTTGATTGCTCTTGCGACACTCACCATATTCATATGCTTATCAAAGGCAACAAGGTATCCAGCTAAGACACTACGCAGCCCCTTGTGTCTCCTTGTCCACACTTTTACTCTCCGCCTCTCGGTAAGGCAAGTGTGCAGTATACTAAAAGGACCTTCCGCGAGATCTACAGAAACAATGAAACAGCATCAGCTGAGTTAATCCCGAGCTGGGATTAATTTGTAACTTCTCTTTATCTTTTTTATAATAAATAATGGCAGGCATGTCATGAGAATTAATGGGCTGATCATCGTAGCAAAAATGTCTAATCAAAACCATATTCTCCCAAAGTTAATTATAGAGAATGTATGACAAACAGTAAGGAGAGTTTTGATGTTCACCTTGGAGAATAATAATTATTACCAGTAAACAAATCACATGGGTTAAGCTTTCATGATAAATTCAATGCCAGGAATATTAAGTACATGACTTTTGTACAGTTACTATAAAAAAAATCACCATTGATTGTACAGGTACCAATCCTTTTTGGATAGTTTATTTTGCCCATGGGGTAGGGGTATTGTACATCTTTGGTAATGAATGCCTAAATCCCTGGAGATGCCCCCATGGGATTTGTCTGAAGCAAGACCGCTTGTTTTTAAAACATCATATGCCACCATAAAAAGCATGGGATGTGAAAAGAGACTGAAGCAGAATGGATGGTGCTAGCCTGCAATGCAGGTGGTTTGTGGCTAATTAACGTCCATTAGAATGTGCGAATCTCTCGAACAGTTTAAACAATCGCTTTAGACTTATCTTTTTAAATTAGCCTTTGATTGATTCTACAATTGTTTTCATTAATTAGTTCTCATAAGTTTTTAATTTATAGCTGTTGATTAGTTTGTGTAATTTTATTGTATTTTTCATATTGTAATATTATTATTTTAGTCGTTAGTGTTATTATATTACTTATTGCAAATATGCGCATTTGAACAGGCCTTGGCCTGGAATTTGCGCAACATAAAATTTATATTGTGCAAGCATTTTATGCTTTTATATTATTATTATTGCGATGGTTTATTTTCGTTTGAGTGTTTAGCTGCCATCTTGGAACTTGGATCCACAAAACATGGAGTTCTTTTGCACTCACCCCAAGCCTCCAATGTTTTCCTAATCCAAGATGGCAGCTTATAAACACTCAATGGAATATTAATTTTAGTGTCCATTTGCCCAAAATACGCCTGCATTGCAGGCTAGGATGGTGCATCAAGATTAATGCTAGAAAGGCAAAAAATATGGACAAATTCATCTGCACAGATTAATGAGGGTACATGTATTCTGGCTTCTTAGCCTCTTGGAGAAGAGGATTTGTCATGCATTTTAGGCTTTTGTTTTACCATGAAAGCAAATCCCTAGGGGTTTCCCAGGGTTGACCCCCGGGAAAGCCAATGATATTGTGCATTAATTTAAAGTAGCTCGACTGTATGATGTACATGTATCCAATAAACAAGGAGCATTTTTATTTCTGGCAGCCCTTACCTTCCATCCTTTGTATCACATCCATCCGTTTTTTCTTTATTTGTTCTGCTTTGAAGGCTTCCTCGGCCAAAATAAATTCCTGCAGTTTCGAGTCATCCATTCTGGCGTCGCTCTTTTTCTCCAATTTTCTGTCCCCTGTGTTACTCGCTTTAGACTCGGCGATGGCCTTGAGTCTTTCTTTCAAATCCTCTTTCTCAGCTGGTTTGAATTCTGGTTTTAGATTTCTTGTTCTAGAAGCAGCCTGCCGCAATGAAGCCTTTCCACTGGGCTTCACGGCTTCAGTTGACTTCGTTTTGCCTTCCTTGATTGCAAGTGCATATTCTGCGAGGTTGTTGAATATCTGTATGTTGGGTACTGGTGGATGAAGGTCTCTGGCGTAAAGAGCCTTTAATGGGTCGAACGTTCGAGATAAGAAATCCAATTTTTCGTCCATCATCTTTTTCGAAGTTTTGTCCGCCATCTTGAAAGTTGCATTAGTTACCAGGCCTTTCGCCCTTTTCACCTTTCGTCGTTTCCAGTGTTGCGCGTCTTGGTAAATATAAACCAAATAGGGGAGGGGCGGGTAGGGCGACTTTCAAATTATGCATCGTTCTAGGTGAAACGTGGAGAATGACATCTTTATTGAACTTCACATTGCTCTTAGCTTATATCTGACCTTGTTTATGGCAGAATCAAATATTAAAAGCAAACTGATCCTTACGGCAGGAAACAAAATAATTGCCCGATATCTCGGTTTGGAAAACAAAGTTTCTATGGGGGCTACAAGAACAAAATAAATCAAAATGATTCACTTTGTTGTAGAAGGTTTGCTATCCAAAATTAATTAAAAAATAATTAATCCTTTATATTTATATTTTATTCATCTATTTCTGTTATCTGTCTTCTTCACACTGTAAGGATCAGTTTTCCATTAATATTTTATTTTCTTAAGTATTTTACTGATCCAGGTCTGCAAAAGATCTGGCACTTTTCAACGGTTTGTCGCTGTGGTCTTGCTTATCAGTCTACATTGAAAATAGTTTTTTTTATGTAAGACACTTTCAAACCCTATACATAAGTCCATTTCCAAGGCAAAAGCATAATTTGCAGGAGGTGGTGGTGGGGTGGGGTCGGGTCGGGTATGGGGGTCTTATATACTGGGGGAGCAGGGAGCTTATAAGCAGTATAAAAAGCACTGCTGCTACCTCCCCTCCTACGTGTAAATAATCCCTCCCCCCTGTATTCATCCCAATAGACTCATGCAACCATGGGGACACAAGACTAATACCCAAGACTAAAAATATTTATTGTAACTGTAAATAGCAAGGAAACTGCTTGAAACACGAGATTGCAACATTACAAATGTCTGTGAATTTGACGGTTTTCAAAAGGGAATATCTTGTTACAGCTACTAAAATAATATAGTACACACAGTCAATTTTATCTATACGTTTTCTGAACAAATTTAATATTTTTTTGTAAAATTGTATGCAAAATAAGAAGATAAAAGAAAGCCGACAAAAACCAATGGTCACTCAATGGAGCGCATGCTAATATTTAAACAAGTTTACATGACACACTCCACATCGGCTACAAAATATGTAAGCATGTATGTCATATATTATTTTAACAACATCCAGCTTGCATTTCTCATTTCACAAGTCAGAACTGCTTACAGAAACATTTGTTATGGTTTAGTTAGTTTGCTTTTGGTTTAAATTAAAATTTTTCAAACCAGTTTGATTTTGATTTTCCTTTAGTTTGATTGGTAAATGAATGTGCGACAAAGGAAAATAAAAATAAAACTGGTTTCAAAGTCTAAAACAAAATTAAATTTAAACCACAACCTGTACAGTCAGGTTCTATTCCAGGATTCCATGAGTTGATACAGATGACACAAGCCTCGGCCTTGATAATTCTCATTATTTATACCATGCACAACCTCATCCAATTGCTGGCTTCCAACGTACCAATCCCCAGAGATTCAAATGACAAAGACCATGTTGGTGTAACAAACAAAAATGCTAATCATTAGCACCTATATTGTTATTATTATGACCACCAACATGGCGGCGATGACGTCACTTGCAATTAAATGTCTGTAAAGAACATGATATTCATTATCAATCCGTATGGGCGCTTTTATAAAAGGAGTTAATGGAAGGGAGCACTCACTGATGATCAAATATCAGGTAGCTGTCTGTTTATGAGTTCCTGTATGAATTGAACCCTGCTCCACGAGTACCCAAAATTAATAGTCACAAATTATTTTGGTCAGGTGTTAGCAATCACATGGGAGGTGTCATTCCAATGTTTTCTTGGTCCAACGTTGAGCGTGCTTGCTTTAATCTTTCATAGTTCGTACACAGTTTGTATCGTCAGGTCATGATTCAGATGATTGCTCTGTTCCGGTACTGTTCTCTTGTAAAGGTAAGTTTTCTTCTGGTTTCTCGGGTGGTGGAGTGAATGAAGGCACGATATATGGACCTGCTAGACCAATGGCAATTCCAAAAAGTCCTAAAGTTATCCTTGCTCTCCTTGACAGGCGCTTGTAACTAGCAATGAATCCCATTCTTGATTTCTTCTAGAGCTTGTCCTTAGTAGTCTTGGTAAAACACTTCATGTATGTTACATTATACTGTCCCAAAACTCTCAAGCAACCGACGTGACAGGTGGGGAGCTGGGGACGAGAGTGTGCAGAGCCGTCACATGATCTATTTGGGTCTGTCAAAGTTTCATTTGATTCATGTGTTGGCTATTCAGTCTGTCCGTGGGGAACTCCAATATAAGTGACGGGCCGGGCTGATCGTCGGAAATTTTGAAAGTGCTATTAATATTGTAGGCTCTCGAATTCACCTCCCCCCTTCCCCTCCGCTTTGTCGCCCCTATTAAAGAGGCACCAATTCTAAAACAAAACTAAAAATCTGAGAAAATGGCACAAGACGCCATGGACGTATGTTTGCGAGTGCTAAAAGAAGGCAACAAAAGTAGGCATCGCGGGCTTGTCGACGTATTTATTTGCCTTATTAAAATTCATTGATCATATCCCAGATTACCTTTCGGGATTGTCGCGTGCGCTTTTTTCCGACAACCTTTCTCGAAACAGCTGTAAATGGGTACCTGTAACCTGACAAAAATTATATAGAGGGTTACCTGGCAAGACAACTTTACTTGTCGATATAGTTCTTAAAAAAATAATAATAATAAAAACAGCAGTTTTTTTACTAATACTTTATATTGTCCAATATCTATGACAGGTTTTGGAATAACTATAAGCTAAATTACTGCCGGTCGCAACAAAAGATAAGTCGTGTGCGTTAATGAATAATTCATATTTACACGACTATTTATATTATTGTTTCTTTGTTCAGCGGAAGTAGTTGTTTCTAAAACCGATCATGGTCTTTTTCTTGTCCCTCCGCTGGTTAAAACGAGTTGCTTCATGTTTTGCCTTTGTTGGTTTAGTTGTGGCCATCATCATTTTATTGTTTCCTGGGGAACATGAAAAGCATCGCATTGAGAGAGACTTGAACAAGACGAATTTACATGTACAGAATGAAGAACTTCACTGATTAGTAAACAGGAGAACATGATTACTGTGTTTAGAACGATGATGTGCGGTAACCTCATAAAGTTATGAAGCCAATAAGTTTCAAGTCGGTATCCACTAGTACAAGGAAACGCTCAGAGATTCCTCAGTGGAGGAAAGTTTGCCGAAATCGCTCATGCAGAAATAAACACAAGCAACACATAAAGAGGCCAGAATCTGAAAATGAGGGCTGGCTGTCTGCGGCATCTGGTTTCCGCCATTTTCGTGAAACTGAGAAACTGGTAAAAGGCTCGGGAGCTGGCACAGAAATGAAGCTACAAAGCCGCTGGACAAAAGAACGCCACCCACTGAGTTGTTTCCTTAAAAGCCCGGCTTTACCACAAACAGTAAACGTTCTGTATATCTTGTATCTGTCGGCTGGCAATAGATTATAGGCACCTCTAGTTTAGGGTATTTAAATTTTTATTCAGCACCGGGACTTTCAGTGGTAAATTTTCGCACAAAAATGGCAGATAGAAGACTGGTCGCGCGGGCGAATCTCTTCATTTGCCCAGAAATATAGAAGTTTAGGGGTAAATAATCGAGAACTAATTTATATGCACAACTAAAAAACTAACTTGCGAAACTGAATATGCAAATTCAATTTTCTATTTGTTTTGGCGTGTGAACAGACAGCTAAAATCTAGCTAAAGACACTAGCTGACACTGAACGCCGGCAATTACAATAATATTATTGTAAATATTAGCATTCAATGGATGGTTGCTTATGGAATAATTGCCGTATTTTATTTTATATTTCTGTGATGTTAAACTCTAATTAGTAGATATAGTTTTTTTTACATGAAAGGAAAATTTAAAGAAAGCGACAGGTGTCAGTCAGTGGCCAAAGTCCAGTCGGGGAAATAAGTGATGTTTTTTGACAAATCTTCGTGAAAAGCACTCTAAGAGTTTCCGAAGTTATCTTTTTATCCAATCAGAAACTAGCTATATATAGCGCGAGCACTCACGAAAACTGCAAAAGCAGCAGCAAGCTTAGAACTGTACAGTCGAACCTTCGCTAATGTACACCTCCCGTAGGCGGACAACTCTCGCAAGCGGACACTTGGTCATGTTCTCAGCTACATACAAACACTACATTTTTAACCTCCCATAAACGGACACCTCTCTTAAGGCGGGATTTTACCTTAATGCCATTTTTCCGCCACTTAACATGGGTTTAATGGAAATATCTCGTTCACGTTTCAAGCAATCCAAAAACTCTCCGCTCATCCCATGAATCTATGTTATGGGGTGTTTTGTAATTTTTTGGGTGATTTTTGGGTATGTTTGGGAGGAAATAGTTTTTTTCAAAGGATTTGTAAAATTTAGGGAAATAAGAAATATTGAAGATTTAATGTAGTTTTAAAATTAGAATTTGAAGTTAAAAATTAGTAGATGGACACCAACAGACAGTTGATACCCACGCAAAAGCACCCGCGTGGGGATCAACTGTCTGTTGGTGTTCCAAAAATCATTTTCTTTCTTCTATCCCTTCTTTAAACCTCTTAAAATTTCATTGAAAGTCAGGTAGAATGCCCCTTAAGCGGACACGTTTTCTGGTCCCGAGGGTGTCCGGAGGTTGAATTCAGAACAAGGTATAGCCATGATGTTTGGTAAATATTTATTTATCTAGTTATTTGTGGCTGGCTTTACAAAGTTGGCCGCGTGGCGTGGTCTGCTGAAAAGAATGGTCACTATCGTTTAGTGCGTACCGCCATTACTCCATACATTTTGTAGTCTGAAGTGTCAGCCGTCTCCTCGCTCTAACCCCCCCGTGGGCAGGCGAGGAGACGGCTGACACTTCAGACTATACATTTTGCCGATTTCAGTACAGAACAGTGTCATTGAAAAGGCATCAATTCCGGAGTCTTCTCAGCTTATGACTGTGCTATGCAAAAAGACTGTAAGAATTACAGCAGACCAACACAACAAGTTATATGACATCTATAATGTATTTTAAACAGTCTTCTAATGTTGTTCAAATTGTTCTTTATAGTATATTGCAAGTAGTCAGCGATTTAACAACATTTATATTTCATCTACTTTGGTTACATTTGTTTTGCCTTCATGATTTTAAATTTTCAAATAAATAATTGTTAGAGTCATTGAAAGACACAATTTTTAGAAACTTGATTCATCTACATGTACGCATTGCGGGCCTACCTTTTTAACATGCAGTTTAACTTTGAGGGTTGATAAAGCATGCATTCCCTTTGCTAGAATACTCGTAACTTTTGAAGAAAAAGAAAATGAATACTCCCCGAAAAATTAAAAATTGTCGGGGAACCTTCTTGCAAAATTTCAACCAAAAAGGTTTAAAACTCGTTGCAAACGGACTCAAAATGCACGCTTCATTCTTTGAAATCTTAGTTTCGAGATCACGGGTAAACATGTTTTGGGGCATTCTTCCGAGTTGAAATACACAAGACGTGTGGAAGTAATTACGCGTTGATCGATAAAGTGAAGGAGTCATCTTATTAACAACAGAGTTCGTATGGAATACTATTTTGAAAGTTGTCTCAAAAGAGCGCTTATGGCCGGAGAATAAAAGTTCTCCTCTAACCGCTCGTGCTACGAGGCTCACCCCAGTAAAACAAGAGTTTATGTTTTAAGTTTCACTCTTCGAAAATTGTGCAAAAGCGAGCGATTTCAAATTGTCTTATCAGCTGTACTAATCAGCGATGTAACCGTTGTCAGTAGAGAATCAGATGAGTCAGACATGGTGCATCGGATCAATTCTTACCGAACAATTTCGAATTTCCCATTTCGGCATATTCTTACTCCTTACTCCGCGAAAACGCGTACACAATCTCATGTACTGATACCCCCCGGGGGGGGGGGGGGGGGTACTCTCCCAAATTTTGGGTGAGGGTGTGTGGAACGCTTCTTGAAACCCTTACCTATTTCAGACCAAAATATTGATTTTCCCTACCCTATTTCAGACCTTACCCCTACAATTTTCGGGCAAATTTCCCCCTTTAAAGCCAAAATGGCAAAAATCTATACCCTATTTCAGACCGGTAGGCAAAACATACCCTATTTCAGACCAAAATGGTCAAAATCTATACCCGTTTTCAGACCAAAACGGCCTTCGAATTTCGGGTGAATCGACAAACACGTTGCGCTCATGTTACGTGACTTTTAATCTTTGTTGGCAAACTGTGCGAAATAATCGTTTTCTCTTCATTCAGTTCATTACTTTCTTTGGAAGCAGCCTTTTGTCGTGAAACGTTTTGGAAATGAAAGGTCTTGATGTAATCTATCTGAAGATAACAAAAAGTAAAATCTTGCAAAATGGTCCAATATTAGCCGTTTGTTAACATGTTTGACGCTTTGATCGGCGTGATCCAAACAGGCGGACCAAAACATTGTTAAGTTGATTCTACAACGTTCGTGTTCCCCACCTTTCTTCTCCGTCTGCATCCATTCTTCAAGAAGCGCCACATATGTCGCCTGAAGCTGCGATCTTGCGCTGCGTAGATCACTGGATTCAAAGCGGCATTTGAAACCAACACCAAGTGAGCTACTGCATTGAAGACTGGTGCCCAGGTACCCGCATTAACAGCCACCGACTTACCAGCGAAGCACTCGACAAAGTAGTAGATTTCGATTGGAAAACACAACAAAATGTTTACAATGGTTATTGTAAGAACAAGTTTAGTCATTCTTTTCCTCCTCAGCATTAGCGAACGCTGGGAGACTTCCGTGGTTTGGACATTTTTACCCCACAAGCGATGGACCACGCGTGAGTACAAGCTTGCCTCGATTCCAAGTGGTACCAAACCGAGGACGATACACCACAAGATAACATCTGCTTTCCACAAGGAAGCTGACCAATCATAGAAACAAGACTTCTTCCGCTCGTCAAAGTTGACGATCCCGAAGGAAATTGACTCAAGGCTGAATGCAGTGACCCATGTTGCGGCCACCAACAGGCGGAATTTTTTGGCGTTGATTCGTCCACGAGAGCTGTATGGGTGCATAACGGCGTAGTATCTCTCCCACGCAGTGAACATCAGCGTTAATATTGAAGCCATGGTTGCTAGATAAGTAATATTTCCATTTGTCAACGTCTTACACAAAATATCTCCTACCGTGCCGCCAGGATGTGTAAAGGAATCACTAACAAGGTTTGGAATCAAAAAAAGTCCGATGAACAAATCAGCTAGGGCCAGATTGGCAAGCAAGCAGTTCATGGGAGTCTGCATCCTGCGGTGCAGTGCAACAACTGAAATAACCATTGAGTTGCCAACGAGGTTTGATGCAATCACAACAGAGAATAAAACTTTAAAGGTTATTGTCTTCGCTAGTAACATCTTTGCCTTCTTTTATTCCGCGCCGGGAATGAAACGTGACTCGGAGAGGGAAGATGATTATGATGTCGACTTGCAAAACTCAACTATTTAATTGCGTGTCTGTGACGTGTGTCCATCATTTTTCTATTTCAAGCTGGGTTCGCCTGGTTCTTACAATGCCGAGTGTGCCCAACTACTTTAGCTGCGGAGGTTTGAGACGGCCGATTGCTAACGGCGCCCGGCATCCTTATGTATTGTATTGTATTGTATTGTATTGTATTGTATTGTATTGTATTGTATTGTATTGTATTGTATGCGGACGATCTTGAAACATTTTGGCTTAATTTCTGAAATTTTGATTCAATTCAGTTAAGTCATAATTTTAACGCACTGATAACCGCGGAAACATACTCTGCATGTATCATACATAGATGAGAGACCCTGGGAACGAGGTTGCATACATACGGTGATTAATACTCGATGAACAGGTTTTTAAGTATTTTTTTTAAAGACCAATGAAACGAATTTAAAATGTTTTAAGGAAAGTTCTAAGCTAAAATAGTACGAAAAGAAGTTCGCGCTTGGAGAAAAGGTGTGAAATAAGTGCCGTATGGTCATGATCTGTAATGAAATGCTTTTTTGAATGAGAGAGAACAATTTTTGAGCATGCAATTAGTACATGGATAAAATCATATCAATATGCTTTGATATGACAGCGGTGGAACTTTTATCGTATAGTTCAATTTTAATTCTGAAGGCATGATTGGACCAGCTGCTGATTTCTTGCGCACTAAAAACTGACGACTACAAAACACTCGGCATTTCCTCGGGCTTTACATTTTGTTTGCTTTTTTAGTATTTTTTCTTTACTTTCGGCTACGCATTTTTTTCCAAACTTGCCACTACCTGGTTGCCTTCCACTCAAAAAAAAAATAATGACTATAGTCTGGAGCGAAATAGCTTCCAGTTTGCTGGCTTCCCATGCATATATTTCAGTGGTTTCATGTAAATCCGGTGGCACCGTTTACCAACCAACAGTACTAGTCAATCAAACTAGACTAGATAACCATTAAAATACGCCTACAAACATATTAAACAAAGGCCGGTATGTCAACGAACAATCTGGCAAACTTTCCTTTGGTGATCAGATGGCAAACGTTAACCATACAACTCCTGATATTTTCTTTACATTTTAATTAAATTTTGTTCTGACCGTCTTATTTCAGTCACTACCTTCGATTAGATGTAAAAAGCTCAAGGGCGTTGCGTTTCACAAAGCGAAAATAATAATAATTCAGCAAATGAAAGTGTAAGACTGAATAATTCTTCCAATATGCTTTAGATTATAGGCTGTGTAGCAGACGTTGGAGCAACCTCGTTCCCAGGTCAGACCCTGGGAACGAGGTTGGCGTTGGAGTAATTTAGAGCGCGAATTAGAGGGGCGGCGTAAAAGGGAAAAGAAAATTGAATGAGTTCCGTTGCCTCTCGTGCGCGTGCGCCCCTCCGACTCGCGCTCTATAACTCTATGGCTCCAGCGAATGCTATGGGCCTTAATCACGCGGCGGCCATCTTAAATCCCAGAGGATTTAAAAAAACTTTGTTTCCGCATCTGAAACCACACGTAAACTCGTTTTGAAACGTCTGAATGCGAGGCTTGGGGACCTTGGGGAATAAAAAGCTATTGTTTCTACCAACATGGCGGGCTGTGAAAAAGGCTCTTGAGTTAGCGTCGAGAAAATAGAGAGGCGCGCTGTGAACAGTCTAGAGGCTAAAATAAACCAATTACATAGCAGGCTATTAAATCATTAAAATAATGCATCAGGGAGCTACATGTATTTACTTTGACACAAACACCTTCACAGTATATCAGAAGATGCAATGATCATGATTTTTTTTGCAAGACGACGCAGTTATCTTCCTTAATTATCCATCGTAGCACAAGGCCAGGCGGGTAAACGGCGTACAGGAATGGGGAAACAAGTGAACGTATTCTCTGAAAAATCGCAAATAGCAATTCCGACCGACTCAGAATCGAATGTCAATATATAATGACTGGAATACGAACATATGCCTCTTGTCTAGGGTAGACTAAATTATGGAAAGTCCTACACTAAACTATCCCTTCTGTACACGTAGAATGGGGAGAGGGCAGGGCTTACTACATTAGGCCGGACAGGAGTCCATGTTGAGGAGTGTTCAAAAACGGAGGAATCTGTGTCAAAAGGTACTTGAAAACAGGACTGTTTATATGTAGTATTTTTCTATATATTTTTTTCTATATTGACCGCTAAATGCTATTGAAAACTGTGAAGTTCACGGTTTTCGCTACAAGAATATATTATTTGAATTATTAGCATCCTCATAAGCAGTCCTGAAATTGATAAACACCGGTTTGTAGCTCCTTTCGCGATGTGAAGTGTGTAAATATTTGATTCTCATTCCGATTACCCGAGTAAAAACAGGTCGCACATAATTATTCTTAGTTAAAGTTAGAGGTAGTGTAGTGTCGTGTGAGCTGTCCTAAAAATCACTACCCGTGATTTTGCGTTCGCCATGTACATGTAACAGGGAAAAACCTAGCCATGACGTCATTAATTTATCACATCTGACGTCACAGAATGGCCTCGGCTGACTCACTAATTAGTTTCCAGGTCTTCAGCTAAGCTGGGAGTAAAAAGTGCAAAATACGATCGACTTTGACTTGTGACGAGGTCTTCTGAATCAAGCTTAGTTATTACAGAACTCATCAGGTGAACCTGCATTGAGTAAACCACAGGACCTCTTCGGTGTGTAAATAAAATAATTCGTGAACAACATGTCAGCAGATAGCTCTAGCTCAAAGAGCACTTCTTCCAAAGCAGAAGGTATCGTGTGGTGCAGCGCTTTGATGGCGGCATCAGCCTTTATTGTGAGTCATAAGAATCTTGTTAATCGAGCAAACTCTGGCATACTGACCGTCAATGAAAACACCTTGTATTCATCGTAAATATAATTAATTGTTGTTTCGCCAGCCAACATTGGCTAGCCGGCGTGCTGCTTTCTTATGCCATCCAATAGACTTACGCACAGCCACAGGCGGCAAATGTCAGTTTGAAATACAGATGGTGATCCTTTTTAAAATCATGCCAGAGGAACTCCGGATCATTTCTGCTCTAGCTTCAAGCACTTATCGATCACTGAATAAACCTAACCAGTTACTCAATATTAGTCCAATATTAGCCGTTTTTAAACATGTTTGACGTTTTGATCGGCGTAAAACAAACAGGATGACGAAAATATTGTTAAGTTGTTTCTTCAACGGTTCCCCACCTTTCTTCTCCGTCTGCATCCATTCTTCAACAAGCGCCACATATGTCGCCTTAGCCTGCGATCTTGCGCTGCGTAGATAATTGGATTCAATGCGGTATTTAGAACCAACATCAGGTGAGAGGCTGATTTGAAGACTGGTGCCCAGGTACCCGCATTAACCGCCACCGACTTACCAGCAAAGCACTCGACAAAGTAGTAGATTTCGATTGGAAGCCATAAGATGATGTTTGTAATGGTTATGGTAACGACAACTTTTGTCAACCTCTTCCTCAGCAGCATTAGCGACCGCTGAGAGATTTCGACTGTTTGGGCATTTTCACCCCACAAGCGGTAGACCACTCGTGAGTATAAGGCGGCCTCGATACCAAGTGGCAGCAAACCAAGGCCGATGCACCACAGGACTATATCCGTTTTCCACAAAGCGTCTGGCCAGTCATAGATACAAGAGTTCTTCTGCTCGTCAAACTTCATGATCCAGAATTCAAGTGAACCAAAACTGAACGCAGCAACCCAAGTTGTCAGGACCACCAGGCGTATTTTTCTAGCGCTAAGTCGCCCGCGGGAACTGTGCGGGTGTATTATGGCGTTGTATCTCTCCCATGCAATAAACAACAATGTCATAACCGAAGCCACGGCTGCTAGATAAGACATATTTCCATAAGTCAAGGTTTTACATAAGATATCTCCTGCGATCCCGCCAGGATGTACATATAGATCATTAAGAAGTGTTAGTGGAATAAAGAACAATCCGAGGAAGAAATCCGCCAGGGCCAGATTGGCAAGCAAGCAGTTCATAGGAGTTCTCATTCTGCGGTGCAGCGAAACAACTAGAATAACCATCGTGTTGCCAACGAGGCTTGATGCGATCACAACTGCGAATGAAACTTTGAAAGTTATTGCCGTAGCTAGAAACATCTTTGTCTTCCTTTATTCTGGGACTGAAAGATGACTTGGAGAGGGAAGATGATTATGTCGACTTGCAAAAGGGACTTCAACTTTTAATTATACGCACTAATTTTAATTTATATTGCGTGTCTGTGACGTTCATGTGTCAATCATTGTTGCTTTCGATCAGGGTTCACCTGCCAGTTCTTATAATGGCCACCTAATTTAGCTTGGGAAGTTTGAGACATTTTCTAACATTTTGTAGATAACTGTTTGCGATCAGAGAAAAGGTGTTAAAGAAGTACCGTATGGTCTTCTGCACTAAGATGCTCGTTTGAATGAAAGAGAACAATTTTTGTAGCATTCAAATATATATAGTAAAAGGAATAATTGCTTTCAGTCGTCAATTTGTTTTGTCATGGCAGCGGTAGAACTTTTATCTTATAGTTTGATTTTTAAGGCATGATTAGTCCATGCATCTGCTGATTTCTTGCACACTAAAAACTGACGACTACGTAACACTCGGCACTTGCTGCTTCACAGTTTGTTTGTTTTTTTTCCTTTTTTTTAAGGCTACGTTACCTAATTTCCGTTTGCTAAAGAAAAATGATTAACCTGGGCTGAAATAACTTCCATTCTGACTTCCCATATTTGGTTTCGTATAAATCCGACCACCCGTTTACCAAGCAGCAGGCAGTCAACTGACTAGACCTCAACTGAGTTGTCTTACAAAGGCGGTATGTCAAACGCGGACAACTGAATTTCGTTAAATTTGCCGTTTTATTTTTCACTATCTTCGACATATAGGATGTCCATATATTATAAGGCATTAAAAATGCTCTTGGAATAAAGAACAGTCCGATGAACAAATCAGCTACGGCCAGATTGGCAAGCAGAGCAGTTCATGGGAGTCTGCATTCTGCGGTGCAGCGAAACAGCTAAAATGTTGCCAACGAGGTTTGATACGATCACAACAGAAAATAAACATTTGAAGGTTATTTTAATCGCTATGCCGGACATCTTTGTCTTCTTCTATTCCAAGAAAAGGTCGACCACTAAGTCGGGGTAAGATTATCATGTTGACTAGCAAAAGGGCTCAGTCTCTCACTCAGATCCAGTCTCAGACTCAAGGACACATTTGCATATACGGTCAGTGTAAAACGCAGACTGCAGACTGCGGACAACTCCTAACCCTTACCAAAAACTAACTTATTTGACCCTAATAACTAACCCTAACACTAAGGTCGTGTTCTATTGGGATCAACCATTTTAGGTTGGTTGGGTTGGTTGGGTGTTTTCGTGTTCTATTGGGGAAAAACCGTTTTAGGTTGGTTCAACCGAAAACGGTTGGAAAAGTGTTCTATTGGGAAACCTCAACCGTTTCAACCTAAACCGGTTGCGGTTGAAACGGTTGATCCCAATAGAACACGACCTTATAACCCTCACTTTAACCAGAAAGTAAGCATAACCCTAGAAACTAATCCTGTTCAGCTCCAAGAAACCAATTATAGTCTGCAGTCTGCGTTCTACACTGACCGTATGCAAATTTGTATTCTCCCTGATTTGCGACTTGGATCGTGTTGTGCGTCCCTACTTCATTATTTATCACATCTGACGTCACATGCTGGCCTTGGCTGACTCAGCTAGTTCCAAGGACTCCTAGACACTAAAGTAAAACTGTGGAAAATATGATCGACGTTGACGTGTCACGGTAGCCTGAGATCAGGCTCCTGAAGAAAATTTGCGAGCGAAGCGAGCCGAGTCGCTGCAGAACGAAAGCGACGGAGCCTGATTCCTTTGATGCCGCCGATCCGCCCTCCAGTAATTAGTCCTATTATAAAATGTCAACAAGTCACCTGGAGTGTTTTAATAAATTATTTCCCACGGCAAAAATGATCGTTGCATTTCAAGTAATACCCATAAAACAAGCTTGAAAGTAAAAATTGCTAAAAGTAAGCGTTTAAAGCGGTGAAGACGGCTTCGTCCACGAAATTTAATAATTTTAGCCAACGCTACATCTGTTGAATGTTCAATTTTCAGCCGTAATTTTCTCTTCGCAAATGAAAGGACTCCAACGCAAAAGATCGCCGGCTAACCGGCTCCATGTCCATTTTTTTGGCAGTTTTTATCCTTCCATTTCGAACTTCAGCTTTCAGGCCTAAACGGGACAACTCTTCGACTTGGTCTTTCACGGGTCTTTCATTATAGAAACTGCAACGGCGACACAATTACCGACAATTGGCACAATTAGAACAGTACTGAGATATTTTGCTCTTCCTTGAGCCGAGGGATATCTGAAAGATCTGATGGCAAAGAATAAATTCCGTAACGCTTGCTCAATTCTCCTGTATTCAACTTCAACAAACAACGCGTGACAGCGTGACATTGTCAACATCTGTCATCATTCACCGCGAATCTGTCAATATTAATCAAAATGACCAATCAGATCATGATACCAGAATCTGGTAACATAGATCGGCGGCGTCAAAGGAACGTCTTCAGGCTCCGTCGCTTTTGTTCTCGCCCCATGCAGCGACTCGGTTCGCTTCGCTCGCAAATTTTCTTCAGGAGCCTGATCTCAGGCTATGTCACGGGGACTTCTGAGTCAAGCTTAGTCATCACATAAAGTAACCACAGGACCTCTTCGGCGTGTAAATAAAATATTTTGTGAGCAACATGTCAGCAGATAGCTCTAGCTCAAAGAGCACTTCTTCCAAAGCAGAAGGTGTCGTGTGGTGTAGCACTTTGATGGCTGCATCAGCCTTTATTGTCATAAGAAACTTGTTAACCGTTGTTCTCTTTGCAGTTAACGAGAGACTTCGTAAGAAAAGTTTGTTTCTTGTCATCAATATGCATGGCGTTTGCTGATTTGATGTTAGGAGCTGTATCTCTACCTGTTTACATTTATGTGGCTGGGGATACTTTTCAGCTATGGACAGCGAAAAGTTTAGTAAAAGTCGTAAAAGGGATGCAGTGTTTCAACTGTAGGTATTTGAAAGGGGTACCATTTCCTATGAAAGGTATATGAAAGGGTTACCTTTTCTGTCAAAAATGGTATATAAAAGGGTAAGGGTTTGGACCTCGGGGCGGAGCCTCCCCGTATAAAACTTTGTTGAGTATCCCCCCCCCCCCGGGGCCTTGCTGTTGGTATCCATTATTATATTGCTCTCGTGGCTCCCTTTAATTACCATGAACAGTCTGGTGACTCATAATGTGATTCACGCCCAGATAACTTGGAGGATTTATTATATGGTGAACGTTCTAAATTATTCCAACTCATTTGTGAATCCAAGAGACTATGATCTAGATCATAGTCTCTTGGTGAATCCTGTTGTGTATTCATTGATAATTCCCGAGTTTAAAAAGCGCTGGGTTTATGCTGCTTAATTTAGAAGGCGAGCAGCAATTAACATGGAATTTGCCGAAGGAAGAAATTGAATAACAGGCTTGATACTTTCGTGCTTTGGTTAATCTTTGGTCGGCCGCCATATTTTAAACATTTGTAACAAATGTGTCATTGCTGAGCAACAAGCCTTGAAAAAGGCCGTAGTAAGCCGTAATCTATGTTAAAACATGACAAATCTGACTCAGTGGAGTCTTTTCGCTCGAGACGATCCGTCATCATAATCACCATCGTCAGATGGATATGCACTGTCCTCGGCAGCGTGCAACTCATTTACCGTAATATGTCGATAATGAGCCTTGGGGTTATATTCAAATTTCCTGTGGCTTTTCGTATAAACAAACGTGATCGCAAAGACAAGCTTTTCGTGCACTGGATGCACGTACCTGTCTGAACGCCCCCTGACGTCTCAGGTGGTGGGCGTCACGGGTGGCAAAGCATCATGGGTGAATTAAAAAAAACCCCGACTCTTTGAGGCTTGGACACCCGAGAGTCTGCACTTCTGAGTAGTAGATAATATGATCGGGTTGTTTCCAATATAGGTAAAGCATTTTGTTAAACTCGTAATCAGTTTTCAACTTAATTACATGTAGTCGTGTAAAAAAGCCAAGGAAAGCTACAGGTTCAGTTTGAAAATCAAGGTTAAACTAAGCGTGAGCTAGCGTGGTGAACATCCGGGACATACGTTTTCTATTACTCTAACCGACGTGCATCAACAAGAAAATAATGCACGGGCAGATTCCATGCCGTTTATATGACAGCTATTTTCTAATGTGTTATGTTTATACTTTTTCACATATAAACCTGACCTGAATAAAACTACCTAGCATCTACAAATGTGGATTGACATTATTTAAACATGTTCGACATGTTGATCGTTCTATCCAAACAGGCTGAAGAAAACCTTGTAACAATCTTAAGTGCCAGAAAAATTATTATTAAGACGTTTTGGGAATAATTGTTTTTGCACTTCACAGTTTTTTCAATTCAAATACCTTACAGTTGTCAGTATACGTACGCGATTCTGCAACGCTCGTATTCATCACCCTACTACTCCGTCCGCATCCCTTCCTCAACAAGCGCCACATATGCTGTCTGAACGTTTTATCCTTCGCCGCGTAGATGATTGGATTTACAGCAGAATTTAGAACCAGCATCAAATGGCTGACCGAGAAAGACACTGGTTTCCACCAATCCGCTGTGGTGACGCTGTCGCTAGCGAAGGTGGAAAGAAAGTAGTGGACATCGATTGGGAGTCGTAAGACAATATTGATGATGGAAATAAGAAGAACAGTTTTCGTTAGTCTCTTCCTTTTTATCATTAGTGAACGCTGGGAGATTTCCTTGGTTTGAGTCTTTTGACCCCACAGGCGGTACACCACTCGTGCATACAGGCCTACTTGGATTCCAAGTGGCAGCAAACTAAGGCAGATGCACCAAACGAAGACATCCGTTTTCCACAACGCTACTGACCAATCGTAGATACAAGCCTTCTTTTCCTCGTCAAACTTGATGATCCAGAACTCAAGGGAAGTGTAACCAAATGCAACAAGCCAAGATACAGCAACCAACAGACGGAGTTTGTTCGCGTTGATTCGTCCACGAGAGCTGTGGGGATACATGATGGCATAGTATCTCTCCCATGAAATAAACATTAATGTCAGCATGGAAGCCACTGCAGCCAGATACGTAAAGCAAGCATGTGTCAACATCTTACACAAGAAATCTCCTACCCAACCGCCAGGATGTGTGTATAGATCATTGAGAAGTGTTCGTGGAATCAAGAAAAGTCCAACGAAAAAATCAGCTAGGGCCAGATTGGCAAGCAAGCAGTTCATGGGAGTCTTCATTCTTCGGTGCAGTGCAACAACTAAGATAACCATCGTGTTGCCAACGAGGTTTGATGCGATCACAACAGAGAATAAAACTTTGAAGATTGTCTCCATGGTAGATGACATCTTCAAATTGTTTTGCTATTTGGCGGATAATTCGAAATTGCTGCGTGATTTACCGTATGGATTATCTCACTTTCTTAATTTTTGAAAAGCACAGTAGCACTTAGATCTAACCATCCACGTTCTGCGTCTAAGGCGTTTGGCCGGAATATTTGTTTCTGCCGGGTTTATTTTCCCTCCTCCCTCCCTCTGGAACAGGTGAAATTGTTCGCATCACGTCTAAATGTAGTATCGTAGAATAAACATGCCATTATTGCGATTACGTTTTGTCATGTTTCGATGGAAAAGGAAAATAAGTACATAATCATGTCATTCGCGTCACTGAAATATCTAAGATAAATTTGTGTTTCTTTCTTCTGTATCGTGAGAGTTGAGACTGTTCTTATGAAGCCTGAGACATGATAGTAGAAAAATAAAATATTTTTTGTTGTTGTGGGAAACACAAATACGTAAACACTGTCTTCAGAGTCCAATAATTGTCCGGGAGAACATCCTGCCTCTGTAAACACAGGTGAAACTAGATCACTTATGAAATTTCTTAAAAACAAATAATTCTTAACTTTCTGTATAAATGAAAGTATTAGCCCTTTCAGTATCCAAGTATTCACTGCCAAGGATCGGAGGATTCTTGAGATATATTTATTTACAGCTATACATTCAACTTAAAATAAATGTATTGTCTGCGGGTTGGCATACAATCACGCGACGAACCTTTCAGTTTTTTGCTCTTTATATTAGCAAATGGTTTGAATACATATTTTTATTTTTATTATAGGTTTGAATACATATGATAATTTCATATATATATTCATTTTAAAAAATGGACACGATATTTGAATAATAGTGAATGATGTTTGAATTTGCCGTTGCTAATGACATAAAATAACTGATTTTATTATAAAGTATATTTGTTTCGGGTAGGTGTTTCATCTAGTTTAATTTATTATATGACATTTTCTTAAAAAATCATATTAAAAACGTCCCTTCGCGTCGGTGAGAAAGAAAAAGAAAAGAAGAGATAATGGGTTTTGGATTAGTCCATTAGACTGCCTCCATTTAATGGAAGACTTATAATTTTCAAAACATTGACAGCGACAATTCACAGGCACATATCATGCACGAGTCGTAAAAATAGAGCGACGACCCACTGAGTAACCGCGAAATTAAAGATCCGCACGTACGCTTGTATTATTAAACAAGACGACCAAAAGACTTTTAAAGGGCACTATCATGAACATTACGTCAAAAAGTCAATTTACGTCAATGGAAACCTAAAAATAATGGTCCAGTTTTGTCTATACTAGACCATACTATTATTAATACTAGTGTATTGAAGCTATATATCACGAGTTATACCCATTTAGTAGCTTTTGATCTCGTAAGCGACCACCTCGAGAATTCGAAAGAGTGGTCGTAACTAGAACTGATCGCTTACGAGAATGGCTGTCGTAAGAGACCACGCGCTGAAACAATAGAGGCTGGCCACTTACGAAATGCACGAAAGCGAATGTACAGGTCATGCATCCACAAAGATTGAAAACTTCTCTTATTCAGATGATTACAAATATTACAATGTCTCATAAATGTGTAGCACAACAAGTGGTCGCTTACGGGAGCTTAAAAACAAAGGAAAAGACCAGTTGGTAATTACCAAAAATGGTCGCGGTCACTTACGGATACAGAGTTTGAGTGACAATCCAAACGGGGTTTCCTAATGGTGGTCGTAACTAGAGCTAGTCGCTTACGAGAGTGGTCGCAACGAGAGCTTCGACTGTAATACGGTTAGCTCTCCCTTCAACAATTGCGTCTTGATGTTCTAGGCGCATTTCGTGTATGAGCGAAGGTACTGAGTCATAATTTTAGCGCCGTTTTGACCAAGAAAGCAGCTAAATCCACGTGATATATAGTGCCCCTTTAAGTGCCGAATCTTAGCTGGAAAAGTCTGAACAAATACTGTGGCGGTATAAATTGCAAAACAAGGTCTACAGTTGAGGACCGTAATCATTGTTAATGGGTGTGGGAGCTCTCGGGGGGAACTCCATGTACGATATAAAATTTACGGATCGAGGTGACGTGATCGTCTGAAATTATGAAAGGAATCCATAAAAGGTACCTGTACCTCGTTTTGCGGGTGCGGATCGCAAACAAACATGGCATTGAAAGAAACAGTTGGTAAAGGTTATTTTCTTGAGTCGCTAGTTGATGACGTTTTAGCCGTGAATTGTACGCGCGATATGCCAGGAATAACAATGGATGAGCTCCAGGATCTGCTAAATGGTCGTGATTTACCATAATAACTATCTATGAAGGCGAGAATTGATTTTTAGTTTTTCCGTGAACTGTAGGATTTTATTTTATGGCTGCCATCCATAATTATGTGAAAAATAAAAAAAACAAGAAAAGAGAGAAATGTGAAATGACCGCTTTATCAATAACGGGAAAAATGACCCAGACCGCCCATCATTATCACTCTCAGTGGTGAAATGAAGGGAAAAAACGAAAATGATCAGTAAGGGCACTGAAGTAAAATTACAACAAGAACACTAGCCTGGTAACGAATTGAAGGTAAGGCTAAAATTCGTCAGTTATTTACTTCAAATCAGTTTTCTTCTTTCAGACCACCTGCCGCACGTGTAAACACCTTCAGTAACATGTGAAATTTGGGTGTGATTTATATGTCGACATTAATTTCTTCGCTGCCCAATCACATTTTAGTTATAGGTATCACATGTTTGCTCAACGTCTTTTGAAGAAATATTTTAATGAAATATGGAACCTTCTGTCATATATCTGCCCAGCAAATTTGCATCTTAACACTCAAAGGAAACATCAATATATTAAAAAGAAACACAAAAACCGTGAAATAGCCTATAAAGAGATTATATACGAGCGTTTAATCAGCTAGACTCTCAGACACTCTTTCTCAGATAATTTATAAGCTGTTCTATTCAAATTCATTGTGAGAGAGCTATTATACGAGAATTACCAAGAGGTAAGTTGGATTTGTCGCGTTCTAGAAGGTGCCTAATGGAGTACTTACAATATTGATGTTATCAGTTAGAGAAATTCAAATACAAGACTGGAAACGATGAAAAATAATAACCTATTGAAGAATACAAATGACAATTTTTAATCTTTTTTATTTATTATATTTTGAATTTCTGATAGTTATTGAATGGATGAAATGTACACAGTAATGCAGCAATTATTTATATTTAGACTGATGGATAAATGGAAAAAATCCACAAAGTGACCATAGCTGGCAAGAGTTCACCAGCGCACCTTCATCATATAGATATCATTTCAATGATATAGTTCATATAGCAGTTCTCGTGCTGGCCTAAGTATTTTAAACAAACAAGTCAATTTTTAGTTGCTCATATGTTAGTCATCGCTAGTTTAAAGGGACATTTGACTATCGGATAGTATATATGTATCCATACGTGTGTCTTATATCCCTGAAAGTCGAGATGAACACTTTTTTCTTATAAAGAAGCAGTGAAGATGGGCAGCTGGAATTGTGGCTAGTACAGTGTGTTGCATAGTTTGCCGAAAACCATAGGGAATGCAATTTAGTTGTAACCAGTTATTTTGTCATCCACAGATCCTGATTTAAATTTCTACAGCAATAGTTTTGAAGATTATACCACCAACTAAATGGCTTCATCTTCAGAAATTGTACGCTTGGTGAAACTGGGAATTCTGGTCCCAACAAACCTTCTTGGTAATATCTTGGTTATTATGGTAATCAAACGCACTAAAAGGTCCATGCGAAGTCCCATGAACTACTTGCTTGTAAACCTGGCTGTAGCAGACATAACAGTGGCCATTTTCATGGTTGTGGATCAAATTTTCTTCCATGTGGTTCATCATCCTACGGGTGTGGCTGGTGATTATCTGTGTAAGTTCCTCACTGGAAAGATCCTTACATGGGTAGGGTCCGTGGCATCTGTTTGCACGCTGTTAGCTATTGCTTTCGAAAGGTGATGTAATTGCTTTTCCTATTTAAATAATTGTCAAGATCTTATTTAACCTTACAATATTAAAACATCAGGATAAAAGAAATGAAGAATATTATCCACGAATTATAGGAATGGTAGCGTGAAAACGAGTAACAGTTGAAATTATTTTGAAATCCGGGAAGAAACCTCAAAATAGCAGTTTAGCAAGGTTAGAAAAGGTCAGGAGAATATCAACTCGGATGGTTTACGATTGGGAAATATTTTAAATAATTAAAATTGAACCTTGTGTGTAACCTTGTGTGGGGTGGTGCCACTGAGGTCTTTTAACCCTGACCAGTGTTTAAGACAACATCCATTCGCTTTGCTACCCTAAAAAAGTATTGTTGTTTCGTTTTCGTTTCTGTTATCAATTACGCACTTATACTGATTCATTTTATATCAACTGTTCATAGGTTCTACGCGATAGTCTTGCCTTACCACAACAGATCTAGAGGAAGGATGACGAACACGAAGATTTGCCTAATTGTGGTGTTCTGTTGGATGTTTGCTTTACTTTTTAATGCGCCATTATTTGCTGTTCGTAAATTTAATCACGACCACATTGAGACTGGCTTCTTCTGCAGAAGTTACTGGCCAAACGAGGAGCTAGCGATCGCCTACAATTACCTATGGGTGATTTTTATCGGAATTATTCCAGTTGGATTAATGGTCTTCTTTTATGGTAGGATCGTACATAACTTATGGTTTAACCAAAACCATGTTACAGACGATGCCCAAAAAGCTCGTTTAAATGCACGAAAGCGAGTCACAAAAATACTTGTCACTCTAAACGTTGTTTACGCACTGTGTTGGTTTCCAAATCTGTTACTGAACGTCATTAACTATTACATCAATATTCCTGACCTTCTTTCGATTGGTTATCTTGTTTCGGAACTGCTGGTTCTTCTAAATTCCAGTATAAATCCGTATGTGTACGCCTTACAAAGCAAGCAGTTCCGGAAGGCCGTTAAGAGCATTGTTTGCTGCCGCAGCGGAGTGGTAATGCCACTCGCTACAGTTGGCACACGGGTTCACAGCACGGTAGCTCCTGCTATTTAAAGCCTGGTTTTAATATCCGAGGAGGGGGGAAACTCCAATACCAAAGTAACGGGGTGATAGTCGTACCTTTTAGGGGTGAAAATTCGTGGTTTGGTACCGCTTAGGTAGGGTGTTAACATTTAAAATGACCACAGTTAGAGTTTTCCCAGGTAGTCGGAAAAAATATGCCAGGAACTAGTTAGGAACTAGTTTTGATTTAGAATTGGTACCACTTAGGGCTGAAAATTAATTTGAGCCACACCTACAAAACGAGATTCTGGTACATTTTACCTCCGACGACCACCCCGTCACTTTTATATGGGGAGCCACGCTGGGTCCCCCCAGGAGTTCCCCTGTACACAGGGGAAGTATTTTTTTTAACCAAATCAATATTTTAGAATGTGTTTTGGTAACAGTACCCAGCTAGCTAGCTAGTACCCAGCCGATTACGAGTGACTGGTATTGGCCTTACACTGTGAACTGCTGTAGTTTTGATCATATAGAGATAACTTTGTGCCTACTGGTTTTCAGTGAAACAAATAAATGTTTTTGTAGCCAGTCTTTCTTGTTGAATTAACTTTTCTGTTGATGCACTGTCAAAGTGCTCAAAGGTAAACAAAGCACCACTTATGCATGCAAATAAAATGAGTACCACCAAACGTTTTTATTTTACGAAATTAATTAAATTTATTTTGGAAATCACCCTTGGTCAAGTTATGTGCCAGAAACCATCTTGCATGTGATAGATACAATATGAGTGCCAGATCTTTATGGGCATTTACAATGGCGAGCCGAAGGCGAACCATTGTAAATTCCATACAGATCTGACTTGAATATTGTATCGAAACTTATGACACGAACGCAATATTGTTATGCCATATTTATCGACTGTTTTGGCTATTTTATATAATACAAACCATTTTACGCGAGTAAATTGAAGGAAACGTTTAATATGTAAATTAGGATGAAACCTGCTAGCTGTGATAGATATTCACTAAACATTTCTTTTGTATTTATACGTTATGTATTATTAATAAGTGTTATAATGTCAGATTTGTGCAATTTTGACTGCGGACTTCGCACTTAGTCAGTACAACATATTGTGGTCGATGTAGATCCAGAGAAAAATTAAAGGTGAGTGTAATGACCTGAGTCCCTCTAGTGGTTACAGTTGTCTCGAATATATATAGATATATACTGACTAGATAATCGTGTTTAAAGGGACACTGTCCCGGTGTATTTGCTCAAAACAGTTATAAATGCACGAAATGGTCCCTAAATGTATGGAATAAGAACGTAATAAACTCTAACTAAATGATAAAAAGCAATTTCTTCAAGAAATTCCATACTGCAACAAAATGTTTGCAAAATTTCAAAGATTTCCGAGCCAAACTTGAAACTTTGAAAAACTGACATCCTGACGTTTTTTTCAAAAATCCATATTGCAATCCATTTCCATCCTCGCTGTCGTTAGTCATCCTCACTTCCTAATGGGTTCCTGTCATTTGTCGAGTGCTATTCTACAGAATTAAACCATTATTGTTCAACTTCCTATGATCTAGATATGTTTCTGAGCTTCCCAAAATCATGCTAAAATCAGGACAGTGTCCCTTTAAGTTTGTAAGTTGAGGCTCGATTTTGCCGGCTTTAATTAAATCCATAATCAGATCTGCAAGACGATGATCGCGTTCTTTACATAAATGGGAATCCGGCGTCTCTGGAGTTTTTAAAATATTCTACGTGCATAAGCATGCATGGGATTTAAAACATGGACAACAGACCTTGAAAAATAAGAACTCCCGAATCAGAGATGACAGCATTTATGGCACAAAAGTTGCTTCCTCCTTCCATAGTTTATTCAGTTCACACTTCAAACTCTCTAAAACGGCCACCAAGATATTGAGGCAAAATTAACTGGCCGCATTGTAGAGAGAAAGGTGCTAGGTGGTAGTTGTAGGTTTCAATATTAAAGCCGGAGTAAAGTGTATGTGGGCAATGATGCATGGGGCAAGGTATTTTCTATAAATAAGCGGTTGGGTCGAGGTTGGGACATCATTCGTCTTTTAAAGTATACTCATTTTACAAAGTTACTATTTCAGTTTGCAGGTGATCATCAAATCAAAGATGTTTGCATTGGTCTCATTGATCATTGCTGTACACAGGTGAGGTAGTTTAGTTAAGTAAATAATATTTTAGGATGTGTTTTGTTCACAGTACCATGCAGTATTGCGAGTCACCGTTATCGACCTTACACTATGGACTGCTTGGCGTCATTTTGATCATATAAAGATAACTTTGTGCCTATTTCATCAACTGGTATTCAGTGAAAAAAATTAAATGGTTCGTAGCCATTGTTTGTTATTGAATTAACTTCACCGTTGATGCACTGTTAGAGTGCTTAAAGCAAAACAAAGCAAAACAAAGCAACAACCATGCATGCAAATAAAATGAGTTCCACTAAGACGTTTTCATACTACGACATTAATTAAGTTTATTTTGGAAATCACCTTGGTCAAGTTAGCATCATGTGATAGACACAAGATGAGTACCAGATCTATATGGGCATTTATAATGGCGAGCCGAAGGCAAGCCACTGTTAATCCAATTCAGATCTGACGCGAATATTGTATCGAGCTTATGACACGAATGTGTCTAAATGTTTATGCCATGTTTATCGACTGTTTTGGCTATACAAATAATTCATATAACGAAATTAATTAAGTTTATTGTGGAAATCACCCTTGTTCAAGTTATATGCCACAGGCATCTTGCATGTGATAGACACAAATAACGCGCCATTGTAAATCCCATAGAGATATATGACACGAATACATCCTGTTGTCATGTTTATCGACTCTTTTGGCTATACAAGTCATTTTAGGCATAGTTAATAGAGGGAAATGGTTATGAAGCCCGGCAAACTTCAAAGGAGCAAACAAAGAGGCCAAGATTTATGTTGGAAGGTCCATGACCGTGCACTTCTTTTGTTTTCCGCTCATACACTATGCATGAATTACGTAATCGCAACGTTTCTATTGGTTAGTTGCTTCAACACACGTAACCACCTATTGTATTTTGTCAGGTTTTGTGCACGGTCAACCCCCAAATAGCGAACAAAAACATATAACAAAGAACTTTGCTGGGCTTCATAACCATTTCCCTCTATTAACTATGTTTGTAAATCAAAGGAAACGTGCTATAGCAGCTTAAAAGTTCTGCCAGCTTAAAAGCTCTACCAGCTTAAAAGTAACTTCGTAAAGCGTTTCCTGTAAATTAGCCGTTGGGGCTTCATTCGATTTTTAAAGTACTCTACTCATTTTACGGTTGCTATTGCAGGTGATCGCCAGCTCAAAGATGTTTTCATTGGCATCACTGGTCATTCTTCTTAAACTAACGCGCATTGTAGAATGTGCGACATGTCAAAGAAATTGTCAGAATTTCAAGTTTGTCATCGATCAAGATGTTGTCAATGACAACGCCCTTGAGGGTCACGTGGTTAAAACGATCACTGTGAAGAGCGCCGCCCAGTGCCACATGGAGTGTAGAGACGAGTGTCTTTGTGTCTCTATAAACTATTTACAAAACACACGGGAAGGCAACTGTGAGCTGAATGATGTCAATAAAGTAATGAAGCCAGCTGCATTGAAATACAAACCAGGGGCTCGGTATTATGATTTGGTGAGGAGCTACAGTGTAGAGGTAAGCATATGGAGGATTCTACACGGCGGCGCGAAATAAATGAATTTTATATATGTTTACAATATTTTACTCACTGGCTGCGCTCGATCGTAAAATTATATTGTTTTTAACACGAGAAAATAAAATTAATATCTTCAAGCCACTGTGTAATTTTATTTTATTATATAGCCAAAAAATAACCTAATTCAAAGTTCAAAATAAAGAAACAACCAAAAGCGGAAAATGACGTCCTTAATATCCTCACTAGTGAGAATATGGAAAATACGTCGTCCCGGATGTAATTTCCTATGACTTGATTCTACGAGTGGTCTATTTTCCAGTAAAACACTCGTGTCTATATAATAATAATAATGAATGACATACAGATCCATGGCACGACCCATTTGCTTACTTACTTACTTGCTTACTTGCTTACTTTCTTACTTACTTACTTACTTACTTGCTTGCTTGCTTGCTTGCTTGCTTGCTTGCTTGCTTGCTTGCTTGCTTGCTTGCTTGCTTGCTTGCTTGCTTGCTTGCTTGCTTGCTTGCTTGCTTACTTACTTCACAAAACACGGCAAAAAAGACAAAAACCTCGGGCACCGATACTTTTACTAAACTGTGAATGCCAGGAAAAAGTAGTGCCACACGAAAGCCGGCACTGGCCCTGAAGCTTTTGGCTATAAAAGGATCTTTTTTTTCTAGTGATTGAGAAATACATGGTTTTCTTGTTTTAGGGTGGAAGACGTTACATGCCTGAAAAAGACACTTGTGTCAACAAATGCTGCGAGCCAGATCCATGCTTCCAGGGAGGGGTGTGTCGGGAAATTTGTGATCCTGAGACTGTGAGATTCAACTGTACCTGCCCTGACGATTACACTGGTCAGCGGTGCGAGAAACCCAAATATCTTGCTCGAAACTGTAAAGACATTTGGAAAAATGGCACCTCAACATCTGGAAAGTACAGGATTTATGACACTCAGAATCAGCCGTTTTTGGTGTACTGTGACCTGGAATCCGAACCTGAATTTTTCTGGGCCCTCATTCAGTCATTCTCTCTTGAGAACAATAACCACTTTAACACCAAAGTTTTTAATCGCGATTATCCTGTTGACGAAGGTTCATTGGAAGTAGACTGGGCCTTACACCGTTTGTCTCTGTCTCACATGCAGCATCTCGCTGGAAACTCGACTCACTTGAGAGTAACCTGCAACTTTCATTCTCAAGGTCTCAGTTACACAGATTACGCACGGGCTGACTTACAAAATCATAACATCTTTGACACATGGAATAAGAAATGCAAGTTGTATGAATATCTTAACATCAGGGGAATTGAGTGTTACAATTGTACTGCACTAACAAACCAGAATGCTAGAAGCTCGTGGCTCATAAATAGCTATGATAGTCACACACCAGTTGGTTGCGACTTTGATGGCAGACCAGGTATTGGTAGCACTGAACATAACTTTGGACGTTATGGCCCCTCAAAAGTAAACCCTGATCATCGCTGCTCGTCAGGTCCATCCTCAACAACCGAATATTGGTTTGGAGTTAAAAGGAACTTGTAGATAACACTGCCATAGCTTAGATAGTAATAAGTATAGGTAATCACATGATTTCGAGCGTAGCCTCGGTTAAGTCGGTTAAAGTTACATATTAAAAAGAAGCTAGGGGTCACACCATGTTAAATTACTCTTCAGGCAAGAAACACCCATGAAAAAACAAGAAGCTTAAAAAACGTATACCTGGGACTTCAATTCCACCGCTTTTTTTGCTCTAAAAACACGCCTCCCAGTTACTGAGCTGTCACGCGAGTCACGTTAATGTCTGTGGTTTTTGTTATTCACAGTAGTTAAAGCACTGGTAATTCCCCCATGAATGACGTAGGTTGTTAAATTTATTTGTGCTTGTGCGTTGTCAGGAAATATTTACTTTCCGGCATTTTCGCCTAAAAAGTAAACAAGAAATTCATTTATCATTAAAAAAGAAGAGCACATTGCAAGTACTGTTGAAATCTCAAAGAAACTTAAGCTACTCGTACAATTATAAACAATCAGCCAATTACTCCCCATACAAGCTCAAGGGGGGCGTCGAGGAGTCGGTCACACGACATACAACAAATCTACAAAAAGATACCGACTTGTTGCGATAATTGTTTAAAATCAATTCTTTGGACTGAACTCATCTAAAATGGACACCAAAAATGTTTCGCATCTGAACATTCAGAAAACCTAATTTCGTCAAACTTATATGATAAAAATAACTGCAGCAAATTTAGTATTTCATGCTGAGATTTTTCGGCGCGAGTTTTCACTGGATCAGTACATTTCACGGACACCACTCGGAATGCATCAAATAACTCGCCTGCATTCGGCGCTATGTCATCATCATCATCATCATCATCATCATCATCATCATTGTCCGTCTTTCCTTGTGGAGAATTGGGCTGCATAAAATGAATCCATATGTAAATATTATGTAAATACCTGAACTGGTTAACTTCCTGCCAGTTAGGAAAACTGCAGGCACCAGTAATTATAATCGTGTTATCCTAAAATAACTTTTTTCTTCACTGATTAAATTTATGGCAATCAGTAAGGAATATAAACATAAAAATGACATTGAAAGTTTGGAATTCGAAACAACTTGAACTCGCAATAGCCGCAGTTAAATTCGGGAAGAAAGACGGATTAAACGTCAGACGAATCAACATTGTGCATTGTGCACAAATGCATCGGATAAGGCGCACAAAACAGATAAAGTTAGACCTTGTCCTGGAACAGCTCAACCAAACTTAGTGACTTCTCGCTGCACGGCCGTGTTCACTGTTTTCAGTCAAGATGGATACAAAATGAGTCAAAGAAATGAAGAGATAGTCCAGCGAATAATGATCGTCTAATGTGGACTTCACGATTTCATGAGCGAAGACTACCTTATTCTTACTAATTTTCGCGCGTACTTAATTTCGCGAGAATGACAGAGCCATATTTCGCGAGGATTAATTTTCGCGGTTTCAAGGAAAAAAAAAAAAAAACAACTCGAAGTGTATTAAATTTCGCGAAAATTTCACCAAATTTTAATCACCATTAAAAATCCGTCATTCAAAATCAAAAGTAAAGCGTTCAATTGATGAATTGAAGGAAAATCAGTACCGTGAATGGCAATTTTGGCGACAGCACCCGAGACATTTTGCAGGAATTGCAAGAAAACGACGAATCACTTGAGGAGGAATGTGGAATGCATAAATCACGGACAGAATTGTGACAATTTGTACCTTCTGTATTTTACCAAATTACAGTGTCAATAGTTCTTTGTGTAATAGGGTATTAAATTTCGCGTTTTTAATCGCGAAAAACGCGAAAATTAGTACTCGCAAAAATTAGTAAGAATAAGGTACTCTTTTTGTTTATTTGGAAACAATGGAAATTATGGAATTCATCTAATATCGTACTGTATTAGAGTTTTCGATAAAGGGTTAGCCCAGTTGGTGTTTAATATTTTCTTTTAATTAATTGGACATGAAGAGTTCAACATACATGTATATATGAAGAATAGTGCTCGTCTGACTTATAACGTTTTTGTAAACCAATTCCTTTTCAAAGTAAGATTTCTCGCCAATTCTTTTCGAGCGGTCGCGGTTGAGTGCTCAGTCATTCTCTTGATGATTTTGTCTCATAATATACGTTTTGTGCTTCTTGCATCTATCTTTTGGCATTTGTTGCAGAAGGATAATTTGTTATATAATTAAGATAAATACAACCAATATTGACTTTTTACTCATGAGATATATCAGGCTCTGCGCGTAATAGAACATGGAGATTAAAATGAAATACTTATAATAAGAAAACAACGTGTAAACTTTAACAACTTACTTTTATTTATGGAAGGACGTTTACTTATCTTTTATGTAAGAGATAAACACCGTTAACGGAGGTATTAAGCCATATACATCCAAGATGGCGGATTTTTTTCACATGTATGACGTCATTTTGTCATAATGACACGTGAATGTCACTAAAATAAAAATTGTTGATGCTTCATACACCTGACGAGTTTTTATCAAAAAGTTACCCCGTGGTCTAGTTTTATTACACTCCCCGCTTTGCATTTATTCATGTACATGCATATTATGCATATACAGCTAAATTAATTGTTCATAATATGAATCGTTAAATGAAATGTTCTGAAAGTAAATAAACATTGCCGGCATTAATATGAAGTGATGTTGTATTTAATTTGTTGTTGTCGTAAATCATATGATCAGTGAAAAGTGGAAATGTTGTGTTCTGAGGTGAATGGATATTGAACTCCAGTCGCGATCAAATGTCTTTTCTGCTTTACACAAATTTTAAATTTGTACTGTAAACCAGAACTTGGTCATCTAGTCCATAGTTAATAGAGGGAAATGGTTATGAAGCCCAGCAAACTTCAAAGGAGCAAACAAAGAGGCCAAGATTTATGTTGGAATGTCCATGACCGTGCACATCTTTTGTTTTGAGCTCATACACTATACATGAATTACGTAATCGCAACGTTTCTATTGGTTAGTTGCTTCAACACGCGTAACCACCTATTGTATTTTGTCAGGTTTTGTGCATGGTCAACCCCCAAAATAGCGAACAAAAACATATAACAAAGAACTTTGCCGGGCTTCATAACCATTTCCCTTTATTAACTATGTCTAGTCCGAGAGGATCTGCGTATCATTCTCATGATAGAATTGTCAGATGTCAGGATTTATATTGGTACAAGGTTTTAATTTCGAGTGTTCTCGATCGATTCTTCCATCATACTCGCAAGTAGTTTATTATTGCGCCGTCGATAACCTTAGTGATTAAACAGTTTTTATCCTGTAAAATCGCACGAAATACTTAGCGGACGAGGCCGTAGGCCGAGTAGGCTAAAATCAAACTATATTCCGCAAGATTGAGCAGGATAGTCGGTTGTTGAACAAATTACGAGTCAATCTCGTTCCCAGAGTCCTCGTTACCTTTGTCCAGCGGTGGAGCGGCCAACAAGGACCTCTGGGATAAAGCGATCCGCCATGACCGGATTCTAGGACTTCCGGCTCTACTGCGCATGTGTTCGACCCCATGTTTTAACTAACGGACGCCAAGATTCTTGGACTTCCGGTCTTACTGCGCAAGTCAGGCGGATCACTCTATCCCAGAGGTCCTTGTTGGCCGCTCCACCGCTGGACAAGGGTAACGAGGACTCTGGGAACGAGATTGATTACGAGTCGCAAAATAAAGCATCAAAATACGGCAAACTACATATGCCGCAGGATATTTGTCATGTACAGATGACAGATAACAAGAGCTTCCTGTGGGCATCGTGACAATTTGTTGAATAATAAGACGGAGTTTATCGTAGCCTGCGTTATATCGCTATTCAGTAAATGACTACAATTTCTATATGGGTTACCGATTAGCTACTACATGTATTAACCTGCATTAGTATAATTTTCAGAGGTGAATATGAGCATATTCACAGCGCTAGGCGGTGAATATGGGATTTCAAGGCGTGGCTGCTAATTAAGCTAAGCCACATTTCTTATACCGGCAAGTAAAGATGGCGACTCGTTTTTGAATGAAATTTCCGTGTATTCTGAAGACACAACTCCAAGTTCGGGATATTCAAAGCATTGGGAACTTAGGTAAATGACTATCAAGACGTTTGGACGGAAAATATTTTCAAGAAACGATTTTAACGCATTTAAAACTCGTAAACTTGTAAAAGTTTCTGTGTGGCCAACCAAGGCGGTCGTGTTCGTGTCGGATGGAGTGACAGAAATTTGCTTCTCTTCAGACCTAAGCTACTTATTTCAGAACGATAACTACAGCTGCGCATGAAATCATCAACGATCAAACAAAGGTACCTGATGAATAGTGTTCTTTTGTGTATTTTACTGCTTAATTTGTATAGGTAATCGCATGGGGCCGAGTAAAATTAAGGATTAATATCACGCGTGTTTTCAGAAGTTGCAGAAATTGCCCGAGTCGCGCAGCGACGAGGGCAATTTCTGCAACTTCTGAAAACACAAGTGATATTAATCCTTAATTTTACGAGGAAACATGCGATTACTTGTTTATGACATAGAGGGCAAAATTTTCGGAAAACATTCAAGGCGCAAAGCTAAATTCAGCCGGCGGAGCGAAAATATTCCTTCCTAAAATCACACAGAATCACAGCGAGATCGAGCAAACCCTTACGTTCAGAACAGGATAACGTTAACTGTTATGTAAATCTAAAGAGAAAAATGTAAGTCGTGAAAATAAAAAAAATAACAAGCTTTCACTCAAGCCAAGTAAAAGGTAATTTTATTCACCTGTTTGCATGTTTTGAAGCTTTCCGCTGCGAGCTGCTTGACATGTCAATCCTACATCGATAAAACGGCAAACGACGACTCCAAACAAACTTGTAGAGGTAATTTCTCCTGTTCAATTTGTCGCCCTTCTTCTTTCTTTGAACAAACTCTGTGCTCTTTACTCTGGGTTGCACATGATGAAGCCCGTATAACAGAAGTGAAGCGAAGAAGTCAGTTGGCCGCCATGAATGAATTTCGTTTCAAACTTGCCAAGTGTCTCGCTGATGTTTTCTAGTTTTCAACTGAAATAATCTTCTGTTGTTTCGAGTGAAACACTGAGATTCAGCTTTCGGAATTTCGTTTCAAGCTATCAAACGGTTTCCATTCCTTTTTCATCAAATAACTCGGGAAACTGAAGTCAAACTCCGAAGCGACGTACAAGCGAGCGCTGTTTTTGAAAATTCTGCTCAAAATCCCGCCGTCAAGAAGCCAACTAAGTGCAGCGCGCTCAGCCAATTAGGAGCGAGGAATTTTGCCACTCGTCCAATCACGATCAAGTAATTTTGCCCTGGGCAAACCAAAATTAATGAAAAATGCCCTCTGTCTCAGCCAATCAGCATTCAGTAATTTTGCCCTCTATGTTATAAGATGTGTAAACGATGCAACTACGGTAATATGGCGAGTACTTGCGTGTGTTGTTTTCATGTTTTAGCGCGTAATTTTGTAGTTCTTGGAGTATTCACCTCTGAAAATTATGCTAAAACAATTATTCGCCTCAGGCTCAGTGAATATTGTGAATATTTACCTCGACTTCGTCTCGGTAAATATTCACAATATTCTCTTCGCCTTCGGCGAATAATTGTTAAATAGCACGCTCAACGTTCTCAGTTATTTAACAACTACAGTGCCGATATAAAAGCAATTGTTTTAAACATTTTTATTAAAGCTAAACTTAAGTGAGCAGCACTTGAACGAAATTTAATTTGTAAAACTGATTTCTCAGTATATATTCTCCTACGCTTTTTCGTCCGACTATCGCGGACTTCGTGAGGGAGTTTTACAAATACTAGCTACATGCTTGTCTTTAAAGTTTTACACGATATATTACTGAGAAGTGTAAATATATCTACAAAGACAATAACAGACTTAGTGACCATCTCTGTCTCAAGCGGAAGACAAACCATGGTACGTGATGTCGGTTCAGTACACTTTCTATTAAATTAATTACGGTGGCAGTTGCGGGGAGATAAAAATGATTCCTGTTGTGAATTAACTCTTTCACTCCCAAGAGTGCTAAGTTCAAAACTGAGGGGACAATCTGGAACTTTATTTTCAAAAGCAAACAGCACCACTTGAAAGTACTGCTCAATAGCTTTCATTTGAATGGTCACACACTAGGGCTTAATCCACAGACTAAAAAGGTACAACCACATTTATTGACTCAAGGTTTGACTCTTGGAGTCAGTGAAAAGGTTAAGTCATAAATAGATAAATTTACAAGTCAAGTTTTGTTCGAAGTCTTCTGTTAAATCAAGTCAGTAACATTCGTGTAATTTTCCTACTTATTAAATTTTGAAATTGTAGTAAACCTCCTACACATCACGAAAGAAAGATCCAGTTTAATAATTTATGACGTAAGAACAATAAAAACATCGAGACTTGGTGACCTTTTCTTGCCTTTAGCCAAAGAGCCGAATTATTGATTAAAACTGTATACAAAATACCACCTGGCTGTAAAAAGGGCATCAATTATACATCTTATAATTATATGACTGAGAAAATTACTTCAATATGATTGGCTGAGAGCAGGCAAATTTATCATTAACTTTTTAGTGCAAATTAATGGCGGGCGCGTTGGTAATTTTCTCAATCATATAATAAATTAGTTATCTTATGAAAGCTCGAGAAATTAAGGATTTACACTACTCGTGATATTTGAAAAAAATCGTTTCAAATTGCACGTCGCCTAAAGCTAAGGCTCGTGACATTTTTAAAGAATATTCAAATAGCACTTAGAGTGAAATCCTTAATTACCAATACAAACAGCTTAAAAGCTTTTTCGCATTTTCATAACAATGCTTGATTAAATCGTGACACCTTACAGGCCGCGCTATATATACATATAATTAAATAGAAAAATACTCGAAATTACACAAAATATTAGCGAATAATTAACTACACGCTAGCGGACCAATCATAAACTCTTATGAACCAAACTTCCATATAATACATTTTTAAGTTCAGTTTCTTCCTTTACCGAAGTCAAATTAACAAAAATAATAATTATAAACGTCAGTTTATGTTTAGTGTTACGATGGTAATCCTATTTTAGTTCAGTAATTATAATATTAGCATTTTTGGCACTTTGCTAGGTTATATTATGCCTTAGGTACTGAATATGAATGCACTTTATTAAAAAACTTGGCGGGAAATCACAAAGTAAAATTAGTAATCGGTGCTACGGTTATCAAGATGTTGTGTTTGTCGTTTTAAACTTTAACACGTATTGCTAACAGTGAGAAATAACCAAATAACCTGAAGAAAGCTCTTGGCAGTGAACTACATTGTAGCTTAACAGCGAACCACTGTAGAAAGCTAATTCAACAGGCGGCATTGAACCTTTAATTTGCATGGTCATGGACGTGAATTGCATTTTAATTCTATGCATAACCATGAACGTATTAACGAAATGTGTGTTGGATGTTTTTTCCTGTTTCTCATCGCCAAGAATGAATTGACTTCTCTCTATTCTTACGACGAAAAACTAACCGGAAAGTGACCAATTTATTGATCTGGCGTAAACTTAGTAAGGTTTTTTGGACTCCGAAACGTTGCAAAGCCCTATTTTTCGTTGTGTTTTAAACGATTTTCATTCTTTGGCGAACACGTTTTCAGGTAAGTGAATTTAATTTATTCCCCATCGTTTTGCAATGTCATGTTCTGGCAATATAAGATAATATATATCCGTCTTGCAGTCAAACGTATGATATATAGCGGATTCTTGATGGTTTTATGGGTAGGACTAGGTCTGCCGATAACCAATATTTTATATTTTTCATTCCGTGACTAAATAAGGTTGCACACAAGTTTCATCAAAATGTTTGAATATTCTAATAAACTGAATCGCGGGAATATGATGGTCATACATCACTTCTCGAAATATTATTGTGTCAATGACGGAAATTATTATGTACCTTATTACATGAAATTTTGGCGACACGTTAATTTAGCGATTTTGAAAAATCCATATTTAGCGGCACTTTAATTTAGCGATTTTTCGTAAATTTTGGAACATAAGTCACTTAATTTTCGCGATTTTAGGAACTGTCTCTTTGGCGAATTTATTCAAAACTTTTACGCATTTACTTTTACGACGATAACAGAGCTTTTGTGTGATAAGATCATAAACGTCAACCAGCTCCATTTAATAACTTTAACTGTAATACGATAAAAACAAAATCATACCGACGTTCTACAACTTAATTTTGAACGAAACAAACGAAACTGCAATGCCATATCTTAATGCTGTCCTCATGTGGAGTCACGTTAATTTCGCGACGATTAAATTTAGCGACACTTAATTTTGGTGCATTTTAATTTAGCGATTAAATTCGCTAAATTAAAGTGTCGCCAAAATTTCATGTAATAAGGTACTTCGCTCATTTTAAAAATGTTTGCGCAGAGGTGTCTTAAGTGATAATCATGAAAGACCGTCCAAACTCATTTTTCAATTTTGAGTCTACTTTCATTGTTTTCATTGATAAAAGCGAAAAATGCCTCGAAAAGCGACAAAAATTTGGTTGGTCATGTTCATCGAAAACTGATATCTAGTAGTATATAGTTGTAATTAAATAATGTTGTAAAAGGTAGAAGGCTTAGGTGCAAACTGAGATAATTTGTACTCCCTGGGTTTTATTTGTGCCATTACCGACTGAGGCTTGCCATTTGTTGTTGCCCTTGACAAATTATTAGGTTGCGTTCCCTTTAGCCAATTTTAAAATCTGCCTTCCGATTTATCCTCGTTTGTTGGGATTTACACTTACTGAAAAAGAGTTAATCTAGTATACTAGAAGGACGTGAGTCTGGTCTCAGGTCGTTCCAAACTTGAATAAAGTCCACTTATAGTTTGCTACTGATGGAACGAACAATCCGAAAACAGAAAGCAACGAATAATCGAATTTTCAATTGAAAAATTCGGAATAAAGAAACGCCTCTTAACTAAATACAACAGCACTTATGGTATTATTCACTCTTATATTTATCTTGTTTGTGATTCCTCCGAACAAAAAAAATGATTTATGAATTCATGTTATCGAATATTAAATAACCCGTGTTTAATTTGTAGGTGAAAATAATTTACACCTTGGATACTGAATTTCAAACTAAACTCAGTTGACTTGTTCTCAAGTACAAGTTTAATTTCTCGTATGGTAAAATTTCAATGTTCAAAGTTCTCGCTCATGTCGTTGAAGAATCATTTTGAAATTTAAGACCCCTAATAGACCCTAACAGCTTTTTTCTCCTAACAGTTATAATGTCTCCGTCTTCTTCAGATACATACAACTCGCGCTGTTATTACTGGGTTCAGATAGACAATCGAACTAATTTAAGGATTTATACAAACATGTTCGTATTCACTCATTGATGAATCGTGCTTAGCTTCACAGTGTAGGCACGGTCCAGGAAAAAATGAGACCGTTTTATAATTATGCAAGGCACTATACGCTTCTAAGGATTTCCCCCGCGGAAAAAAGTTTGGAATAGTCACTTCCTGTTTTTTTTTTTGAGTCATTCTGAGAGAACATTGCCCAGTTCCATTTTCCGTGCATCTTGCAAAACGTGTTATATTCTCATCGATATTGATGCCATATCGTAATGAATGTGAATGAGTATGAACTTTAGAGTTTCCTTTATTGTCAAAAAATGGAAAACATATTGCACATTTCATTAAAACGGTGGAAACTATCCGCGCCTGTAGTGAATAAATACAAGCTTTATCGAATGAAGGCCGAAGTTTGTTCGAATCTCATGAAAACCTTGTGTCCACTGAAATAATAATTTGCCCCCACTTAGGTATAATTAATTATCCACATCAACTGAATATTCTTGTGGGTATAGCATAACAACAGCGGAAGTGAAATCCACGGGCTATTTTTACTCAAAACAAACAATGTTGTTGAACGTTCCGATTGGTAGAATACATCCAATTTTCAATTTAATTAAACACAAATTTTCACTTGCGGAACAATTGTAGAGATGATGGAACTAATTTATTCAACATGAATTCATGTTAGTAGTCTCATTTATATTTGAGCGACAAAATATTATCCGAGTACTCAAACCGGATACTAAAAACACTTATTGGCGAAACCAGTTAACTACCTTTGGGAGGTTTGGAGTCGGAACGCGATATATTATCCACATATATGACATTATACGTAGGCTGGAATACGAGAAAAGAAAAACATTGGTAGGTCAATAATTGTTTTTTTTAAACTTCGGAGTTGGATGCAATATATCAGTTATTTTCAAAATAATGTAGATTAAGGTGTATGTTTCTTTCAGAAGAGTAGCTAGATATATATATATATATATATATATATAGGTCATATTCGGTATTAATATCTGATCGATTAACAAGCGAGGTGACTGCAGTGATTATACAGAAGAAGCGGGTGAGATAAAACGGACCAACAAAAGCCTTGCTGTTTTATTGTTAATTTAATTCGCAGAGCAGTGTTCAGTTCAGGTTTCTTTCTTCATGAATATACGGCATATTAATACATTCTTGTTGTTTAGTGTCATTCTGATGTTTTATACTCATTGTATACATGGATAGAACACAAACTAAATTTATTCGCTACAGAATCGCTGGTGTTATAGGCACAATGGGTTCTGTGTTGTTATAATGATATATATATTCTACGACCCACGTTAATTTACAGCGAAAAATTGAAAAAGATAAATACATTTCTAGGCCAAAACACTGACAAGCAAAAATAAATATAGCAACGATTTTGCATGACTTTGTTTCCTGTGTAAAATATAATACAATCATTTATTAATATTCAACTGTTTTAAAGACTTTTTTCCCAGGGAAATTATCATTCATAGTGTCAAAATAGTTACGTTTGCATAATCACCAAAGTTGTTTTGGCGCCTTCTGGAAGAGAAAGAATAGCAGTTATTTTAAATTAAAATAAAAAAGTTTATCATATCGAATCTATAGTAAGGAAAGATAAACAGGAACATTTCTCTTGTCGTTAAAACATTCATGAAACACGTTGTCTATTACTGACTCAATATCATTCTTTTCTTATCGAAAAAACATTAAACATCCGTCATTATATATATGTATACAACAAATGAAATGTCATGCATATCATAATTAATGTTCTATTGCTTTTGGCGTGATCCAAACGTAGCTTTATTTTTCCAAGATATATATTTAATTTAATCAGTATTTTTCTGCGGTTTCTATGCATAGATTAGCCTTCTGTTCATTGTTTTGTTTAAATAAAGAATTGGGTCAGATAAAACCCATTCCCTAATCATAAAATCTATTCCATAATCACGAGAAACTGAATTGTAGAAAATACAAACTATTTCCCATTTCCGAAACGTGACACTGCTATAAAAAAGCAAAATATAAATATTTTGCAAATCCTCCTTTACTTGAATATATATATCAATGTGTTTTTTGTTTATTAATTTCACATTGTTTCTACAAAAAATTCCAATTATGGTGCTTTCTTGCGAAAAAAAAAATGTAATATAAATTTAAAATTTTATCATAGATCGCAGCAGATAAATAAACGGAACAAGTAAACAGGAGGTTTTGGTGCATGCGCAATAAACTCATCATGCCACATATTTACACCTGTCACGCATAAGCACTGCGTTATATAAATGCAACAATATTTAAACGGAGACGTCAGTTGTTTTTATACTAAAACATCATAGTTTTCGGTTTCGATTGTATTCGCATGACAGGTAATGCTTCTAACTGTAACATTAGTTGACAAGGATAAGAGCCAATTTTTTTTTAATAGAACTCCCTCTTCCTCGTGAATTTCACTTTATTAGCGTTCTCTACAATGAAATGTTCAGCCTTCCAAATAGTCAACCGTCATTACATCATTTACAGCTGTCCCAATTCCCACTCAAACTCAAACATCCTCTTGCGTCAAACAAAGTTTACTCACGTTCACGCTCAGCTTTCCTGCATTGAATAAAACGTGACGTTTTAGGGATTTATGTTGATTTTAAAATTAGAGATTTTATTGCTGTCGGTTGGTTCTAAAATCACCTGTTACTAGAAACAACATATTTTCATGACTAAAAATTATTTTTCCTTTTTTCATAGAGTTCAGCCATTCCTGACGTCTGGGTCGTACTAAGCTGAATCCGACTTGAAAATGACATCGACTGCAGATATCACCTTTAAAGTTCTCTTCTCTTTTATGCTCAGTGTTAACTTTCTTGGCAATACACTGGTCATCGTTGTCGTCCAACGAAATAGAAGAATGCAAACTCCTATGAACTATCTGCTGGCTAATCTCGCTCTGGCGGACCTTTTATTCGCGCTGTTTTTCATTCCACGAAGATTACTCATCACAGAATTCAGACACCCAGAAGGGTGGGTAGGGGATTTCTTGTGCAAGACATTTACACACGCAAACCTATCTTGGGTGGCATCGATAGCGGCGGTAATAACATTGTTATTTATTGCATGGGAACGATACCACGCCATAATCCATCCACACAACTCTCGAGGCCGTTTGACAAAGAAAAGGTTAAGAAAAATAATCATATTTATTTGGATTTCATCTGTTATTTTTCTGCTACCGGAGACGTGGGTGATACGTTATGATGAAACAAAACGAAGCTGCATTTTCGACTTTCCTGTTTGGCTCGGTAAGGCGGACTCGCTCATGTGGCTTTTCGCTATAGGCCTGTTCCCGCTAGGTGCCATGGGAATACTGTACGGGCGTGTTGTCCGACGGTTGTGGTTTACAGGTGACCACGTGGCAAACGTATCCCAGCGAACATTGCTGAAGTCAAGAAAACGTGTTACCAAGACTGTATTATTGATCACTGTCGTCCTGGGGATTTCTTGGCTTCCTAACCTAATTTACTACTTTCTCGAGATGTGGCTACTGATAAACGATACAACGATGATAGTCACCAACATTGGTTCTTCCGAGACACTGTTTCGCGTTGTTTCCTACGTACTAATATCGATAAACTCCACTGTAAACCCCATTATATACGCTACACAAGACAGGGCGTTTCGACGCCACATGTGGAGCATGGTAACGAAATGCTGCAGAAATCGTAATAATAAAGTGTTTGGGGATCTCAAGGAATCAGGCGCATGTGCAACAGTTTCAGGAGCTGCAATCGCTCTAAAGGGGTTTGGTGTCGAATGCAAACTTGCCGAATGCAAACTTGAAGATGCACAAGACAACCATCTAGACTATTGCAGCGAAACGTAACTACACAAGCTTCTAGCTTTAAACACAAACCGTGTATAAATAAAGTTGCTTTTATTTTACCTTTTTACGAATTTGTGCCAATTTTTCAGCTCTTTTGATAGGAGCCTAAATATTTGATTTCTGGTTCCATGAAATAATTTTCGCGAATTATCATCATCTTCGTTATCACGCACAGTGCGTCAAAGACAAACAACAGTTCGCATCGCGCATGCTCCGTATCGTACTCACGCGATGGAATGTTGTTAGTACATTTTCCACTTCATACTGAATTTGTATTTTATGTGCGAACTGATTGCCAGATTGTGATTTTTAAAGGTATTTTAGTTTTAACTCGAATTAAAACTGCGGCGGGAAGGACTCAGTTCTTTTTGGTCGCTTTAAGCTTGGAATCGGTAAAATAACAATGTGTCAGTCTTTTATTGGTCAATGTTAATTTGTTTATTACATAATATGGAGCTGCTGAAGGTTAAATAATTTGACGTTTTACAATAAATAATTAAAAGCGAATTGCTAAAGTTTACACGTTCTTTTCTTATTTATAAATATTTCACTTTAATTTCTATGTTCTACAAATCTGAGAGCCAGATATTTCTCATAAGTTAAAAGGAAATATTAATGGCCGTACGAATCATTCATCTACAAATTAAAACAAATTAAACTGACAACAACGACAAAAAGGCCACAAGATCCTGAGATCCGAAGCAAAAACGTATTCTGGACAGAACCATCAAAAGAATGAGGGACCTTAAGCAACCACGACGGCGACGACGACGAGAACGTCACAAAACAATAGGTTTAATTAGTAGTACAATAGCTCTGCATGGGCGTTTTCAAACTTTGTACATTTCTTAGTCGTCGTCTGCAAAACAACAGGGACCTTAAGCAACCACGACGGCGACGACGACGAGAACGTCACAAAACAATAGGTTTAATTAGTAGTACAATAGCTCTGCACGGGCGTTTTCAAACTTTGTACATTTCTTAGTCGTCGTCTGCAAAACAACAACGTGAAATGACCAAATTCAAAGTATTATGGAGAACGTGAACACACGTCGGTGAATTGTCCTTTCTCTATCTGGACTTGAACTCTGTCGCTACGAATTCAGCTCCGGGACAGTTTGGCCACATTGGACAAATTAAACGTGTTGGAATAATCGCGAAATAGTTTTAGGGACGTGAATTCACTTTTGAAGTGACGTTTTCCATGGCGTCGTCGTCGTGGTTGCTTAAGGTCCCTAATGACTGAGCACACAACCCATGCAATTGCAAAATAACTCAGTGGCGAGAGGACCGGACTGTTTTGCAAAAATACGAGCAATGCTATTCCTTACGTGTTGAACTTCGTGTCCACTGAATTAGAGGAAGGTATCAAACAACAACGAATCGGGCTAAAAGTTACAGAACACGCTAATATTTAACAAATAGCTGATAGTTAGCCATTGGATTTTTCCAAATAAAAATAAAGGAGTATATTAATTCGGAGTATATTTCGTTCGTGAGAACGCGAGGAAGCTGCTCTATTCCACATTAGTACATAAAAATCTACTAGTATACTAATGCAAATGCGACAATCTGATTGGCTAAGCTACTCGTATACTATCATCCATTAGTGTGCAGTGGCTGGAGGTCGTCTACAAAATGGCGATTTCCTCCCGTTTCTCCGAAGTTTCACAGGGAACCCGCATTTTTTATACTATATAATACTCATAATTTACACAGTATGTAATAATAAAGCGATATTGATTTACCTGTGTTTGGAGTCGTTATTGGGCCGTTTTTGAAGCAAACCGAGACGAAAGAAAAACTGAAAGACTGAAAGAACTAATGAACTATTTATTTTTGGGGCTGTGAAATTAAACACTCACAGGTCTTGAGGAAACTGGCTCACATACTAATATATTTCCTGTATATTATTAAAAATCTGATACTCTTTTGAAGCAATAATAATTATTGACGATATTTTAGGTTTAACTAACTTTTCGGAGTTTTTCATTTAAAAGCTTCCCTGGGAAGTTGTTTTGATCTTTGGGCTTCTTCTACACTTCATTATTTTTAGAGCAACATTTCGTGCGAAAAAAGGCGTTTCACCGTCCGGGGGGGGGGGGGGGGTACTCCCTTGTATAAGCTATATAGGTATGTGCCGCCCAAAAGGGTATGGTTTTTGAGCCGTTTTGGTCTGAAACAGGGTATAGATTTTGACCATTTTGGTCTGAAATAGGGTATGTTTTGTGCACTCTGGTCTGGAATTTGGTTTGGCTTTTAGACGAAACTGTTTTTTTCCATTAACATCGGGGAATTTGAAGCCCGTTTCAAATGTTTGCGCAAATGGAACCCATTCCTGGGTAGCTGAAGTCATGTGATTAGACACGTGTACTAATTTTATAGGTCTGAAATAGGGTATCGATTTTTGGGTCAGGTCTGAAATAGGGTATGGAAAATCACATATTTTGGTCTGAAATAGGGTAAGGGTTTCAAGAACCCCCACCAAAAAATTCAGGGAGTACCCCCCCCCCCCCCCCCCCCGGGTTTCACCTTGCCTAGGAGCACTTAAGCGAATTGCTGGTGATTTTTACAAAAATTCGGACCCAAAAGTAATAAAACATGCACGTGCTTCCAAATGAGGATAATCCTCTCTTGGTAGTTGGTATGATATTACCAGGGGGGGGGGGGGGGGGGGGGGGGGGGAGGTAGAAACTCCTTATAAATGGTTTGCATAATTACGGACATAGCGGTGCCGGGCAACCGAGTGTGCGCAGTAGCACTCAACTAGTTGCTAAGAGGATTGTCCCGCGGGAACTTATTAACAATAAAAAAGCTTTTCAGGCAAGAAATTCACCCCTAAAATTAGTATGCATGATAACAAAAAGGTGTTTTTCCTTGGTTGTGTTCGCTCGAAAACGAAGACGTGTTTTTTTCGTTGTTGACTGATTTCGCCTCGCCTCGTGTATTACGATAAACATTTTCATCCGACTTCGCTTCCCATTCCAGTAGTAGCACTACGACCGTATCCGAAAGACTCTCGCTGTAGCATGTAAAATTATGCAGCTCAGACGGTTTTTTCGCTTCTTGTTTCACGCTGCCGAGATATTTGGCGTGAAAGATCAGGCCAAAAATCCGCCAGCGCTGTGTTTGCAGGCTACACGCGGTTTCCCGGGTTAGAAAACAATGAAGTTTTGGTTGACGTCATTCTTAGCAACGGCTTGATTGACACACGATTCGCACTGTTGGTCTGATCTGTTGCCCGGCACCGCTATGTCCTCAAAGAAAAGTGCCGGCTTTCTATTTCCCCCACCCCCCTGGATATTACAGTTGAACCCCGATTAAGCAGTCACCTTTTAAGCGGCCACCCCCGGTTAAGCGGCCAGTTGTCAAAGTCCCGAAATTATTATCAGTATAATACTGTAAATAAAACCCTTATTAATCGGCCACCCCTATTAAACGGCCGCGGCTACCCTTTGGCCGTCCCGATGAGGGCTTTCCTATTGTTTTTACCCAGATTAAGCGGCCACCAAGAATCTAATACACGTAATCGAATACATCTCTTGTGCATCTCCTCTCAGCCGTTCCTCTCTCTGGTTTGAAATGCTTTTCGTAGTTTGGCCTTGTTTTGAAAAAAACCTGATAACTGATAAGAGTCCGAAATAGAATGTGACGAATGATTAAAACATTCAAACAACATTCAAACAACAGTTGTCACAAGCCTCCAAGCGTGTTGTATTCTAATAAATTTTAAGTGACGAAACCCCGTGCCATTTCCCCGAGGTTGACCGCTTAATCGGGGTTCAACTGTAATAATAAATACAATTATGGACCTTGTAAATTATGCTTACTAGACATGTTAAAATAAAACTACTTATTTAACCCTTTCACCGCTGAATTTTCTCAAAAAAAACGCATTCGGGCATATTCGAAATGGACACACTCAACCTCGTCCCCAGGGTCATCTCCGCTTTCAAGATGGCGGGTGGGCGCGAAGAAGACCCTGGCGAAGAGCAGGTCACGTGACCACAAAATTAGCCAATCGCGAGCCCGCCGCCATGTTGAAACAATCAAAACGTCCAAAATTTTTGGAGACACGTGACCTGCTCTTCGTCTGCTTCGCGCCCACCCGCCATCTTGAAAGCGGAGATGGCCCTGGGGACGAGGTTGGGACATATCTTCCTGTGTTAGATGCTTATCGAAACAATCTGGTGGCGTGCATATTGATGACGTCACAAGCGACACAACTTCTCCAAATGTCGACTAAAGTCGACTTCACGGCAGCGAAAAAGTTTAGGGTAAGCCAAGGGCAATTATCGGATTAACTTTCTCAAGTCACTGGCGGATTGCCGTACCATGCAATCAAACCAGCTCCCCGGCGTTTAATCGCCGTCCCTGATGCGTTTATTTGAGATCCGGTGTTTATTTGAACCCGGGTATACAAAGCCGACCAATAAACGCCCCCGTCGAGAAAATACAGTAATTTGACTTGCAATCCGTTACCAATCTAAGTTACATTATATCTACATGTCTCTCTTGACTCCAAACCAGTGCTCAGTTGTTGAGGATGGAGCTGATGTACAGCGATGTTCAGGATTCGTTAGCCTTTCTAAGTATAATCCAAAATTACATTCATGGCGATCCATACCTGGTCTACCAACAAAGTCGCACCCAAATTGTTTGTTGCTTGAATAGCTGTTTATGAACCACGAGCTTCCACCATTCTGGTTTGTTAGTGCAGTACAATTGAAACACTCAATTCCCCGGATGTTAAGATATTCATACAACTTGCATTTTTGACGCCATGTGACAAAGATGTTATGATTTTTCAAGTCTGCGCGTGCGTAGTCTGTGTAACTGAAGCCTTGAGAATGAAAGTTGCATGTTACTCTCAAGTGAGTCGAGTTTACAGCGAGATGCTGCATGCGAGGGAGAGACAAACGGTGTAAGGTCCAGTCTACTTCCAATGAACCTTCGTCAACAGGATAATCACGATTAAAAACTTTGCTGTTAAAGTGGTTCTTGTTCTCAAGAGAGAATGACTGAATGAGGGCCCAGAAAAATTCAGGTTCAGATTCCAGGTCACAGTATACAAGAAATGGCTCATTCTGATTGTCATAAATCCTGTACTTTCCAGATGTTAAGGTGCCATTTTTCCAAATGTCTTTACAGTTTCGAGGATATTTGATTTTCTCGCACCGCTGACCAGTGTAATCGTCAGGGCAGGTGCAGTTGAATCTCACAGTCTCAGGATCACAAATTTCCCGACACACCCCTCCCTGGAAACATGGGTCTGGTTCGCAGCATTTGTTGATACAAATGTCTTTTTCAGGCATGTAACGTCTTCCACCCTAAAACAAGAAAACGATGCATTTCTCAACCACTCGAAAATATATTTAGAAATTAATACCACATTTAAATACTTGACCAATCATAAGTTGAAAAAGAAAATAATTATATTTGCAATTTAATTACTGCTAACGTAACTAATAGAAAGGGTAAATGTAACGACAACGCTAATTTGATTGCAAAATGCTTGCAACAAAACCAAAATGACTAATGATAAACCGGTAAGGGTCTGATCAAAAGCTGTATGTAACTTTGGAAGCATTCAAGCAATATTGACCAAACTTCAAGAATGTTCCTAAATATTATCGGGAAACATTGTGGCTTGTCAATTTTTTGCTCATGTGACTTGACGTTTCTATGGTAACTATGTTTCTACAGAGTGTTTTAGCCAAGCGTTTTCAGTGACTAATCAGTTTCAGTCTAATAATGGGAAGTTTCTATCAAAATATTAACAGATTTTACATCCTTGTATTTTTTTGTTTCAAACAAATTTCGGAGATTTTCAGTTATTTTTGAAAAATGTTGAGGATTTTTAAAATGCAGGACATCTTTTCAGGGGATATTACGTCATAATTGACATGCGACTCTCACTGAAATAAACGTTTTCGGAGGATGTACACACCACAGAAGTTTCAGTACCATAATTTGAATAGATACATGGGGTCCCCCAGGCAGAACTATTTACAGTTCTCCAAGATATATCAAGGATATATATTATTTTTCCTTAGCAACCATTTGAGTGCAACTGCTCCCTCTTGATAATTGCCAACATTTTCTTTGATTGATTGATTGTAAAAAAATTTAAGAAATCGTTCTCTGGTTAAACATTTAAAAATACGAGCTTTCGGTTGCCAGTCTGCAACCTTTGACAAATAATAGATAAAAAGCATTTTCTTCTAGATTTATATATTTTACAACAGTTTGGAGCATTAAAAAGTTCGCTGGCTGTCAAGAACTTTCAACCTCTCAGGGTTCTCTTCAGGACATGATAATGAATATTAGGCAATATAAAAAAAGCACGAAAATGGAAATATATACGATAAAACGTGTGAAGTAGAAAAAATTACAATAAAAACAATAAAAATACTTATGGTTGAATTAAAAGTAAAATAATAAAAAGTTATATTATAAAAGAATCGAGTATTGCCTAGGTAATTGTTTAGAGTTATTGTCTGCTTCACTTGTAATTGCAGTGTGCCAGGATTCCAGTGTTTTTCTTACACGAAAGTTCCCATATCAATTACACGTGCGTTATCAAAGTCAATGGAGTGGCCGTTCAACCATGTTGTTTCGCGAAGCAAAACATAAAATGTTTCATTTTTCGGTGTATTCTCACCTCGACACTGTAGCTCCTCACCAAATCATAATACCGAGCTCCTGGTTTGTATTTCAATGCAGCTGGCTTCATTTCTCTATTGACATCATTCAGCTCACAGTTGCCTTCCCGTGTATTTTGTAAATAGTTTATAGAGACACACAGACACTCGTCTCTACACTCCATGTGGCATTGGGCGGCGCTATTCACAGTGATCCTTTTAACCACGTGACCTTCAAGGGCGTTGTCATGGACAACATCTTGATCAATGACAAACTTGAAATTCTGACAATTTCCTTGACATGTCGCACATTCTGCAATTCGCGTTAGTTTAAGAAGAATGATCAAAGGTACCAAAGAAAACATCTTTAACTTGGCAATCATCTGAAAAATAAACTAGTAAAATTGTAAAATGAGTAAAGTTTGAGCTTTTAAGGTGGCCCGCGGTTATTTATTGGAGCGGAGGTTTCCTTTTTTAAAACTACTTTTCGGCAGGAAAGCGTAAACCGATTTCTCTAATTTTTGGTATTCAAAATAAGGAATCTTTAACTTTTAGAAAGCTTTTAATTTTAGGGCAAACGAAATTTAAGATTTAGAGATACAAGCACTATTAGAAAACGTTGTTTTTTACGAAATCGCGAATATTTTCATAAAACGAAGATAGATTTTTTTCTAATTACGTTCAATAAGTTCCAAGACTTCAATGTTTACTGTGAGCAAGTTTCCACAAAATCGGCTGCATAGAATTTGCTGCACAGTTCACTGCTGAATTTTAGCTTCAAAATAATATGCTCGTGTATTTGCTTCATATGTTGCAAGAACGCTTCAATAATGCTAAGATCGCACCTATTGTTAGAAAGCTTGATACCACCTAAACCTTTGCTGAATAATCGGAAAAGATCGGAAATTCCCAGTAAAAGTTATAAACAAATGAAGAACAAGATGTTTATAGTGCGTAATTTGTGAATTTCAAAATATTTAACAATTATTCGCCGAAGTGGACAGGGTCGGCCAGGGGGGGTAGTGGTATACCATTATACCGGAAAAAAGTTGCCAAAATACCTAAAAATACCTAAAATTCCCCTCAATATACCCAAAATTAAATCAAACGAAGTATACTGTATACCCGAAATTAGTAGCAAGCAAAGTAAGCACTTCATTGGCCAGGTATTACCTTATTATCATTTCACCAACAAAAAACAGACATGCATCGTTCGTTATCCGTTTCATTGAGCTCATTTCAATCCGCACTGGGGCCGGACCAAAATAATGGTTTCTCTGTCTTCCGTTTTCTTTCTCACGGTAACAGATCGCACAGTAGAATGGTTACATGTCACCATGGCCACATGTCATGATCAATAGACAGATGGTTGGCCATCGTTTGTATATTTTGATCCTCATCGTTTGCGAGTTTGCCTTAATAAAATAGAAAGTCACCTGCAGGTGATGCTATTCTCCTGCTCCTTTTGGGTCTCTTAGATTGTTTATCAGTTTCTTCTTCTCTTTCACTCAAATCGTCATCAGCGGTAAGTTCGGGTTCTTCATGAGAGAGAACATTGTCCTCTGATGAGTGCAATGACGCCAAAAAAACGTAATAATCGTTTTCCTCAATCTCGATTGTATCATCTTCAATGGACTTTACTTTGACAGTTCCTTTCATACCATCTTTGGGGACTATGTGTTCTTTCCCGTTTGTACTAAATAGAAGGGGATCGACAAGGTCCTGACTGTACCACTCTGTTCGAACATGGGCAACATGGTCATCATCGGGCAGGTCTTCAAGTAGTTTCACTATGTAAAATGAACTTGTTCGTAAAGAACTGGGTCTACACCTCTGCGGATACAGCACATATGTTCCTTGGGGATGCACAATTTTCCTCTTCTTACCAGAATTTTCGCTCTCCTTGTTTTGATAGTGGTTTGCATCTTGCAGTAGCGTATTGAAGTTTACAGCTTCTTCCTTTGGAGACGAGGCCTGATAAACATTTAACGGTAGTGTTCCAGGCTTGTCTTTGGTTGAGAAATTTCTTGTTGTGTTTTGACGGACACTTTTTCCATGGACTGATGCCCACTGTCGAAGCTCTGCCATCTGTTTTGGTGCCAAGCAACCCTTACCAGGCTTAGGCAGTTTCGCCAATTCCGAAAACTGGATGAGAACATCTTTCATTGAGGGCTGAAGATAGTAGGAAGCCTTTGGATTAGTGAAGCAGTTGAATGGAGTCCTCGTTACTCTTTTAAGAAGTTCATTTGTGCATCTTGGAAAACGCAGGCAGAAATCTAGTACTGTCGGTGTGACCGTATTTCCACCCCTCATACTTGAGAAGAAGTTTTCTACAAAAAGTGTCAGTAAACTACGAACATTAGTGTGCTTCAAGTACTCTGGATTGAGTTGGATTACCTCTTCTTTGAGGCGGTTTAGACCTACAAGGATCATTTCAACTGAATTTAAAGTTGTTGAAGACAGAGTTCCATCTGGTCCTTGTGTTTTAGCAGTGGATCCCTTTATCTGCTGTACCTTCAATGATGCTTTCTCAAGAAATGAGTAATAATCTTGAGTTAGGTTGATAGTTTCTTCCAGACTACCAACATCATCCGAGGTCATCTGGAATGCCATTAAGAACTGCCAAAGATTTTCGAGGAATGTCGTCAAAGCTCGCATGCTTGTGATCATTTTCAGTCTTCCGATGCTAGTATCCAATACATAAACTGTATCGGCACCTTGTTCACAACAAACAGCAGTTGGTTGAGAAAAGCTAGCACTTGTTTCACTGCCGTCTTTGGTTCCGCTTCTTCCAGATCCAGCCAGCACTGTCACGTTATTTGGATCCCCTTTGAACTCTTTAATCTTGCAGTCGCCTCTGTCAACCATAACAACAGTCCCATCCGTTTTCGTACATATTCCATGTATCGTTCGAAGGTTTTCATTACCATTACTTAGCAAGCATTCGCAGTGGCCAGAAGCAAAGTTTACTTTAAAGAGTCCCCCATTGTCTGCAGATGAGGAAACATACAATTCCGAGTCTCTTTTCGTGCTAGCAATGCCAAACAAACTGCCTATTGTAACATCGATGGAGCGAAGAACATTTGCAGTGGCTTTTAAACCATTAATTGTGAGAGAAATTTCATGAACCTCCCCAGACATTGCTGCAGCATAGAATTTGTCAGTTCCTAGCTCTGAAAAGACAACGGCTGTTGCCTGTATGATTGGCTTGTTCACAATTTCTACAACGTGAAGCTTGGTTTGTCCATCTCTGTCATTTGAAGAATTGGAATCCATCCAGCTTTTAAGGGCTTTCTGCAACTCTCCTTTTTTTGAGTTGTTGCCTGGTTGCAACAACTGACGATCTTTGAGGGCTTTTCGAAGCTGCTTTACGGTCATTCTATCGGGGTTCAGAAAATGGTCTCCAGACAAATCAGAGCATACAATTCCCTGCTTTCCAACATCGGCAATTAACAGCAGTCCATGGCTGTAGGTTATGGCCGCAGGGCAACTGAGGCCAGTAGCAATTTCCACAACATCGACAGGGTAGTGGAGGCGAGCGGAGAAAATCTTCCCCTTCTCTTTGTCGGCTACCAGTAACGTCCCCCAAGATGCTGGACAAACACTGACTGGACTTTTTAAGACACCTTCCTTGTTGCCATCATAAAGGCGGTATACTTCAGGAACTAAAGTTTGCACAATCCAGCTTGCTCTCTGAAGTCCGTTCCTTACTTCTGGGGAGCAAATTTCGATTAGTGTATCGACGTCCATGCGATCTCTATTTCGGCATGCAGCTAATGATAAATGCGGTAAAAGAACCTCTTTAAGTACGGAATCCGTTCGTGCTGTCCGTAGTAGAACAAGATTAACTCGGTATCCATCAACCAGCCGATACCAATTAGCAAATGATGCACGATCATTCTTAGCTACATGCACAGGATCTGGGAAAGCTGTTACTAAATCTGCATCTGTTGTTTTCTCTGTGTCATTCTGCCTCTTTGTCAGCGTGATCTGGGAATTTTTGTTTTTTGATTCGCTATCCATTATCCATGCCAAACAAACCATCTTAACACATTCTTGGTCTTTCTCGAGGCATTCATTACACGCACGTAAGGCGGGGTCGACAAACTTGTGTCTTTCTGAACATTGGGTACATACTTTCCCCTGGCTAATGCAATTTTGGCACATTGACTGGCAATGACCCTGGCCTTTTAAAACAGCTCCCTGAAATGCCATCTTGCTGTTCTTTAAGCAAGAAAGGCAGGTTTGTAGGCAGCGCACAGCACTCAATGATTTCTCCAACTGCTCTTCACCGCTAACTTCACTGGGAAGAAAATGAACTCCAATAGGAATGGCAATTTTTCCATCTAGAGTTTCAACACAGAGACAGTGTGCTTCCTTTACAATAATTTTCTTTAACTCCTCAGCTGTTGGCGAAGGGTTGTCTCTGATGAATTGTAAATCAATTGGGGTTTTTGTGCCAATAACCCTCGCCTGGTGCGAATCTACACAGAGACCTGGTTTAAGAGCAACGCCGTCCTCTTGGAGAGATACAGCAAACAGCTTCAGTTTAGATTCCTGATCGAGGAAAAGTGGCTCAATACCACTGTTTGCGTCAGATATAATGCTCAGAAAGTTTCGAACCAATGGCCAATATATACCACTATCGGTAGAGTATCTTCCCTTACTTCTCTTCTGCCTTGTGGTTCGTCCTGGCAAAGGCCAGTTCCAAGTGTTCCAGTCGAATTTTGATTTATCAGCTTTGCTTTCTCCTGCTGCTTTGTAAAAACCTGGTCCTCGGAGAAGATGTACTGTTGCCTCGTGGCCATAATATTCAATGGTGTCCAAGAACTGCAAAATTTCGGGATCCCACTGGAACTGTCCTTCGGTGGAGGAAGTAGAATTTGTTGAAACAACAAATTCCACAGCGTTCTTTATGAGTTTGTAAAATATGTGTTGTGTAGAAAGGTATCCACTTTCCAGGAACTCTTGAAGCTTCTCACATACCGGATCAGCAAATTTATAAATCCTATGATGACAAACACTACAGTTGTGTTAGTTTAATTAGTTCATGTAAGATGAAATTGCATTAAATAATTGTTTTATAATATACTTAGCTACAGTGGTTCCATTAACCCGAAGGACAATTTGTCAAAGCAAGAGAAATAATTTTCTTTTGAAAACGCGGGCTTTTCAAATAATTATGTTATAATCAGATCAGAAATTGAGGGCATTAAACAATTAAAGGGCCGTGTGCATTCGCTATATTCCAGCAAACAGTATACACGTACCTATCTGCTGAATGTACGTCACTGTCACTACATGCTGATTCCACATCTGTGTCGCTATAGTCACACGTGGATATGCTCGACGCAGTACTTTCTTCGTCATTGGACTCAGCAACGTCAGATATAGAGTCTGGCACCTCATAGAAGTCAGGGGAGACTGGGTCATCACTGATATAAATCGTATGCAAATGACAATTATGTAAGTCTAATATTAACTAAATACACCACACGTAGATAAATTATAACATCTTGGACTTTATTTCGTGATATATTCATCATGATTGATATCATGGCATAATATTTCAGAGATTTGTTTCATCGTTCACTTTTGTAACTTGTACCAAAAGCTATTTGAAGCAATACATCTTGAGAATGAAAATGTTAGTGAGTGAGAGTTCTTGTAGCCTTACTATTCTAATGAAATTGCACTGTTTTCTTCTGATGTGTTTTCCTCGCTATCAGGTTGCTGTGCCAGGAAGATGTCCATTCTTTTCTGTTGTTGTTTCTGTGTTCGGATCTCATCACATCTCTGTTTCTTCCAGTGCTCTGAATGAGAAAATCAAGTCATAAATTAAAGCATAGTTTACTTACTTAACCGTTTCTGTTGAAAATCTGGAAAATAATTTGTTTTGAACAATAGTAAGAAGTTGTTCCCAATTGGGAAGTGTGAAGATGAAATTACCCAATAAAATGAAATGTTTTTACTTTTATGTGGGTAACTTAGCTTCCAGTTTCAATAGCAGCCTGCGTAGCAGGCGCTGGAGAAAAATGAAGCGCAACTTGAAGTTGGAGGGTCGCGTGCGAGAGGAAGAAAACGTGCGAAAACACAGTTTCACTTTGTGCTTGTGGTCCCTATTTAACGAATGTAAAACATGTAGGACAACGGATGATCAAAACTGGTCTGCTTTTTAATTGAAAGGATGGAAACGTTTGCATATTTTAAAACATAAGACGTGTATATTTGTATGGCAGTTCTTACAGTTAGATCTTGGAAAATCTGGAAAATGACACATGAAGTACGGGGGTCTATAGGTAGGACTTACGCTTGGACATAGAGAGTAACTGATAAACATATCCTACTTACTTGCAAAGTTAAGGTCAACCCTAGGCTTGTTTAGCTGCACATCTCGACCACAAATGCACTGGATGTATCTTTCATTCTTTGCTACACAACCGGGATATCTGTCTTCAAATTCTATACACGAGTTAAAAAATAGACGCTAATCAGCCTGTTTCAAAATAAATGCACGGGGTTATTTTACAGATTTTGGAACCGGGCTGTGTATGAAGTGGTAGCAGTAACCTTTATTTGCCCCCCTCCCCCCCTTCCAAGAAGTAGGCAATAATTAAGTCGCTGTCATTAAATGGTTCCAATTTCATTTCTTAATCTTAATAGCATAAAAGAAGCTAAATAAGCTCTACATGTAGTTCAGCGCACATGTTTGTTACTCAAGACTAGCAAAGATTTACGAACCTTTCTTGAATGATGCAAACTTGACGCGCTGAAAGTCATGGCGAGCAACTTCATCTGAAGACTGTGAAGAATACTTCAGTCGCTTGAACAGTTCTTCATCCAGTTCCTTTCTTTCACTTTTCGGTCTTCCGCGCTTTACAGCTTTCTTTTCTTGCCGGGGCAAAGAACTTGCGGCTTGAGAGCCGAGATGTGTTCCTACGCTGGTGAGAACAACTTGACGTGCTTTTACTGCGAGGAAAGAAAATTTATGATGAATTTCAAGTCCATAAGTGCCAGGAGTTTTCAGAGTTTTCGGCCGCATTTTGGCCGAGTCGTTACTCGTTACTTGTCCTTAAACTGAACAACTCTTCATTTCCGGTTCTGGCATGCGTTTCTTAAAACATGTCAAAAGTCCCGAAAACTGAAAATTGAAAAAAAACTGAAAATTGTTCATCGTAAAGTATTTTCCAATCATCTTTATGGTAAAAATCGATATATTTTTGTGACCTGTCATGACCTGTATGACCTATTTACCGATTTATGCAATTTGGACATTAAGGGCCCGGCCGGGATTAAGGGCCGGGATCATTTTACATGATTTTCCTGGCATGCATGCATCACACAGTATGTAAGCTTATATTTTGCAAATTAACACCAAACTTACCTACAAGCTCGTACTCTTTTCCGTCACGCCCGAACAGAAAATCTTTGTAGATGTTCCACTCTTCTTCAGTGCTTACGGTGAAAAGTCGACCGCTAGGAAAATCTGGTGGATCCGGTTTTTTATGCTTTACACCGATGGAATAATCAAGCTTATCAATGCCACAGTCACGCGCTTTGTTTGGAAACCCTCCGTAGCCGTCAACTGCAAAACGTTTCTTGAGATTTACAAAGCTTTCGTCGCTTATTTTCATATAAGTCGACCATTTTTCTATTGGTTTTGTTTCTGCGCTCCGATACAAATAGCAAGAAACTGGCAGAAAGGTCGATGTAGCGGAACTGGCCATGTTTATGCCATGTGCGGAATGACTGCCGCCTGCTGTGCAGAATAACAATGTCCACAGATCATAAGGTCAGCGGTGATCATAGCCATATTGCTGATATGGAAAGAGAGATCGACGTCATGTACGCGTTTTCGTTGTCTCCTTACGGCTCAGCACGACTCAGACTTAAAAACTTGAATTAGCGTGAACCACTCTATTTTGGCAAATACAATCACAATATAAATATACTTTATACCTGAAATTAAAAAACCCTGATATACCAAATACCCATATTTCAGCTGAAAGATACCGTATACCCGATTAAAAACACCTTGTATACCGTATACCCAAAAACCCTGGCCGACCCTGAGTGGAGGTGAATAGTGGTGGATATTTACCGAGCCGCTTCACTTTTCACCGACACTGAGGTGAATAATTGTTTTAGTATATACCAAACCAGTGAAATAGCTAGCTCCAAAGTTATAGATTTATTTTACCGCGAAAAATAGGAAAAATCCTTTAAAAATGGAACCCTACGCGCGACCAAGGACAGCGCGGGAAAAGTCACATGACAACATCAGGCGATCAACATGTCTCGTATGTTGAACTTTGACGATTTCAAGGAGAAAATTATTATTTTTCCGTTTTTACTGATGAACCAAAAGCGACGAGTTCTATTTTCTCGTATTTTACAAGTTCTGTCAGTTACTATTGCCTGAGAAACTGATGTCGAAGCCAGTTGAAGCTGCAAGTGCCGTTCTAAACTGAACAAGATGGTCAAGATGCTGCCTAACCGAAGAAGTTTTCGTAATTCCAGTTCAATTATTTCTCACATGTGACTGCATCCACCGTCTGATGTTACTGCTTTTAATTTACCGGATGGGAGAACTGAGCAGTAAAGTTTGGAGAAGCCACAGCATTCGGGCAGTTCTTGATCATGATACGGCAACAAGAATATTTTCTAGCGTAGTGAGACCGAGATTAGTCGAACTAAATCGTTGGCAGGTTTGAAATAATTACAGGGACTTCTTGCTTTTTGAAAGACACTGCTGTATTCCGGATTTCAGGTAGGAATTGCGTTTTAAAGTTAGTTGGACTGGACAGCGTTTGGAACCACTTCAAAGACTATTTAACTGTTCGAAATTATTTACAACTGAGCCGCGTTGTCACGTTCTTACTCTAGCTATTTACTCGATAGTAAACAAAACATTTTGTACGAAATTGTTGGCGATTTTATTTAGTGACACGACTAAACTTGCTACAAATGATCACCTCTAAATATCTTCAGGTATTTTTGATAACACAGTGATGTGTAGCGGCCTCGTTTATGGAAGTAATTTCTGCTTTGATCAAAGAAGCAAAACGCAAAGCCATTTTCTTTTGCTCGGAGGTGAATAGCAAAGACTATTCACCTCCGAGCTAGCCAATCAGAACGCGCGAAAAGCACTATTCACTGGTTTGGTATATACTAATCACGTTTGTTCGACTTGTGAAAAAACTACCGATTTGTTTTCCGTAATTGTTAAGTATGATAAAATCCAGCATATATAAAAACGACCTCGCCTACGAAGCTCGGCGAATTAAGTCGTCAAGTTAGCTACTTCATGTCCTCCATTTTACCAATGCTTTGAAAACCCCTCGTTTTCCGTAAATTATTCAAATTTGCCGCGATGTAGGATTTATTTTGCACTTGGGAATTTTACGGATCATCGAAAATTGAAATGATAATGAACGATCAATGACATTCCAAGGAAATTTTCGATGATCCGTAATTCCCAAGTGACAAATAAATTCCAGAACGCGGCAAGTTTGAATAATTTACGGAACACGAGGGGTTTTCCTAGCATTTGTAAAATGGAAGACATGAAGCAGCTAAAATTGACGAGCCAAATTATCCGAGCTTCATCGACGCTACACGCCTGAAACAAGGTTAGGCCGTTTGTATATATGCTGTATTTTATCATACTTAGAAATAAGCGGAAACAAATCGGTAGTTTTTTCAAAGTCGAACAAACTTGAATATCTTTAAATTCAGAAATTACGCACATAAACATCTTGTTCTTCATTCGCTTATAGCTTTTCCTTGGAGTTTCCGATCTTTTCCGATTATTCAGCAAAGTTTTAGATAACATTAAGCTTTCCAATGATAGGTGCGATATAATAATTATTTTAGCGTTCTTGCAACAGCTGAAGAAATACACAAGCATATCATTTTGAAGTGAAAATTAAGCAGTGAACTGTGTAGCAATTTCTGTGCAGCCGTTTTTGTGGAAACTTGCTCACAGTAAACCTTGAAGTCTTGGAACTTATTGAACGTAATAAGAAAAAAATCTATCTTCGTTTTATGAAAATATTCGCGTTTTCTTAAAAAACAAGGTCTTTTAATAACGCTTGTATCTCTTAATCGTTTATTCCGATTGCCCTAGAATTAAAAGCCTTCTATAATTTGAAGATTCCTTGTTTAGATTACCAAAAATTACAGAAATCGGTTAACGCTTTCATGCGGAAAATTAGTTTTTAAAAAGGGAGCCTCCGCCCCAATAAATAACCGCGGGCCACCTTAAAATCAGTATGTTATAGAGCACAATCAACCGTCTTCTTTCCTTATTTCACTGATGAAGATTCCACTATAACAATTTCATTCTAATTTGTAGCTAGCAATTTAAGAGCGGCTGACTGTAATTATCGAGAATTCGCCGTCAAAACGGAAATTTCGGATTTCTTCATATTTGGTTGGGAGAAACCTTTTGGTGAAGTATTTACGAAAATTACCGTGATCAAACTTTCCAAGGATCGGGTTTTCGTTTTTAAGAAATTCGGCAAAACGTGTTCGCGTGAAAGCCGCGATTAAATTTTGCCGAAAATTGGTGCAAATTCAAATCGCTCGGGAAGAAAGACGGCTCAAGGTATCGAAATTATATTTTGCAGATAATTAGGGTATCCTTGCTACAACACGGAAATATAAAAAGATTGCAAGAAGATGCATTTTTACATGTCGTATATTGAAAGCATATTTTCAGCACTTCAGTAAACACTTGAAACTAAGGAGATTTGAAGGCAAAAATCTTGCCCTGGTGGTTTTTTGTGAACACTAGAAAGGCTGGCAGTGACTACACTTACCTTTATCTGCACAAAAGTGTGAATTATACTTACATTGTAGTTATGTCCTAGATGTTTGTAAAGACTGATTCGTATATTTCAGATATTTTGTTCAAACCACCCGATTCAGGCCGCAGTTATTAAAAATTAAAACTGTTTTTCCGCACGGTTGTTCTGCTTCACTCATTTCTGGTTTCACCCCAAAACAGCTGATTGTTTTAAAAAAAATTAAATAGGAATTTGAATGAAATACACATGCACCAAGCGGTCCTCGATATTACTTTTGTTATAAGCCTTGAAAAGTTGGATTTTAATTATGGTTATCGATTAGCCAAGGGTACATTGCAATTGTTTTACTAGTCTTGTTGTTTAAAACTCAGTATCAGTATCGGAGGTAAGTCATGTATGACAAACGTCAATTGAGAAAGACGAGTTGTTGCAAAGTGGAAATTATTGACAGCCGGACATACACTTCAGCAACCGTATTTTGTATATTTTATATAAAAAAAACTTAAGATTGTACACAGATATAGGAGGTGCGTATGTGGTTTCAATAAAAGTGTTTTCACTGTGGCTCGATTTTCAGATTCTTTTAAATTTTACAAGAAATATTGATTTCTAAACTATTTTGTCTTTCGGTCTCCTTTCAAAGCAGTTTTAAGATTCCTGTATAATTATATTGGCATTTCTAAACTGTTTTGACTATTTGTCTTCTTTCTTGACAGTTCTAAGATTCCTGTAGATAGATTGGCTACAGCGTGTTAACATTTCCAATTCACCAGTTCTTTAATTTACATTGATCTCTATTCTTAATTGCCGGGAAAACGGCAGACTGATAATATTACGGTATTTTAATACAAACACTTGGCTTTAATCACAGACCGGACTGTGCGAAGAAATCAATATTCTCTCACGCTGTGCATTTGATGAGGAAAAATGATATAGAGATGCAAAACTTGTCATTGCTTGGGTCTCATTATGTAATTTTGTAACAAATGAGACCCTGACCCACTGAGATATTTGGGTGGGCTTTAATTGCGTGGCCTTCTTTGGGTCTCATTATGTAATTTTGTAGCAAATGAGACCCTGACCCACTGAGACTGTATTTGGGTTTACTTATCTTTAATTAAGCGGCCTTTTCAAAGGCAATCCCATAGAAAGAATAGTCGGCTGCGTATGCTAAGATTGTATTCTAGTTTCGCATATTACAATTCATTGCTAATGCGTGCGCTGAAGAAGTACCATTAAGTTATCTTCCACTGCATGCTGAAACCCTTATATGTTCACCTAACCTATAGTACCTCCCTTTATCAGAGTTTTTCATTTAAAAGCTTCCCTGGGAAGTTGTTTTGATCTTTGGGTTTCTTCTTATTTTCTTTCTGAACGCCATTACTAATCTCAAACTTGCCCTATTATCAGAAGTTTATGACAGAAGACTCCAATCTCGTGCAGAGACGCTGCACATCAGCGGGTAACTTCAGTATTTTTGGAGCAAAATGTGGAGCATGGTAACGAAAGGCTGCGGAACTCGGGGATTTCAAGGAATCAGCCGCATGTGCCAGTTTCTGGAGCCGGAATCGCTCCAATAGGGGTTGCCAAAACCGGCTCATGTTCTGTCCCTACTGATCAGCAGATTGTGATTTTTAAGTTGTTCTTTTTTAGTTTTAACTAAAAAAATACGGCTGAAAGGATTTATTTTGGTCGCTTTAAGGTTGGAATTGGTCAAATAACAGAGTGCCAGTCTTTCATAGGTCAGTATAAATTGTTTATTACATACTGATTACATAATATGAAGCTGCTGAAGGTTAAATAGTTTGATATTACATGACTTTTTACAATAAATATAAGTACATTCAGGAGCCCAGGCCAATGGGCTCCTGGTAAATGATTATAGTTTACACGTTCTTTTCTTATTATAAATATTTCATTTTAATGTCTATGTTCTATAAAGCACAGATCCTGATATATCTCATAAGTAATGTCAATATTTGCTGTATTTATCTTATATAACAAGTCATTCCTCTGCAATAAATGCCAAGATAGATGCGATAAGCACAAAACGAGGGAAGAATGAGAGAATGACTGAATACTCAACCACGACCGCTCGAAAAGAACTGGCGAGAAATCTTTGACAGAGTCATTAGTTTACAAAAAGACGAAAACTATCCCTAATATGTTGAAATTCAAGAACAACTGGGCTAACCCTTTATCGAACAATCTAATATACAATATCAAATCACTTCTCCCGAGTTTCCAAATAAAAAAAGAAAAGATTAGTCTTCGCTCATGAGAACGGAGGGAAACTGACACTCTATATTTTTCCACATTCAGACGATCTTCTTCGCTGGACTGTTCGTTCTTTTTACTTAATTTTGTATCCATCTTGACTGTAAACAGTAAACACTGCCTGGGCAGAAGTTCCTACGTTTGGTCACGATTTTCCAGAACAAGGTCTCACGTCGTCTGTTTTGTGCATCTTGCATTTATCTTGTTGTATTTAAATGCATCACACAATAAAATATTTAATTATAATTATTTTACATTTTGCTCACTATCTCTATTCTCATTGGCTGAGAGCATACAGCTAATTCACGCTGGTATCGAATTGACGCGTCATAACTAAAGACATTAGGATTTATCATGTAATTACGCGTCATAACTACAGACACTAGGATTGATATTATGCATGTAATTACGCGTCATTTATTGACGTCATGCACGCGTACCACGCGTCGTTAGCACCAACAGCGAAAGATAAATTAAAATACTCCACAATTCGCGAGGGAAAAAGCTATAAAACACTGCGAAGTTAAGCCCGAAATGATGATTTATTTTCTTAAATGTATAATAAAACAATTATTGGATTCGGTTTTCGCAATTATCAAATAATTGTTTTTTACTAGTACTTACATTGTGACGTGATCCTTTAACAATAATAACTACATGGTAATAAAGAACGATAGTAAATAGCTACCTGTATAATAATTATAAATTTGAATTATTAAAAAAAATAATAACTTTGTTGGCTATACACAATTACTGGTAAACCCAGTAGTTTACAATGTGGGCCATATAAATACAGAAACAAACTGATTGTAAATGGACATAACATGATTAAGAATCCCAACTGGCAGGAGGCAGACCAGTTGGCTATTTTACAAGTGTGACCGAGGAGTTGAATTCGAGACTACCGAGAACCAATCCAGCTATAGTGGCAGGATGCAGGGCTTGAACCCTGGATCTCCTGATTACAGGCCCAGCGCCCTAAACAACTCGGCCACGCTGCCTCCAACTGGCAGGAAGTGAACCAGTTTAGGTATTTACATATTATTTACATAGCGATTCATTTTATGCAGACCAATTCTCCACAAGGAAAGACGGACAATGATGATGTGACTTCGCGATGCCTACTAGTTATGCAATGCATTCAAGTGGCGTCAGTTAATATATCTTCATGATCGAGAAATGATTTTCTTGTTGACAAATGAATTAAGTCGGAATGGAAAGGAAATATTTTCTGACAATATAGCAAAACATGCCAGGGTAAGCACGATTAAATTCAACAACCTTCGTCATTCATGGAGAAATTACCAAGGCATTAACTGCTTTGAATCCGTGCAAACCGCAGGTGACTCGCGCAGAAGAATTTCAGCTTGGTATGTTAAATTTGCCGTAGTTATTTTGGCCATACACGATTGATGAACTTGGGTTTTCTGAATGTTCAGGTGCTAAACATTTTAGGTGTCCATTTTAGCTGATTTCAGTTGAATGGATTGATTTTAAACACTTCTTGCAACAAGTCGGTATCTCTCTATAGATTTGTAGTCGTGTGACCAACGCTTCATTGCTCCACTGCGTAAATTTTTGTTGTGTGTTTACGAGTAGCTGTTTACGAGTGTAATTTTACGAGTAGCTTGAGTTTCGTTGAGATTTCTTCAGTACCTGCATTGTATTGTTCTTTTTTAAATGATAAATTAATTTCTTGTTTGCTTTTTAGTCGGAACGGAATGTAAATATTAGCTGAAAACGCACAATTAAATTTAAAAACCTGCGGCTTAAAAATGTTGTGAATCACGCAAACCACAAACATAACGCGACTCGCGTGACAGTAGCTCAGTAGCTGAGAGCCGTGTTTTTAGACGACGAAAAGCGTGGAATTTAAGACCCAGGTGTCAGCCGTTTAAGCGTCGTGTTTTTTCACGGGTGTTTGTTGCCTGAAAAGTAATTTAAAATGTTGTGACCGCTTGCTTTTATTTTAATCTGTAACTTTAACCGAGTTTTCTAAATAAGAAGCTTAAGAAGTTATTTAAATAGCCTGCGGGCAAAGGAAATACGAGACGTCTGCACGCAAAGGAAATACGAGACGTCTGCACGCAGGCTACCTTTTCAAATGTCAGGCTAGGCTGGAAATCATGTGATTACCTATACTTACAATTCTAAACTACGGCAGTGTTATCTAAAAGTCCCTTTTAACTCCAAGCCAATGTTCGGTTGTTGAGGATGGACCTGACGAGCAGCGGTGATCAGGGTTTACTCTTCGGCCGTAATAATGTCCAAAGTTCTGTTCATTGTCACCTATACCTGGTCTGCCATCCAAGTCGCAACCATGTGTGTAGCTGGTATAACTGTTTATGTACCACGAGCTTCCATCATTCTGGTTTGTTAGTGCAGTACAATTGTAACACTCAATTCCCCGGATGTTAAGATATTCATACAGCATGCATTCTCGACGCCATGTGTCAAATATGTCATGATTTTTCAAGTCAGCTCGTGCGTAGTCTGTGTAATTGAAGCCTTGAGAATGAAAGTTGCAGGTTACTCTCAAGTGAGTCGAGTTTCCAGCGAGATGCTGAATGTGAGGCAGAGACAAACGGTGTAAGGTCCAGTTCACTTCCAATGAATACTCGTCAACAGGATAATCAAGATTAAAAACTTTGGTGTTAAAGTGGTTCTTGTTCTCAAGAGAGAATGACTGAATGAGGGCCCAGAAAAATTCAGGTTCGGATTCCAGGTCACAGTACACCAAAAACGGCTGATTCTGAGTGTCATAAATCCTGTACTTTCCAGATGTTGAGGTGCCATTTTTCCAAATGTCTTTACAGTTTCGAGCAAGATATTTGGGTTTCTCGCACCGCTGACCAGTGTAATCGTCAGGGCAGGTACAGTTGAATCTCACAGTCTCAGGATCGCAAATTTCCCGACACACCCCTCCCTGGAAGCATGGATCTGGCTCGCAGCACTTGTTGATACAAATGTCTTTTTCAGGCATGTAACATCTTCCACCCTAAAACAAAAAAGCGATGCATTTCTCAACCACTCGAAAATATATTTAGAAATTAATGCCACTTAATACTTGAACAATCATACGTTGAAAAAGGAAATAATTATATTTGCAATTTAATTACTGCTAACGTAACTAATAGAAAGGGTAAATGTGACGACAACGCTAATTTGATTGCAAAATGCTTGCAACAAACTGAACCAAAATGACTGATGATGATAAACCGGTAAGGGTCTGACTATGGAAGCATTCAAGCAATATTGACCAAACTTCATGAATGTTCATAAATGTTATCGGGAAACATTGTGGTTTGTCAATTTTTTGCTCACGTGACTTGACGTTTCTATTGTAATTATGTTTTTACAGAGTGTTTTAGCCAAATTTGGTTTGTTTTCAGTGTAATCAGTTTAAAGGGACACTGTCCCGGCGTATTTGCTCAAAACTGTTATAAATGCATGAAATGGTCCCTAAATCTATGGAATAAGAACTTAAAGTGCACCTAACCCCAAAATTTTTTATTCGTTTAAATGAATTTACTTATAATTTGAAACTTAAATGCGAAGAAATTTTTCGATTTGGTTGAATCCTCGATTTTCTGTGCCCCGACAAAGTCTCCAAAATTGCACCAAAAACGACGCCATTTTGTTGCACGGCCGCGTTCGAGGGGAATGAGTTCTAGCGGCTGTGTGACGTCTACTCGGGAACGTTCGATCCTTCGCGTCCACTCATTTACTTAAAAAAGATGCGATACACATTCGAGAAGTGTGTAGAAACGCCTTCCAGGTGCGTTATTGGGCGTTGCAGCAGCACGCCAGATTTAGATAAAGGTATACTATACCATTTTAAAGCGATGGTCGAGAACATACGAAAAAGACGGTGGATTTTGTAAACTCAAATGAGCGAAGTGGGACTGTGCGGAGAGTCATAAATTTGAGAACTCTGGAGTTTGTCCGCGCACTTCCAGTAGACTTCCTAAGGCTATTTTCAAATCTACCCGGTCGAAGTCAACTAGCAATTCGACCAAATGTTATCTCTACCAATGACATAGCCGGCAAAATTCAGTAGCACGAGCGTGGAATCCGAGCGTTCATCCGTAGTATCGCGCAACTGTATGGCGTCAACATTTCTTCCTTGTGCGAAGCAATTCAGGAAATTTTGAGGTAAGTCAAAGACGAATTTCTTTCGAATGACTAAATAAGAAAAATGACAAAATATTTTGACTCTAAAAGTTATTTTCTGAGGCCGGGAAATAAGCAGTGCGACAGCCGTGTGTGTACAGATCGTAACATCTATGGGTATCAATGCGGACCACCGAGGGAACATACCCACTTCGCTTATCGAGGAAGAAAAAGTCATTTATTTCACGGTTTTTACTTGAAAATTAACTTGATTCACTATGGTGGTTATTTGGAATAGTAACGACAAACGTTTCTGGATGTCAAAACTGTAGTGATGTGGCTTGTTTCCTTTCAGTTTGTTTTCTGCGGCTGAAATTTTCAGGCCCGCGCGCGAGCAAGCCGATTTTCAATCGATCGACTGTCTCTTGGCTGCGCCTCAAGCAACTCTTAATACACTTCTCTATAAACTCTCGATAGACAACCTTTAAGCATGGACCAATACTTAAATAGAACTGAGCCAAAACAAGCTTTATTGGATGGCATATTGGTAAACTGTAACCTCGCTAAACAGACATCTACGAAAGCATCTAAACAAAAGCCTCGAGCGAGAATTCTTACAACTGCGACGGTTACTTGGCTGTTGCAAACATTAAATGGTGAAAAGCTGGCATTTAACAGAATAACCATTGCTTTACGAAATGCATACTCGAAAAAGCAAACATATAAATGTCTAAAACGCTCGTCGGAGTAGCAAAGTTTATAGGTGACACGAATATTGCTTACCATTGACTGGCTTCTTCAGTGCTATCTAAGCGGTCCTTGAGCTTTCTTTTCGGCTCTTCATTCGCTTTGACCTCCTTTTCACATTTATTTGTCCATTCCAGGTCTCGAAGCGGTTCATCTGCGAAGATTTCTTCCTCATTGCCGCTTGAAGTATTGATTGAGGAACGCATATTATGTATAAATCACGCGTCGATTCCAGCTCGATTTCTACTTCAGAAATGAAGTTTATTTCGGAGTAATTCGAATCGGAACTTAACTTTGACTCCGAAGATGAAGAACGCACAATTTCGAAACAAAATTCTTCAGTTTAAGTCCCAAAAGACATAGAAATGATCCCTTTTATGTTCAATTATCCCAAACAAATACAGAGAAATGACAGAGGCGCTATATTGTGTGGTTCCCGAGTAGACGTCATAACTCGGCACCAGACTCCAGACTCCCTATACGCGGTCGTGCAACACATCGAACGTGACTTCAGCAGAGCATAGAAAATCGAGGATTCAACCGAATCCAAATTTTTTTTCGCAGAAATGCTTCGAATTACATGTAGATTTATTTAAGCGAAGACAATTTTTTGGGGTTAGGTGCACTTTAATAAACTCTAACTAAATGATAAAAAGCAATTTCTTCAAGAAATTCCATACTGCAACAAAATGTTTGCAAAATTTCAAAGATTTCCGAGCCAAATTTGAAACTTTGAAAAACTGACATCGTAACGTTTTTTCAAAAATCCATATTGCTATCCATTTCCATCCTCGCTGTCGTTTGTTATCCTCACTTCCTAATGGGTTCCTGTCATTTGTCGAGTGCTATTCTACAGAATTAAACCATTATTGTTCAACTTCCTATGATGTAGATTTGTTTCTGAGCTTCCCCAAATCATGCTAAAATCAGGACAGTGTCCCTTTAAGTTTAATAATGGGAAGTTTCTATCAAAATATTAACATATTTTACATCCTTGTATTTTTTGTATTTCAAATCAATTTCGGAGATTTTCAGTTATTTTTGAAAAATGTTGAGGATTTTTAAAATGCAGAACATCTTTTCAGGGGGATATGACGTCATAATTGACATGCGACTCTCGCTGAAATAAACGTTTTCGGAGGATGTACACACCTCATAAGTAGCCTGCGTGCAGACGTCTCCTTTTCCTTGCTTCTCGCGGAAAAGTGACGTCTGCGAAACGGCGTTCCTAATCGTGTTCCAGTGTCCCGCTGTTTCTCCAGAATTCGGGGACCGCGCTCTGATTGGTTGCTTGACAGTAGGCATTGTTTAGAATCAACTCGGATTGGCTATCGTCCGAAATACTCAAGATAATTTATGCTGCATGAATTCAACGGAGCTAAAACATGTCGGCGATGTTCGGTGATGTCGTGTGATTGTGTGTTGTGTTTTTCGCCGATCGTGAATCATAACGACTAACAAATCTTAATCAATGTCGCGGAGAATTTAAATATTATGAAGAAATCCTTTCTCTGCAGTTTGCAGTTCACTTAACATCGCCGTACATCTGTAAACAACCCAATGCGTTGGAAAGCTACGAAAGCGAAGATGACTTTACAATAACTTGCGAAAAATCGAAGAGGAACTTTTAAATGACTTCAGTTCTAAAGCTTGCAGGGCGGGACTGACAGTTACTGTAAAGAAGAAGGCCCAAAAACTTGGAAAGGACAGTGTGGAAACATCGGCTTCTCCAGAGAAGCGAATTATTTTGGACGAATCGTAACAGTCGAACTTGAATATCAACCGGCGCGTGAGGATTCTGTTGAAACACTGGACAATTCGCATTGTATTACTCCTGTTAGACCTGTGATCTTGAAGCGATCAGATCAAGATCCTGCCTCTGTAAATACGGTAAACGTAAATAAAAATGTGAGGTTAAATTTATGCGAAATTTAAAACCCGAACAGCAGGGTGCTGGAACACGATTAGGAACGCCGTTTCGCAGACGTCACTTTTCCGCGAGAAGCAAGGAAAAGGAGACGTCTGCACGCAGGCTACATAAGTTTCAGTACCATAATTTGAATAGATGCATGGGGTCCCCCAGGCAGAACTAGTACAGTTCTTGAGGATAGAATCAATATTTCCAAGATATATCAAGGATATATATTATTTTTCCTTAGCAACCATTTGAGTGCAATTCAGTGCTCCCCCCTGATAATTGCCAACATTTTCTTTGATGTAGTTGTTTCGCGAAGCAAAACATAAAATGTTTCATTTTTCTGTGTATTCTCACCTCGACACTGTAGCTCCTCACCAAATCATAATACAGAGCTCCTTGTTTGTATTTCAATGCAGCTGGCTTCATTTCTTTATTGACATCATTCAGCTCACAGTTGTCTTCCCGAGTGTTTTGTAAATAGTTTATAGAGACACACAGACACTCGTCTCTGCACTCCATGTGGCATTGGGCGGCGCTCTTCGCAGTGATCCTTTTTAACCACGTGACCTTCAAGGGCGTTGTCATGGACAACATCTTGATCGATGACAAACTTGAAATTCTGACAATTTCCTTGACATGTCGCACATTCGACAAAGCGCGTTAGCTTAAGAAGAATGACCAATGCTGCCAATGCCAACATCTTTGACTCGGTGATCATCTACAAAATAAATATATATTCACTTTGAAAGTTTTAAAAGTTACATGAACCTTCTCCAATTTGTGAAGTACACTATAACTGATAACGTACATGTTCTTCAGGCGGAAAGCACATACCCAGTGTACAGTGTAGATGAAAATCGTTTAGTTATATCTACGCCTGTACTGAATTTTAAAGTTTTCGGATGAAGAATTCAATCAGTGACTGACATATAGGAAATACATACTAAGCATCTGCAAATTGTTTTAGTAGTCAACGTTAACGATCAGAATTAGTATTATTTTTGGTTATGGAACATATTACCAGCATTGCCATAATTCAGTTTGCTCTCTGGTAAAAGCCGTAATATTCGTTGGATGATTGTTAGGTTAACAATCGGCAGTTGAGCCACATCATAAAGCCTATGATCATGAATTGATGAAAATGGAATACGATTTGAGAAATGCATGTAGCAATGCGTTTTTTCCTTTGATGGATCATCGCAATTTACCTTTTTATCAAGCTTCAACCGACAAGTTTCCATCCTTGGTGATTTTTACACCAAGGTCATGAATTACTTAAAATTTACTTTACAAGTTTGACGTTGTAAGGACGATATCTTCATCGACAAGAGTAAATCAAGATATTCGTAAGCTTCCAGAAACTGTTCAAAACTATCGAAATTCAATTCTGCATGCACATTCTGATATCATGACGATTTAAAGGAGCTATGACACGATATTTTAAGCCATTTGTTTGCGAAGAGCAAAATCACCTTCAAATTGAGGAAAGCCTCAAAATAATAGTTTACTAAGGTAGAAAAACACAAGGATGGTTTAGGATGGAGAAGGTCAAGACGGATTGCGAACGACAAACTTGAAAAAAATGGCCAATTCTTTCAAGATCCGTGACGTAGCTCCTTCATACACAGTCGGGATATTTTTGATACATGTATAGTGCGTCTGAAGTGGCTAACAGTAAATATACATACGTACCTTCATCTGTGATTATACCTCAATTAATCTTGAACCAAAGCCGCCGTGTGAATTCTGCAGTCAAAGTTTGCGAGGCAACGTTTATGGCGATTCATCTCCAGACACTTATTAAAAATTAAAGCTGTTTTGTTCATATAGTTGGTCTATTTCATTAATTTCTGGTTTCATCTCAAACAGCGCCCTATTGTTAAATTAATTAAAGAGATAGTAATTAAATCCCACAATCTATGAAACAACTCGTGTCAGTCAATTAAATTTTTAGATTTAATTACTGGCTTCTTAGAACGTGCACTTCTCGGACTTTTTATTGTGCGTCGCTTTTACAGTGCGACTACTGTAACCGGGGCCTTCAGACAATGTAACGGGGACAATCTCTTCCAATAGTTGATGCAGCGTCGTATATATGTCGTATAATAGACAATTTATTCAGCGGAAAGTTGTGTAATACGGCTGGGCATTTTTACTCGTCAATGTATATTTTTTCTCGCCTAAAGGCTCGAAAAAATAAAAACTGACTCGTTAAAAAACTCAGCCGTATTACTTTCCGCTGAATAACGTCTTTGTATCGCGTGGGAAACTCCCATCTGTTGCATGCCAAGATAATATTTGTGCATGCTTATTGGGCAACCAATTCGTCCAAAAATGGGCGGTTCGAGTAACTTTACAAAACATAACCGGAGATAATGTTTGATAAGGAAACGAATGCTGTGTTTTCTCGGGTATTTTTTATTTATGACGTTGTGGAAAAATGAAACTGTTTTGAAATGAATTTCCCATTCATGAGTAATTAATGAGAATCATCAATCAATGGATAAAAAAACCTTTTCAAGTTGTTTTGAAAGAAGATGGAGTAAAACAATTGTGAACTTTTTCATTCGACAGATGAATGCACTTTCAAATTATCTTGAGGAAAAAGTAAAACAATTGTGATCACTACTCGATGTCAATAATTACAGTGCGACTACTGTGACCGGGACCACGCGACACACTATAAACCAATCACGGGGCAGAAATCCAACATTTGCAATTGGAGCCAATCAAATGACGAGTACGGAACAATGAAATTTTTTATCTTGTTTGTTCGTGACAAAGTAAACAAGTTTGTGTTTTGGACCGTATAGTTTATTTCATCAGTACGATTTGAAAGTACATATATGTGATGTCCGAAGAATGAAGAAGAAATTCCAAACTGCGTGACGAAAGTGAACTATGTGGCTAATGTGATATGTTGTCTCAATATTATACACACTGGTTAAACGAAATTTACATCATCTAAATGAGAATCATGCACCGTAACAAACATTGCTGGAAAATAATTACTATTTATTATTTATTTATTATTTTCACGCTATATTCGTGACGGCTATCATGAAGATATTACCGAGAGAAATTGTAGCTTCAACTCTTTACAATATTATTTTTATTATCTCATTCCTATAAACTAAATTCGATTTTGAGACGACATGGGAGAAAATATATTCCGTATTGGGCGGAGTCGCGAAGCGACGGAGCCCAATACGGAATATATTTTCTCCCAACTAGCCGTCATTATAAAGCCGTAATGTCGTCTCAAAATCGAATTTAGTTTTGTATCGCGATTCAAACATTTTTGGACAAATTAAAAGGAAAATTAAGATCAGTTGTTGTTGATTGAAATAGAAATTCCCACTATACGCGACGAAATGTGCACGAATTTGAAAGCATTTTATCGTTTCGAAGAAAGTCGGACTTTTTTTCGCCGGTAAATTCATTATGGAAACAAAAGCAATTCAGAATATGTCCCACAAAGTTTTCTAAAGTACCAAACAGCGATGAAATGGGAAAAGAATCAAATTTTGCACCGAAAAAGTTGATTTTACAATTTAGAGGCGTGCACAATCGCGAAAGCAAGTGAAAACGGTAAACAAACTCTTACAAGAAATAAATGACTTTTAATACTCACCATACGCTAACTTTTAGATTGAGCAAGTTGTACCGGCGAATAAAGTACTCCATAAATGAGCAAATGACAAGATATAAACGATTGCCGACGAGTTCATCGAAGAAAACTTTTGAATTTCGATGCGTACGTGAGGAACCCAATTCAGTGCCCCGGTGCCAATCTGTATCTTCAGAACCAATCACCGACCCGCATTTGAGACGACATTACCGCAAAACAATGTCGTCTCACTCGTAAGCAAAACTATAGGTGGATCGCGATACTTAAGATTAATCTGATGGATTCGCAATGTGAAACAAAACCAAATTGAGGACGATATAAGAAAATTATATACCCAAGATTCCTTATTTTCAGCACTTCGGTAAACACTTCAAACTGAGGAAACTATTGAAGGATAGGGGTTTTTGTTTAAAGTAATACAAAATATGATGTTCTAATGAGTCCTGTATTGCTCTATATTCCTATAAAATGATAATTAAAAGGTCAAGTGTCGTGTCATGTTTTCCACTCGTGCTAATGTCAACATGAAAGGAATGAAAGCATTCAAGCGAAATTTTTTCACAGAGTACATCCCTAAGCTTTCCATTTTTTAATCAGATTCTACTTCTACTTCTATTTCACAAATCACAGTGGCACAATAAAATGTATTGACTAGTTCTGGATCATATATTTTGTGAATTGCATCGAAATTTTGCAAGGGCCCTATGAGAAGCAATGGTATAAAATTTTCTAATCTGATGGAATGGAATTTCGATCCAAAGTCAATAATTTATGCAACCACATTTGGGATGGATTGTTTTCTGTGAATTTAAGAGCGGCTGACTCTAATTATTGAGAATTCACCGTCAAGACGGAAATTTCGGATTTCTTCATATTTGGTCAGGAGAAACCCTTTGGTGAACTATTTACGAAAATTACAATCAAAATTTCCAAGGAGTTTTCGTTTTCAAGAAATTCGGCAAAACGTGTTCGCGTCAAAGCCGCCATTTAAATTTTGCTGAAAATTGGTGGCGTATTCAAATCGCTCGGGAAGAAAGACGGCTCAAGTATCAAAATTATATTTGCAGCTAAGTAGGGTATCCTTATTACAACGCGGAAATATAAAAATATTGCAAAAAGATGCATTTTTACATGTCGTATTGAAAGCATATTTTCAGTACTTCGGTAAACACTTGAAAACTGAGGAAACTTGAAGGCAAAAATCTTGCCCTGGTGTTTTTTTCTAGAAAGGCTACACTTACACTTACACTTACACTTACCTTTATCTGCACAAAAGTGTGAATTATACTTACATTGTAGTTATGTCCTAGATGTTTGTAAAGACTGATTCGTATATTTCAGATATTTTGTTCAAACCACCCGATTCAGGCCGCAGTTATTAAAACTTAAAACTATTTTTCCGCACGGTTGTTCTGCTTCACTCATTTCTGGTTTCACCCCAAAACAGCTGATTGTTTTTAAACAAAAATTAAATAGGAATTTGAATGAAATACACATGCACCAAGCGGTCCTCGATATTACTTTTGTTATAAGCCTTGAAAAGTTGGATTTTAATTATGGTTATCGATTAGCCAAGGGTACATTGCAATTGTTTTACTAGTCTTGTTGTTTAAAACTCAGTATCAGTATCGGAGATAAGTCATGTATGACAAACGTCAATTGAGAAAGACGAGTTGTTGCAAAGTGGAACTTATTGACAGCCGGACATACACTTCAGCATAGTTAATAGAGGGAAATGGTTATGAAGCCCGGCAAACTTCAAAGGAGCAAAAAAAGACGCCAAGATTTATGTTGGAAGGTCCACGACCCTGCACATCTTTTGTTTGCGCTCATACGCTATGCATGAATTACGTAATCGAAACGTTTCTATTGGTTAGTTGCTTGAACACACGTAAACACCTATTGTATTTTGTCAGGTTTGTGCAGGGTCAAGGCCAAAAAAAGCGAACAAAAAAACAAAGACTTTTGTCGGGCTTCATAACCATTAATTTTATTAACTATATGAACTTCAGCAACCGTATTTTGTATATTTTATATAAAAAAACTTAAGATTGTACACAGATATAGGAGGTGCGTATGTGGTTTTAATAAAAGTGTTTTCACTGTGGCTCGATTTTCAGATTCTTTTAAATTTTACAAGAAATATTAATTTCTAAACTATTTTGTCTTTCGGTCTCCTTTCAAAGCAGTTTTAAGATTCTGTATAATTATATTGGCATTTCTAAACTGTTTTGACTATTTGTCTCCTTTCTTGACAGTTCTAAGATTCCTGTAGATAGATTGGCTACAGCGTGTTAACATTTCCAATTCACCAGTTCTTTAATTTACATTGATCTCTATTCTTAATTGCCGGGAAAACGGCAGACTGATAATATTACGGTATTTTAATACAAACACTTGGCTTTAATCACAGGCAGGACTGTGTGAAGAAATCAATATTCTCTCACGCTGTGCATTTGATGAGGAAAAATGATATAGAGATGCAAAACTTGTCATTGCTTGGGTCTCATTATGTAATTTTGTAACAAATGAGACCCTGACCCACTGAGATATTTAGGTGGGCTTTAATTGCGTGGCCTTCTTTGGGTCTCATTATGTAATTTTGTAGCAAATGAGACCCTGACCCACTGAGATATTTGGGTTTACTTATCTTTAATTAAGCGGCCTTTTCAAGGGAATCCCATAGAAAGAATAGTCGGCTGCGTATGCTAAAATTGTATTTTAGTTTCGCATCGATTACAATTCATTGCTAATGCGTGTGCTGAAGAAGCACCATTAAGTTATCTTCCACTGCATGCTGAAACCCTTATATGTTCACCTAACCTATAGTACCTCCCTTTTTCAGAGTTTTTCATTTAAAAGCTTCCCTGGGAAGTCGTTTTTGATCTTTGGGTTTTCTCTTATTTTCTTTCTGAACGCCATTACTAATCTCAAACTTGCCCTATTATCAGACGTTTATGACAGAAGACTCAAATCTCGTGCAGAGACGCAGCACATCAGCGGGTAACTTCAGTATTTTTGGAGCAAAATGTGGAGCATGGTAACGAAAGGCTGCGGAACTCGGGATTTCAAGGAATCAGGCGCATGTGCCACAGTTTCTGGAGCCGGAATCGCTCTAATAGGGGTTGTCAAAACCGGCTCCTGTTCCGTCCCTACTGATCAGCAGATTGTGATTTTTAAGTTGTTCTTTTTTAGTTTTAAACTCACAAACTACGGCCGGAAGGATTTATTTTGGTCCGTCGGCTTCCTTTATCAGTTCACTTAAAGTGCTACTACGATCAAAATTAAGTATTTTCTTTCGCGGTTTTTTTTAGACAATTTAATTATTTGGGTAATGAAATACAACACGCTAGAAATCTGACCAGAAAGTACAAACACGGCAGAAAACCATCCCGCGAAAATCTCGTAAAATTTCGTAAAATCCATCCGCCATTGATCAGTTCGCAAACGTCGCGGCCCGCGATTTTTTCCATTAGCGGTCTGTTCATGACGTCATCCAATCAAGTTGCCTTCGAGCGAAGTGTTGCAGTTATATGGAAGAAACACAACAGCGCCGATGTTGGTGAACGTATTCGCGTTGTCTTTCGCCGTAAATGACCCAGAATTTAATTGAAATAAGAAGTATGTCGGCCCTTTTTCTGAGCTTTGCTATGCACTAAAGAAAGAAAAGAGCAGCGCGCTAGTGGAACCACGAGAAGCGACCAAAGGCAAAGATCAAAGATACGAATCTTCGCTCTACAGTTCAGACAAAGTAAACAAGCGAAGCTTTGAAATATTAGTCCATTCTGAGGAGTTTCATTCAGCTGACAAAAACAACCTCCCGTAGTCCCCGTGAGCACATACCCAACAGCCCGGTCCGTAGTTAAACTGCTGATCAATAAGTCATCAGACGATATCATCCGTAATAAGCTTATCTTCGTCTTCGATTTGAGCAGCGTGATGAGGCTCTTTAAACCAGCACTGAGTAGGCAAGTTGCGCGAAGAAATTCTGGCTTTTGAGACTCCTGCTGCTAGCATAGTCGACACAATACGTTGGATGTATCTTCTGTGTGAAGAAAAAGCATTCTACGTTGATAGAAAGCTCTAGAACCTCGTCGATATACAATACAACATGAAATCAGCCTTCGCGCACAGAAGAAGAAGCCATATTTGTTTCGAATTGGTTTATTGGATGACGTCATTGTCCTCTCGTCCCAATCCTTATTTACGCGCTCGGACATTTTTGAATCCAGCAATGGCGGCAAGTCGAAGTTGGAAAGTAGAGTTAAAATAATCGGACTTCCCGTGAGAATTTTGACTTGATATTTGGCACATTTACTATTTGGTGGTTAAAGTTTCGAAATCCGAAGAGAACAGGAGAAGTGTATTTTTGATCATAGTAGCACTTTAAGAAGATTCATCCGTAACAATATTTTTTATAAGGATAAAGTATGTCGTTGACAGAAATAATTCACCTCAAGTTAGGCTGCATATTTGCTTTGGATGGAAATCCCATTTCATCAGATTGAAAAATAGTATATCATGATGGTCGAACAGTTCCACTGCTTCTCCGATCATGGATAAAAAATGATCCAGCACTTGCAAAATTCTAATGCAATTGTCAACTTGATGATGCAGGAGTAGTCAGTACATAAATAATAGTATGACGGCTGTAACACTAGAAAGGCTAGCAGTGCCGGACTACACTTACCTTTATCTGCTGTAGGTGTGAATTCTACTTGGTTCTGGCGGAGATGCATGTAACGACTGATTCTTTTATTACAGGTATTTTGGTTATGCACGTTCAAATTAAGCCTCTATTCAGGGCAGTTATTAAAAATTAAAAATGTTTTTTATGTATGATTGCTCTGTTTCATTCATTTCTGGTTTCATAATAAATACCTTTCACCAGCAGACAATCTCGCCCTAAGGTGCTTTTCAGGATGGTCCTGGGTAAAAATAACTTGAAAAACTAACGGAAAGCCAAAAACAGAAATAAAATGATTAAAAAACTTATATATACAGTCCATAAAAATACTACAAATCTTAATCTTATTCGCCCAGAATGCCATTGTCTTTCGCGACATGTGCTTACAGCGCCCAGTTTTCCAACGGGCGGCGTAATAATTTGCATATCTAGAACTAATCGACTGTGATTGGTTAACATGTTTAGCTTTGGGAATACTTGAGTCTCTTCGCAGATTTCAGCTGCTGTCAATCAAACGGTTGAATGCGTGAAGTAAATCCCAAGGTGTGATAAAGTTAAACAATAGCGCTCTAATTAAAGGCGGGCCGCGCTCTTACGACTGAATAAACTGATAGACTCCCGATGGTTTTAAAACGCTACATGTATCTGAATTATCTGAAATAGTTTCATGTAAGAACAGGCGGTTTTAAAAGCGGTGTTCAAATAGCGAGCTAATCTGCGAGCCGGTGAATTTTTCGGCGTTCTAATTTACTCTTCGTCTTATAAAGTGGTTTTCGCGCAACCCCGTAGACTGACCGTAAAAAGAATAAGGAGCGCTAACACTGCATGAAATGACATGTATAAGGAGGTATAATGAATCCGTACACGTATTGGTATTGTATACGGGGAGGTATACTGACGTATACGGATACCGATGTATAAGGGCTGTATAAGGAGCAGTATATCTTTGATTCCTTATACTAGTGTATACTGTTCCGTACAGATTACCGTACACAAAGTACAATGATACCGTATATGAAATGATAAAATAGACACATTCGCCGGTAATTATATTGAAGAAACGATGGCTAACTCAGCTACTTCTTTGCACAAATGTTTGCGTTATAATTACAATGCAATGCGAGAAATGAGTAATTTCGTGGAATTTACGGGGTCCTGATATTTCATGACACTCGACGAATCCTAGATCCGAACGTGACGTGTCAGGATACACGGCGTGTCGTTGAGTGTCGTTGAGTGTCGTTGAGTGTCGTTGAGTGTCGTTGAGTGTCGTTGAGTGTCGCGGCGTGTCAGGGCAAATCGTGGCGGATTTCCGCGTTTCAAGAAATTTCAGATCTCAGCTCTGATACTAACGGCAAAGCCAGTAATTATACATGAATCAGCCAAACTACTAAATCGCGTAAAGGTATTATATACGCATCTTTACGCTCGTTTACGTATCGCGTAAAGGTATTCTATACGAATCTTTACGCTCGTTTACGTATCGTTGAGTGTCGTTGAGTGTCGCGGCGTGTCAGGGAAAATCGTGGCCCGAGTACGCGGATTGCTGCGTTTCAAGAGATTTCAGATCTCAGCTCTGATACTAACGACAAAGCCAGTAATTATACATGAATCAGCCAAACTACTAAATCGCGTAAAGGTATTATATACGGATCTTTACGCTCGTTTACGTATCTCGTAAAGGTATTATATACGGATCTTTACGCTCGTTTACGTATCTAATTGAACCCGTACAATTAATGTGTCGTTGAGTGTCGTTGAGTGTCGTTGAGTGTCCATAGAAATTCGAGTCATTTCATTCACGCGATACTTTATGCCTGCGGTTTTGCTCATAATCTACAGAGCATGCTCGTTGGTGTCGGATTGCCAAAACAACATGGCGTGACCCGGAAGGTACAAAGAGCGTGTAGATTATATCGTGTTAAATAACCTTTCTTCTGCGGATTTAGAAACTGTTTTTTATAAGGAAAAGGAAGTATAAGCCCAGAGGAAAATTATATCTAGCGGAGAGACTGATTCGTCAACTTCCTGCCGGCTACGGTAATTTTTTGCAGGGAATTAGTAACGTTTTCGCTGCTCGCGGTCGCTTAATAAATCAGACATGGTTTGAACCTACAATAGATATTCAGTAAAGCAAAGCGTTGCGGCTGTTATAGCAATGTCGTGAGATTTGAATTTGAATTGCAAAGCGGAATATTTAGGATACAACCACGTTTCGCTCCCGATTTCGTAACTTTCCTGATTTAAAATTCATAGATTATTTAGTCGCCTGCTGTACTTATGAACAGCGAATTTGCACATAAAAACGCGTGGTTACATTTACAAAATGGCTACCAAAACAACGAAGGAGAGAGGAGATATGGCCGACGTTTTCTCTCTTCCTCGCGTTGTTATGACGAGTATGTTTTTCGCAGCGGCTTGGGACATTAAACAAATATTGTCTTTCAAAACTGCTGATTTGTCCGAACTTGCCGATCGATCTACGGGATATTTCGGTCAGTTTCTGAAGCATTGTCCTTAGACGAAGCTGTCTAGAATGGGGGAAGATGAATTCATACAAGATTTGAGCTCCAAAATAGTGCTTTCGGTGAGTAATATTTGAAGAAAGAAGGATTGAGCTCGATTACCGGACGTTCTTCTATTTAAATGCGTGCCTGTAAATTTGTCATTTCGGCCTTGTCTTTCGTTTATGATTTAGAAGTGCAGTCGAAGCAGTGAAAGTGGAGCTGGCCGTTTACGGGAATGATTCTCGTAAGCGAGAGTTCAAACGGGGTTTTGTTAAGGCCGCTTACGAGTTTAACTCAGAGAGCTTTGACTATAGTCTCTTTTACAAAATACAGGGGTTTTTTAATATGCAGTATGTTTTATAACAGGCAATATAAAATGCTTACTTCGAGTTTATGAAGCATTGTCTGCTTGCCACGTCAATTTCAATGCTAATTGCGGCGGCGTGCGCACTAGTGTTTGCGGAGGCGGAGTTTAGAATATATTAATGTTCCCGCGGGAAGTTTAAACTAGGTCACTGGTGTTCTCCTGGGAGTCTCCATACAACAAATTTGGAGAGAAAGCTAAGATGCAGAGTAGACGTTTTTGAAATTCGCGTTTTGCGGGCACTTCCAAATGTTGCAATCCCTTGAAAATTTCTATGACACTTCTTGTGATGCCACATAAAAATAACCATATGGGAAAATAGAAATCCAGCAGTTACGAAATGATAAATTACGCCTCAAAGTGCGCCAAAAGCGACTTCTCGTACAAGCAGGATGCTGGAGTATGCAATTTTTGTGGCAAATTTGCGACTTCTTATAGAAGCGCAAAAAGAAAACGACATGGTGCACTATTTAATTGATATCTCTTCTATAAAAGCCATATGGGAAAAAGTCGTTTCAAAAAAGTAGTTTGTCAGTAAACAAGTAAAACGTAAGCCCTTCTGGACATTTTTAGGCCATTTTCTCTATTGTTTGACGCACGTTTTCCTTAATTAGCTTTCAAATTTAGGCGCCAGCGTCTCCAATAAGTGTCCCGGATGTGTCGCTGCATTCTGGGCGAGTGAGTGAGTTACAGGTATTTTGGTTATGCACGTTCAAATTAAGCCTCTATTCAGGGCAGTTATTAAAAATTAAAATGTTTTTATGTATGATTGTTCTGTTTCATTCATTTCTGGTTTCATAATAAATATCTTTCACCAGCAGACAATCTCGCCCTAAGGTGCTTTTCAGGATGGTCCTGGGTAAAAATAACTTGAAAAACTAACGGAAAGCCAAAAACATAATAAAATGATTAAAAAACTTATATATACAGTCCATAAAAAATACTACAAATCTTAAAATCCAAAAAAAGGATAAAATGCAGTTGATAAATATTAAAATTCCAAAGAGCTGGTTGTTTTTAGAAATTAAATTGGAATTCAGCATATGAAATACAAGCACCATGTAGTGTGCGCAATATAACCTTTTGTTCTAAGCCTTACAAAAGTTGGTTCAGTGTTACTAATGGTTATCGGTTAGCCGATTAAAGGCTTTATCAATATCGGAGATAAGTCACGTATGACAACGGTAATGAAAGACCGCTAACACAAACTGTTGTAAAGGGTAAACTCATTGACAACCACATACAATTCAGAAACCGTATTTGTATGCGTTTTCAATAAAAGTGTTTTAACTGCCGCCCGATTTTCAGATTCTTTTAAATTTTTCAAGAAAGTATTTCTAAACTATTTTGTCTATTTCTCTCCTTTCTAAGAAGAGTCTAAGTTCCTGTCAGACAGATTGGCTGCCGCGTAATTAACGCCATTTCCAATTCACCAGTTGATTTCTTAACATTGATCTCTATTCTTCATTGATTGCTGGAAACGGCAGACTGATAATAATAATACGGTATTACACACTCGTCTACTACGCCATGCATAATAATAACTATACGAACGATAAAAAGTACGGCTCGGATTAAAAACAAAACGCGATCCGGCTTAAACAACCATCCTGTGGCTTTAATCACAGGCCGGACTGTGTGAAAAAAAAAACCCAATATTCTCTCACGCCGTGCTTTGATGAGGAAAAATGATAGAAATTCAAAATTAATTTGTATTGCTTGGGTCCCATTATGTAACTTAATTTGTAGTAAATGAGACCCTGAGTGGCCCACTGAGATATTTGGGTTGTCTTTAATTACGCGGCTTTGCCAAAGGCCATCCCATACAAAGAATAGTCAGCTGCGTATGCTAAAATTGTATTTTATTTTCGCCTATTACAAATCATTGCTAATGCGTGCGCTGAAGAAGTACCATTAATTTATCTCCCACTGCATGTTGAAACCTCTATATATTGTGCCCTGATATTGTGAAATAAACCTTATATATTATTTGAATCAAAGATAATTGACGATATTTTGGGTTAAACTAACCTATAGCGTCTTCTTTTTCGGATTTTTTTCATTTAAAAGCTTCCCTGGGAAGTTGATTTGATCTTCAGGTTTCTTCTTATTTTCTTTCTGAACGCCATATCTATAATCTCAAACTTGCTCTATTATCAGACGTTCATGACAGAAGACTCCAATCTTGTGCAGAGACGCAGCACATCAGCGGGCAACCTCGTTCCCAGGGTCTCTCATCTTCCCACAAACTTCAGTATTTTTAGAGCAAAATGTGGAGCATGGTAACGAAATGCTGCGTCACTCGTAATAATAAAGTGTTTGTGGATTTCAAGGAATCGGGCGCATATCATGGTGTCGAATGCAAACTTGAAGATACACCAGAAAACTATCTAAACTATTGCAACGAAACGTAACTGGGCTACGAATTTGTGCCCATATTTCAGCTCTTTTGATAGGAGCCTAAATATCTGATTTCTGGTTCCATGAAATAATTTTCGCGAATTATCATCACTCTTCGTTATCATGCACAGTGTGTCAAAAACAAATCATATCATATCGCGCATGCTCCGTATATCGTGCTCACGAGATGGAATGTTGTTCGTCGGGGGAACACCAGTAGATGTTGAAATCCCGCCTCCGAGACGGACTGAGCCCGCGGTGTTAGTTCCTTGCTGGCGCGGCTTTCGGAGTACTCGTGAGTGTTCTCGCTTGTTTCCGATTGTATAAAAAGCTTCGGAAACTCTTCGAGTGCTTCTACAAAGATTTGCCAAACCGGCTCATTTCTACTGATCAGGGCCCGGTTGTTCGAAAGCCGATTAACGCTAATCCAGGATTAAAAGTTAATCGAGCTTTTAATTTCTCTTGTATAAAAGTGTTTTTCTCTGCTCATGTTTTGTTATGTTTAAGATTAGTCAAAGTCAAAACAGAAAGACAAAAAATATAAACAGAAAACCTCACTGAAAAGTTACAAAACTGAAATCAAAACTCGCGCTAATCCTGGATTAGCTTAATCGTCCTTTGAACAACCCGGCCCAGTAGAATGTGATTTTTAAGTTTTTTTTTTTTAGTTTTAACTCAAAAACGGCGGCTGGAAGGATTTATTTTGGTCGCTTTAAGGTTGGAATTCACCCGTCGAATAACAAAGTACCTACACGTTCTTTTCTTATTATAAATATTTCATTTTAATGTCTATGTTCTATAACGCGCAGACCTGGTATATCTCATAAGTAAAAGGTCAATACTTGCTGTATTTATCTTACATAACAAGTAATTAATCTACAATAAATGCCAAGATAGATGCGAGAAGCACAAAACGTATACTTAAGGTGGCTGGTAACGGTTTACAGCCCTTGCGCTTTGATTGATCGATACTACCATCATGTTAAAATAAAGGTGTCAAACGGTTGCCTAATCATCGGTGAACAAGTTATGATAATATTTGTGACATAATAGGTTACCATACAGGCCCGTAGACAGAATTTGAATGGGGGGGGGGGGGGGGGGGGGGCGTTTGAGTGGCAAAGTTGGGGTCGTACGAGCGCCTAAGGCACGAGCTACTAGGGGGAAAGATTAGGTTGTCTGAGACTGCATTTTGTGCGTTTTGAAGGCAGTATGATATGAAACCAGGCAGCCAAAAGCAAACGTAAAAACATGAATATTTCTGGAATTGTTCAGTTAAAGAAAATACCGATGAAAGAATACTAAAAATACATAATGCGGATCTTCGATTAAAGAAATTTTTAAGCCAAAGGAGTGAATATTTGGATGAAAATGACTTGCTTGATGTTGTCTTTGTTGATGAAGACGATATGTAAACACGTTCAAAGCTGCAATTGTTTGATTCAGACTTCATTTTCAAACCAAAAGGTGGACTATAGGTGGACCTCCACAGCCCGTGGGGGGTGCGGACGCACCCATCGCACCCCCCCCCCTCCCTACGGGCCTGCCATAGCAACAGTATTACCTGTCAAAAACACCCTTATTTTTAGCTTTAAGTGCTTATAACTCAAAAACGAGCCCGGCGACCCCATTTTTTATAATTGAATAATGATCAGCATATTAAGATACAACTTTTTGCAAAATTTAAAAAAATTATGCGGAGGGAGTTCAGAGCCACCTTAAATTTTCGAAAATTTAAGGTGGCTCTGAATTCCCTCCGCAGTCTTTGGTCATGAGAACGCAAGGAAACTGACACTCTATATTTTTCCACATTAGACGATCTTCTTCGCTGGACTATCTTTTCATTTCTTGACTCATTTTGTATCCATCTTGACTGTACACAATAAACACGGCCTGGGAAGTGAGAAGTTCCTACGTTTGGTCACGATTTTCCAGAACAAGGTCTCACTTCGTCTGTTTTGTGCATCTTGCATTTATTTTGTTGTATTTAAATGTATCACACAATAAAATATTTAATTATAATTATTTTACATTTTGCTCACTCTATTTTCATTGGCTGAGAGCGTACAGCTAATTCACGCTGGTCTCTAATTGACGCGTCATAACTACAGACATTAGGATTTATCATGTAATTACGCGTCATAACTACAGACACTAGGACTGATATTATGCATGTAATTACGTGTCATTTATTGACGTCATGCACGTGTACCACGCGTCGTTGGCACCAACAGCGAAAAATAAATTAAAATACTCCACAATTCGCGAGGGAAAAAGCTATCAAAACACTGCGAAGTTAAGCCTGAAATGATGATTTATTTTCTTAAATGTATGATAAAAAAATTATTGGATTCGGTTTTCGCAATTATCAAATAATTGTTTTTTACTGGTACTTACATTGTGACGTGATCCTTTAAAAATAATAACTAGTACATGGTAATAAAGAATGATAGTAAATAACTACCTGTGTAATAATTATAAATTTGAATATTTAAAAACAGTAATAACTTTGTTGAACCAATCCAGCTATAGTGGCAGGATGGAGGGCTTGAACCCTGGATCTCCTGATTACAGGCCCAGCGCCCTGAACCACTCGGCCACGCTGCCTCCAACTGGCAGGAAGTGAACCAGTTTAGGTATTTACATATTATTTACATAGCGATTCATTTTATGCAGACCAATTCTCCACAAGGAAAGACGGACAATGATGATGTGACTTCGCGATGCCTACTAGTTATGCAATGCATTCAAGTGGCGTCAGTTAATATATCTTCATGATCGAGAAATGATTTTCTTGTTGACAATTAAGTCGGAACGGAAAGAAAATATTTTCTGACAATATAGCAAAACATGCCAGGGTAAGCACGATTAAATTCAACAACCTTCGTCATTCATGGAGGAATTACCAAGGCATTAACTGCTTTGAATCCGTGCAAACCGCAGGTGACTCGCGCAGAAGAATTTCAGCTTGGTATGTTAAATTTGCCGTAGTTATTTGGCCATACACGATTGATGAACTTGGGTTTTCTGAATGTTCAGATGCTAAACATTTTAGGTGTCCATTTTAGCTGATTTCAGTTGAATGGATTGATTTTAAACACTTCTTGCAACAAGTCGGTATCTCTCTATAGATTTGTAGTCGTGTGACCAACGCTTCATTGCTCCACTGCGTAAATTTTGGTTGTGTGTTTACGAGTAGCTGTTTACGAGTGTAATTTTACGAGTAGCTTGAGTTTCGTTGAGAATTTCTTCAGTACCTGCATTGTATTGTTCTTTTTTAAATGAGAAATTAATTTCTTGTTTGCTTTTTAGTCGGAACGGAATGCAAATATTAGCTGAAAACGCAAAATTAAATTTAAAAACCTGCGGCTTAAAAATGTTGTGAATCGCGCAAACCACAAACATAACGCGACTCGCGCGACAGTAGCTCAGTAGCTGAGAGCCGTGTTTTTAGACGACGAAAAGCGTGGAATTTAAGACCCAGGTGTCAGCCGTTTTTAAACACGACGCTTAAAAGCGTCGTGTTTTTTCACGGGTGTTTGTTGCCTGAAAAGTAATTTAAAATGTTGTGACCGCTTGCTTTTATTTTAATCTGTAACTTTAACCGAGTTTTCTAAATAAGAAGCTTAAGAAGCTATTTAAATAGCCTGCGGGCAAAAGAAATACGAGACGTCTGCACGCAAAGGAAATACGAGACGTCTGCACGCAGGCTACCTTTTCAAATGTCAGGCTAGGCTGGAAATCATGTGATTACCTATACTTACAATTCTAAACTACGGCAGTGTTATCTAAAAGTCCCTTTTAACTCCAAGCCAATGTTCGGTTGTTGAGGATGGACCTGACGAGCAGCGGTGATCAGGGTTTACTCTTCGGCCGTAATAATGTCCAAAGTTCTGTTCATTGTCACCTATACCTGGTCTGCCATCCAAGTCGCAACCATGTGTGTAGCTGGTATAACTGTTTAATATGTACCACGAGCTTCCATCATTCTGGTTTGTTAGTGCAGTACAATTGTAACACTCAATTTCCCGGATGTTAAGATATTCATACAGCATGCATTCTCGACGCCATGTGTCAAATATGTCATGATTTTTCAAGTCAGCTCGTGCGTAGTCTGTGTAATTGAAGCCTTGAGAATGAAAGTTGCAGGTTACTCTCAAGTGAGTCGAGTTTCCAGCGAGATGCTGAATGTGAGGCAGAGACAAACGGTGTAAGGTCCAGTTCACTTCCAATGAATACTCGTCAATAGGATAATCAAGATTAAAAACTTTGGTGTCAAATTGCTTCTTGTTTCCAAATGAGAATGACTGAATGAGGGCCCAGAAAAATTTCAGGTTCAGATTCAAGGTCACAGTACACAAGAAATGGCTCATTCTGAGCGTCATAAATCCTGTACTTTCCAGATGTCAAGGTCCCATATTTCCAGATGTCTTTACAGTTTCGAGCAAGATATTTGATTTTCTCGCACCGCTGACCAGTGTAATCGTCAGGACAGGTGCAGTTGAATCTCACAGTCTCAGGATCGCAAATTTCCCGACACACCCCTCCCTGGAAGCATGGATCTGGCTCGCAGCACTTGTTGATACAAATGTCTTTTTCAGGCATGTAACGTCTTCCACCCTAAAACAAAAAAGCGATGCATTTCTCAACCACTCGAAAATATATTTAGAAATTAATGCCTCTTAATACTTGAACAATCATACGATGAAAAAGGAAATAATTATATTTGCAATTTAATTACTGCTAACGTAACTAATAGAAAGGGTAAATGTAACGGCAACGCTAATTTGATTGCAAAATGCTTGCAACAAACTGAACCAAAATGACTGATGATGATAAACCGGTAAGGGTCTGACTGTGGAAGCATTCAAGCAATATTGACCAAACTTCATGAATGTTCATCAATATTATCGGGAAACATTGTGGTTTGTCAATTTTTTGCTCATGTGACTTGACGTTTCTATGGTAATTATGTTTTTATATAGTGTTTTAGCCAAATTTGGTTTGTTTTCAGTGCAATCAGTTTAAGTTTAATAATGGGAAGTTTCTATCAAAATATTAACAGATTTTACATCCTTGTATTTTTTTGTTTCAAATAAATTTCGGAGATTTTCAGTTATTTTTGAAAAATGTTGAGGATTTTTAAAATGCAGGACATCTTTTCAGGGGATATTACGTCATAATTGACATGCGACTCTCACTGAAATAAACGTTTTCGGAGGATGTACACACCACATAAGTTTCAGTACCATAATTTGAATAGATACATGGGGTCCCCCAGGCAGAACTATTTACAGTTCTCCAAGATATATCAAGGATATATATTATTTTTTCCTTAGCAACCATTTGAGTGCAACTGCTCCCTCCTGATAATTGCCAACATTTTCTTTGATTGATTGATTGTAAAAAAATTTAAGAAATCGTTCTCTGGTTAAACATTTAAAAATATGAGCTTTCGGTTGCCAGTCTGCAACCTTTGACAAATAATAGATAAAAAGCACGAAAATGGAAATATATACGATAAAACGTGTGAAGTAGAAAAAATTACAATAAAAACAATAAAAATACTTATGGTTGAATTAAAAGTAAAATAATAAAAAGTTCTATTATAAAAGAATCGAGTATTGCCTAGGTAATTGTTTAGAGTTATTTTCTGCTTCACTTGTAATTGCAGTGTGCCAGGATTCCAGTGTTTTTCTTACACGAAAGTTCCCATATCAATTACACGTGCGTTATCAAAGTCAATGGAGTGGCCGTTCAACCATGTTGTTTCGCGAAACAAAACATAAAATGTTTCATTTTTCGGTGTATTCTCACCTCGACACTGTAGCTCCTCACCAAATCATAATACCGAGCTCCTGGTTTGTATTTCAATGCAGCTGGCTTCATTTCTCTATTGACATCATTCAGCTCACAGTTGCCTTCCCGTGTATTTTGTAAATAGTTTATAGAGACACACAGACACTCGTCTCTACACTCCATGTGGCATTGGGCGGCGCTATTCACAGTGATCCTTTTAACCACGTGACCTTCAAGGGCGTTGTCATGGACAACATCTTGATCAATGACAAACTTGAAATTCTGACAATTTCCTTGACATGTCGCATATTACAATTCGCGTTAGTTTAAGAAGAATGATCAAAGGTACCAAAGAAAACATCTTTAACTTGGCAATCATCTGAAAAATAAACTAGTAAAATTGTAAAATGAGTAAAGTTTGAGCTTTTTAAAATCAGTATGTTATAGAGCACAATCAACCGTCTTCTTTTCTTATTTCACTGATGAAGATTCCACTATAACAATTTCATTCTAATTTGTAGCTAGCAATTTAAGAGCGGCTGACTGTAATTATCGAGAATTCGCTGTCAAAACGGAAATTTCGGATTTCTTCATATTTGGTTGGGAGAAACCCTTTGGTGAAGTATTTACGAAAATTACCGTGATCAAACTTTCCAAGGATCGGGTTTTCGTTTTTAAGAAATTCGGCAAAACGTGTTCGCGTCAAAGCCGCCATTAAATTTTGCCGAAAATTGGTGCAAATTCAAATCGCTCGGGAAGAAAGACGGCTCAAGGTATCGAAATTATATTTTGCAGCTAATTAGGGTATCCTTGCTACAACACGGAAATATAAAAATATTGTAAGAAGATGCATTTTTACATGTCGTATATTGAAAGCATATTTTCAGCACTTCAGTAAACACTTGAAACTAAGGAGATTTGAAGGCAAAAATCTTGCCCTGGTGGTTTTTGTGAACACTAGAAAGGCTGGCAGTGACTACACTTACCTTTATCTGCACAAAAGTGTGAATTATACTTACATTGTAGTTCTGTCCTAGATGTTTGTAAAGACTGATTCGTATATTTCAGATATTTTGTTCAAACCACCCGATTCAGGCCGCAGTTATTAAAAATTAAAACTGTTTTTCCGCACGGTTGTTCTGCTTCATTCATTTCTGGTTTCACCCCAAAACAGCTGATTGTTTAAAAACAAAAATTAAATAGGAATTTGAATGAAATACACATGCACCAAGCGGTCCTCGATATTACTTTTGTTATAAGCCTTGAAAAGTTGGATTTTAATTATGGTTATCGATTAGCCAAGGGTACATTGCAATTGTTTTACTAGTCTTGTTGTTTAAAACTCGGTATCAGTATCGAAGGTAAGTCATGTATGACAAACGTCAATTGAGAAAGACGAGTTGTTGCAAAGTGGAACTTATTGACAGCCGGACATACACTTCAGCAACCGTATTTTGTATATTTTATATAAAAAAAACTTAAGATTGTACACAGATATAGGAGGTGCGTATGTGGTTTCAATAAAAGTGTTTTCACTGTGGCTCGATTTTCAGATTCTTTTAAATTTTACAAGAAATATTAATTTCTAAACTATTTTGTCTTTCGGTCTCCTTTCAAAGCAGTTTTAAGATTCCTGTATAATTATATTGGCATTTCTAAACTGTTTTGACTATTTGTCTCCTTTCTTGACAGTTCTAAGATTCCTGTAGATAGATTGGCTACAGCGTGTTAACATTTCCAATTCACCAGTTCTTTAATTTACATTGATCTCTATTCTTAATTGCCGGGAAAACGGCAGACTGATAATATTACGGTATTTTAATACAAACACTTGGCTTTAATCACAGGCAGGACTGTGTGAAGAAATCAATATTCTCTCACGCTGTGCATTTGATGAGGAAAAATGATATAGAGATGCAAAACTTGTCATTGCTTGGGTCTCATTATGTAATTTTGTAACAAATGAGACCCTGACCCACTGAGACTGTATTTGGGTTTACTTATCTTTAATTAAGCGGCCTTTTCAAAGGCAATCCCATAGAAAGAATAGTCGGCTGCGTATGCTAAGATTGTATTTTAGTTTCGCATATTACAATTCATTGCTAATGCGTGCGCTGAAGAAGTACCATTAAGCTATCTTCCACTGCATGCTGAAACCCTTATATGTTCACCTAACCTATAGTACCTCCCTTTATCAGAGTTTTTCATATAAAAGCTTCCCTGGGAAGTTGTTTTGATCTTTGGGTTTCTTCTTATTTTCTTTCTGAACGCCATTACTAATCTCAAACTTGCCCTATTATCAGACGTTTATGACAGAAGACTCCAATCTCGTGCAGAGACGCTGCACATCAGCGGGTAACTTCAGTATTTTGGGAGCAAAATGTGGAGCATGGTAACGAAAGGCTGCGGAACTCGGGGATTTCAAGGAATCAGGCGCATGTGCCACAGTTTCTGGAGCCGGAATCGCTCCAATAGGACTGATCAGCAGATTGTGATTTTTAAGTTGTTCTTTTTTAGTTTTAACTCACAAACTACGGCTGGAAGGATTTATTTTGGTCGCTTTAAGGTTGGAATTGGTCAAATAACAGAGTGCCAGTCTTTCATAGGTCAGTATTAAATTGTTTATTACATACTGATTACATAATATGAAGCTGCTGAAGGTTAAATAGTTTGATATTACATGACTTTTTACAATAAATATAAGTACATTCAGGAGCCCAATGGACTCCTGATAAATTATTATTCAGTAGACTCCCGCTATCTCGAACTCTCAAGGGGAACGGAAAATTGTTCGAGATAGCGGGGGTTCGAGATAGCGAGGGTCGTGTCAAATTTCGTAATTTTCAACAAAAGTGAACTACAGTAGTACAGTACGCAAATCGTTGACCTGTCGGACGTGCTCACAGAGTCTGCCACGAAGGTCTCTTTATACAATATTATTAGCAATCAATACTGTTTACATATATGAGTGCTTGGTACTGTTTAGTGGAACTGTATACTGTATGTCAGTTTTGGACACGGTGGGATACTCCTTTTGGCGAACATAATAAATTGCAAGACAGAATTCTTTGTGTTCGAAATAGCGGGAGTCTACTGTAGTTTACACGTTCTTTTCTTATTATAAATATTTCATTTTAATGTCTATGTTCTATAACGCACAGATCCTGATATATCTCATAAGTAATGTCAATATTTGCTGTATTTATCTTATATAACAAGTCATTCATCTGCAATAAATGCCAAGATAGATGCGAGAAGCACAAAACGAGGGAAGAATGAGAGAATGACTGAATACTCAACCACGACCGCTCGAAAAGAACTGGCGAGAAATCTTTGACAGAGTCATTAGTTTACAAAAAGACGAAAACTATCCCTAATATGTTGAAATTCAAGAACAACTGGGCTAACCCTTTATCGAACACTCTAATATACAATATCAAATCACTTCTCCCGAGTTTCCAAATAAAAAAAGAAAAGATTAGTCTTCGCTCATGAGAACGCAAGGAAACTGACACTCTATATTTTTCCACATTCAGACGATCTTCTTCGCTGGACTGTTCGTTCTTTTTACTTAATTTTGTGTCCATCTTGACTGTAAACAGTAAACACGGCCTGGGCAGAAGTTCCTACGTTTGGTCACGATTTTCCAGAACAAGGTCTCGCGTCGTCTGTTTTGTGCATCTTGCATTTATCTTGTTGTATTTAAATGCATCACACAATAAAATATTTAATTATAATTATTTTACATTTTGCTCACTATCTCTATTCTCATTGGCTGAGAGCATACAGCTAATTCACGCTGGTATCGAATTGACGCGTCATAACTAAAGACATTAGGATTTATCATGTAATTACGCGTCATAACTACAGACACTAGGATTGATATTATGCATGTAATTACGCGTCATTTATTGACGTCATGCACGTGTACCACGCGTCGTTAGAACCAACAGCGAAAGATAAATTAAAATACTCCACAATTCGCGAGGGAAAAAGCTATAAAACACTGCGAAGTTAAGCCCGAAATGATGATTTATTTTCTTAAATGTATAATAAAACAATTATTGGATTCGGTTTTCGCAATTATCAAATAATTGTTTTTTACTGGTACTTACATTGTGACGTGATCCTTTAACAACAATAAGTACACGGTAATAAAGAACGATAGTAAATAACTACCTGTATAATAATTATAAATTTGAATATTTAAAAACAGTAATAACTTTGTTGGCTATACACAATTACTGGTAAACCCAGTAGTTTACAATGTGGGCCATATAAATACAGAAACAAACTGATTGTAAATGGACATAACATGATTAAGAATCCCAACTGGCAGGAGGCAGACCAGTTGGCTATTTTACAAGTGTGACCGCGGAGTTGAATTCGAGACTACCGAGAACAAATCCAGCTAGTGGCAGGATGGAGGGCTTGAACCCTGGATCTCCTGATTACAGGCCCAGCGCCCTGAACCACTCGGCCACGCTGCCTCCAACTGGCAGGAAGTGAACCAGTTTAGGTATTTACATATTATTTACATAGCGATTCATTTTATGCAGACCAATTCTCCACAAGGAAAGACGGACAATGATGATGTGACTTCGCGATGCCTACTAGTTATGCAATACATTCAAGTGGCGTCAGTTAATATATCTTCATGATCGAGAAATGATTTTCTTGTTGACAATTAAGTCGGAACGGAAAGAAAATATTTTCTGACAATATAGCAAAATATGCCAGGGTAAGCACGATTAAATTCAACAACCTTCGTCATTCGTGGAGGAATTACCAAGGCATTAACTGCTTTGAATCCGTGCAAACCGCAGGTGACTCGCGCAGAAGAATTTCAGCTTGGTATGTTAAATTTGCCGTAGTTATTTTGGTCATACACGATTGATGAACTTGGGTTTTCTGAATGTTTAAATGCTAAACATTTTAGGTGTCCATTTTAGCTGATTTCAGTTGAATGGATTGATTTTAAACACTTCTTGCAACAAGTCGGTATCTCTTTATAGATTTGTAGTCGTGTGACCAACGCTTCATTGCTCCACTGCGTAAATTTTGGTTGTGTGTTTACGAGTAGCTGTTTACGAGTGTAATTTTACGAGTAGCTTGAGTTTCGTTGAGATTTCTTCAGTACCTACATTGTGTTGTTCTTTTTTAAATGATAAATTAATTTCTTGTTTGCTTTTTAGTCGGAACGGAATGTAAATATTAGCTGAAAACGCACAATTAAATTTAACAACCTACGGCTTAAAAATGTTGTGAATCACGCAAACCACAAACATAACGCGACTCGCGTGACAGTAGCTCAGTAGCTGAGAACCGTGTTTTTAGACGACGAAAAGCGTGGAATTTAAGACCCAGGTGTAAGCCGTTTAAGCGTCGTGTTTTTTCATGGGTGTTTGTTGCCTGAAAAGTAATTTAAAATGTTGTGACCGCTTGCTTTTATTTTAATCTGTAACTTTAACCGAGTTTTCTAAATAAGAAGCTTAAGAAGCTATTTCAATAACCTGCGGACAAAGGAAATACGAGACGTCTGCACGCAGGCTACCTTTTCAAATGTCAGGCTAGGCTCGAAATCATGTGATTACCTATACTTACAATTCTAAACTACGGCAGTGTTATCTAAAAGTCCCTTTTAACTCCAAGCCAATATTCGGTTGTTGAGGATGGACCTGACGAGCAGCGGTGATCAGGGTTTACTTTTGAGTTGGCATATTTTCCAAAGTTATGTTCATTGCTATCTATACCTGGTCTGCCATCAAAGTCGCAATCAAATTTTTTGCGACTAGCATAGCTGTTTATGAACCACGAATCTCCGTCATTCTGGTTTGTTAGTGCAGTACAATTGTAACACTCAATTCCCCGGATGTTAAGATATTCATACAGCATGCATTCTCGAAACCATGTGTCAAATATGTCATGATTTTTCAAGTCAGCTCGTGCGTAGTCTGTGTAATTGAAGCCTTGAGAATGAAAGTTGCAGGTTACTCTCAAGTGAGTCGAGTTTCCAGCGAGATGCTGAATGTGAGGCAGAGACAAACGGTGTAAGGTCCAGTTTACTTCCAATGAATACTCGTCAACAGGATAATCAAGATTAAAAACTTTGGTGTCAAATTGCTTCTTGTTCTCAAGAGAGAATGACTGAATGAGGGCCCAGAAAAATTCAGGTTCAGATTCAAGGTCACAGTACACAAGAAATGGCTCATTCTGATTCTCATAAATGCTGTACTTTCCAGATGTCAAGGCGCCATTTTTCCAGATGTCTTTACAGTTTCGAGGATATTTGATTTTCTCGCACCGCTGACCAGTGTAATCGTCTGGACATGTGCAATTGAATCTCACAGTCTCAGGATCGCAAATTTCCCGACACACCCCTCCCTGGAAGCATGGATCTGGCTCGCAGCACTTGTTGATACAAATGTCTTTTTTAGGCATGTAACGTCTTCCACCCTAAAACAAAAAAGCGATGCATTTCTCAACCACTCGAAAATATATTTAGAAATTAATGCCACTTAATACTTGAACAATCATACGTTGAAAAAGGAAATAATTATATTTGCAATTTAATTACTGCTAACGTAACTAATAGAAAGGGTAAATGTGACGGCAACGCTAATTTGATTGCAAAATGCTTGCAACAAACTGAACCAAAATGACAGATGATGATAAACCGGTAAGGGTCTGACTATGGAAGCATTCAAGCAATATTGACCAAACTTCATGAATGTTCATCAATATTATCGGGAAACATTGTGGTTTGTCAATTTTTTGCTCATGTGACTTGACGTTTTCTATGGTAATTATGTTTTTACAGAGTGTTTTAGCCAAATTTGGTTTGTTTTCAGTGTAATCAGTTTAAGTTTAATAATGGAAAGTTTCTATCAAAATATTAACATATTTTACATCCTTGTATTTTTTTTATTTCAAATCAATTTCGGAGATTTTCAGTTATTTTTGAAAAATGTTGAGGATTTTTTTAAAATGCAGAACATCTTTTCAGGGGGATATGACGTCATAATTGACATGCGACTCTCACTGAAATAAACGTTTTCGGAGGATGTACACACCACAGAAGTTTCAGTACCATAATTTGAATACTTTCGGAGATACATGGGGTCCCCCAGGCAGAACTGAGGATAGAATCAATATTTCCAAGATATATCAAGGATGATATTATTTTTCCTTAGCAACCATTTGAGTGCAACTGCTCCCCCTGATAATTGCCAAAATTTTCTTTGATGTAGTTGTTTCGCAAAGCAAAACATAAACTGTTTCATTTTTCTGTCTATTCTCACCTCGACACTGTAGCTCCTCACCAAATCATAATACCGAGCTCCTGGTTTGTATTTCAATGCAGCTGGCTTCATTTCTTTATTGACATCATTCAGTTCACAGTTGTGTTCCCGTGTGTTTTGTAAATAGTTTATAGAGGCACACAAACACTCGTCTCTACACTCCATGTGGCATTGGGCGGCGCTCTTCACAGTCATCCTTTTAACCACGTGACCTTCAAGGGCGCTGTCATGGACAACATCTTGATCGATGACAAACTTGAAATTCTGACAATTTCCTTGACATGTCGCACATTCTGCAATTCCCGTTAGTTTAAGAAGAATGGTCAAAGGTACCAAAGAAAACATCTTTAACTTGGCAATCACCTGCAAAATGAACTAGTATGAGTGTAAAATAAGTAAAGCCGTTTGAACGTTTTAAAATCAGGACGTTATTGAGCACAATCATATTTTACTGAAGTACTATAACAATAGAGTTGATGTTCGCGGGCGTAAATATGTTTTTGGCCCGACTCAGGCTCAATTTAGCCCGAGCCGCTTGCTCAAAAACAATAGCTTTGCAGCTGCAGATGGCAGCACTTCGAGTCAACGGCGCTTTGAATTCCAAGAAAGCGGCGCGAACAGTTGAATGGTTTCCAGTTCTGATTGGCTGCTACGTTATTTTCTTGTTTCTGATTGGCTCAGTTCAGTGGGCTAAAATATATTTTAGCCCGCTGAATTCTCCATTTTAGCCCGCAAAATACGCCACAATGCCCGATGAAGTTATTATATAGTATAGCTACAGTGCGAAGCGAGGGAGTTTTCGCGAATTAGGGTCATTGTGTTCCCTGGTATATCTCCGTTATGATTATGAAGGTTCAGATTTAAATTTAACTTTTCATACCGACGGTAGTGATAGTTTCGTCATGTTCCAATTTAATTATGTTAATTTAACGTATTCACCTTATTTTCTCGTGCTCAAACCAAGTAAAACACAGAACTAAAATGCCAGCCTTTTTCAGTTATCTCGAAGGAATGCAATATGAAATAACTAAGGTTTTGTGTTATAAAATTTAATATTTCCAACGGAATATAAAAATCAGCTGTTTCACATTATGCGTAATCCGTCGGCTTCCTTTATCAGTTCACTTAAGAAGATGCAACTGTAACAACATTTTTTATAAGGATAAAGTATGTCGTTGACAGAAATAATTCACCTCAAGTTAGGCTGTATATTTGCTTTGGATGGAAATCCCATTTCATCAGATTGAAAAATCGTATATCATGATGGTCGAACAGTTCCACTGCTGCTCAGATCATGGATAAAAAATGATCCAGCACTTGCAAAATTCTAATGCAATTGTCAACTTGATGATGCAGGAGTAGTCAGTACATAAATAATAGTATGACGGCTGTAACACTAGAAAGGCTAGCAGTGCCGGACTACACTTACCTTTATCTGCTGTAGGTGTGAATTCTACTTGGCTCTGGCGGAGATGCATGTAACGACTGATTCTTTTATTACAGGTATTTTGGTTATGCACGTTCAAATTAAGCCTCTATTCAGGGCAGTTATTAAAAATTAAAAATGTTTTTATGTATGATTGTTCTGTTTAATTCATTTCTGGTTTCATAATAAATATCTTTCACCAGCAGACAATCTCGCCCTAAGGTGCTTTTCAGGATGGTCCTGGGTAAAAATAACTTGAAAAACTAACGGAAAGCCAAAAACATAAATAAAATGATTAAAAAAACTTATATATACAGTCCCTAAAAATACTACAAATCTTAAAATCCAACAAAAGGATAAAATGCAGTTGATAAATATTAAAATTCCAAAGAGCTGGTGATTTTTAGAAATTAAATAAGAATTCAGCGTATTAAATACAAGCACCATGTAGTGTGCGCAATATAACCTTTTGTTCTAAGCCTTGAAAAGTTGGTTCAGTGTTACTAATGGTTATCGGTTAGCCGATTAAAGGATTTATCAATATCGGAGATAAGTCACGTATGACAACGGCAATTAAAGACTAACACAAACTGTTGTAAAGGGTAACTCATTGACAACCACATACAATTTAGAAACCGTATTTGTATATTTTATAAAAAAAACAGTACCTGCGTTTCAATAAAAGTGTTTCAACTGCCGCCCGATTTTGAGATTCTTTTAAATTTTTCAAGAAAGTATTTCTAAACTATTTTGTCTATTTGTCTCCTTTCTAAGAAGAGTCTAAGTTCCTGTCAGACAGATTGGCTGCAGCGTAATTAACACCTTTTCCAATTCACCCGTTGTTTACTTTACATTGATCTCTATTCTTCATGATTGCTGGAAACGGCAGACTGATAATAATAATACGATATTACACACTCGTCTACTACGCCATGCATAAGAATAACTATACGAACGATAAAAAGTACGGCTCGGATTAAAAACAAAACGCGATCTTAAACAACCATCCTGTGGCTTTAATCACAGGCCGGACTGTGTGAAAAAAAACACCAATATTCTCTCACGCCGTGCTTTGATGAGGAAAAATGATAAAAATTCAAAAGTTGTCATTACGTGGCTCTCATTATGTAACTTTGTAGAAATAAGACCTTCATGACCCACTGAGATATTTGGGTTGTCTTTAATTACGCGGCCTTACCAAAGGCCATCCAATAGACAGCTGCGTATGCTGACAGTGAGGGTCCCGGTGGGGGTGCTGGATTCTAAGTTATCAGTTAAAATTCTGGCCAATTCTCAGCTATCAGTTAAACCCCATCAGTGCTCTCAACATTTTATTTTAGTTTCGCTTATTAAAATTTATTACTAATGCGCGTACGCTGAAGAAGTACAAACCATTAATTTATCTCCCACTGCATTTTGAATATTCAATATATTGTGAATTATAATCCATCAAAATTTTTTCTCGCGCGCGATTGGTCTAAAACACGTCACGTGACGCAGCCAAAACTGGGGAATATCCGGGTGATATTCCCCAAGTGATATTCCCCAGTTTTGAAAATTTGCGTTTCACGTTCGCAGGTTCAGTTTTCGTCTCAAATAAATTGCTAAATTAAATAAAACTGATTGTTTGGAACAGACTAGAAATATTTTTGAACGCCAACAGAATTATTTTGATGTTTAACGGCTTGGCCGACCGAGATCTTCCACGGCAAACAGAGCGGCCTTGTGAAAAAAATATTTGAAGGATAATAACTACAATAGCCTCCATTTGACTTCAAAAAAATGCTCGGATATTTGTCGTTGGACATTATCTGTTCCTCGAAGCTCACAGTTTTCCTCGAGCTTCGCTCTCGGAAAACTGTTCGCTTCTCGGAACAGATAATGTCCGCGGACAAATATCCGAGCATATTTCCTCACCAAATGGAGGCTATTGTTTATATAGGAGGATTTGCAAAATATTTATCTTTTGCTTAGCAGTGTCACGTTTCGGAAATGGGAAATAGTTTGTATTTTCTACAATTCAGTTTCTCGTGATTATAGAATAGATTTTATGATTAGGGAATGGGTTTTATCTGACCCAATTCTTTATTTATACAAAACAATGAACAGAAGGCTAATCTATGCATAGAAACCGCAGATAAATACTGATTAAATTAAATATATATCTTGGAAAAATAAAAGCTACGTTTGGATCACGCCAAAAGCAATAGAACATTAATTATGATATGCATGACATTTCATTTGTTGTTTAACAAATAAAGAAGCCAAAACCATGTATTATACTGTCATAAAACACGACGGGAATTTGAGAACACGAGATAAATTTAGAAAACACGAGCCGCAGGCGAGTGTTTTTCTATATTTCTCAAGTGTTCTCAAATTCCCGGAGTGTTTTATGACAGTATAATACATGGTTTTGGCTTCTTTATGTGCTTTAAAATATAGATTTACGCGCGCAAAACGATAAAACACGCTTTTCTATGTTATATACTCTGATAAAACATGGTTTTTAACCAATCAGAGCGCGCGCAGCTTTCAGTCTATATTTTAAATACATATAATGACGGATGTTTAATGTTTTTTCGATAAGAAAAGAATGATATTGAGTCAGTAATAGACAACGTGTTTCATGAATGTTTTAACGACAAGAGAAATGTTCCTGTTTATCTTTCCTTACTATAGATTCGATATGATAAACTTATTTTATTTTAATTTAAAATAACTGCTATTCTTTCTCTTCCAGAAGGCGCCAAAACAACTTTGGTGATTATGCAAACTATTTTGACACTACGAATGATAATTTCCCTGGGAAAAAAGTATTTACAACAGTTGAATATTAATAAATGATTGTATTATATTTTACACAGGAAACAAAGTCATACGAAATCGTTGCTATATTTATTTTGCTTGTCAGTGTTTTGGCCTAGAAATGTATTTATCTTTTTGCAATTTTTCGCTGTAAATCAACGTGGGTCGTAGAATATATATCATTATAACAACACAGAACCCATTGTGCCTATAACACCAGCGATTCTGTAGCGAATAACTTTAGTTTGTGTTCTATCCATGTATACAATGAGTATAAAACATCAGAATGACACTAAACAACAAGAATGTATTAATATGCCGTATATTCATGAAGAAAGAAACCTGAACTGAACACTGCTCTGCGAATTAAATTAACAATAAAACAGCAAGGCTTTTGTTGGTCCGTTTTATCTCACCCGCTTCTTCTGTATAATCACTGCAGTCACCACGCTTGTTAATCGATCAGATATTAATACCGAATATGACCTATATATATATATATATATATATATCTAGCTACTCTTCTGAAAGAAACATACACCTTAATCTACATTATTTTGAAAATAACTGATATATTGCATCCAACTCCGAAGTTAAAAAAAAAACAATTATTGACCTACCAATGTTTTTCTTTTCTCGTATTCCAGCCTACGTATAATGTCATATATGTGGATAATATATCGCGTTCCGACTCCAAACCTCCCAAAGGTAGTTAACTGGTTTCGCCAATAAGTGTTTTTAGTATCCGGTTTGAGTACTCGGATAATATTTTGTCGCTCAAATATAAATGAGACTACTAACATGAATTCATGTTGAATAAATTAGCTCCATCATCTCTACAATTGTTCCGCAAGTGAAAATTTGTGTTTAATTAAATTGAAAATTGGATGTATTCTACCAATCGGAACGTTCAACAACATTGTTTGTTTTGAGTAAAAATAGCCCGTGGATTTCACTTCCGCTGTTGTTATGCTATACCCACAAGAATATTCAGTTGATGTGGATAATTAATTATACCTAAGTGGGGGCAAATTATTATTTCAGTGGACACAAGGTTTTCATGAGATTCGAACAAACTTCGGCCTTCATTCGATAAAGCCTGTATTTATTCACTGAAGGCGCGGATAGTTTCCACCGTTGTAATTAAATGTGCCATATTTGTATTATTATGTTTTCCATTTTTTGACAATAAAGGAAACTCTAAAGTTCATACTCTTTCACATTCACTACGATATGGCATCAATATCGATGAGAATATAACACGTTTTGCAAGATGCACGGAAAATGGAACTTGGCAATGTTCTCTCAGAATGACTCAAAAAAAAAAAACAGGAAGTGACTATTCCAAACTTTTTTCCGCGGGGGAAATCCTTAGAAGCGTATAGTGCCTTGCATAATTATAAAACGGTCTCATTTTTTCCTGGACCGTGCCTACACTGTGAAGCTAAGCACGATTCATCAATGAGTGAATACGAACATGTTTGTATAAATCCTTAAATTAGTTCGATTGTCTATCTGAACCCAGTAATAACAGCGCGAGTTGTATGTATCTGAAGAAGACGGAGACATTAAAACTGTTAGGAGAAAAAAGCTGTTAGGGTCTATTAGGAGTCTTAAATTTCAAAATGATTCGACATGAGCGAGAACTTTGAACATTGAAATTTTACCATACGAAAAATTAAACTTGTACTTGAGAACAAGTCAACTGAGTTTAGTTTGAAATTCAGTATCCAAGGTGTAAATTATTTTCACCTACAAATTAAACACGGGTTATTTAATATTCGATAACATGAATTCATAAATCATTTTTTTTGTTCGGAGGAATCACAAACAAGATAAATATAAGAGTGAATAATACCATAAGTGCTGTTGTATTTAGTTAAGAGGCGTTTCTTTATTCCGAATTTTTCAATTGAAAATTCGATTATTCGTTGCTTTCTGTTTTCGGATTGTTCGTTCCATCAGTAGCAAACTATAAGCGGACTTTATTCAAATTTGGAACGACCTGAGACCAGACTCACGTCCTTCTAGTATACTAGATTAACTCTTTTTCAGCAAGTGTAAATCCCAACAAACGAGGATAAATCGGAAGGCAGATTTTAAAATTGGCTAAAGGGAACGCAACCTGATAATTTGTCAAGGGCAACAACAAATGGCAAGCCTCAGTCGGTAATGGCACAAATAAAACCCAGGGAGTACAAATTATCTCAGTTTGCACCTAAACCTTCTACCTTTTACAACATTATTTAATTACAACTACATACTACTAGATATCAGTTTTCGATGAACGTGACCAACCAAATTTTTTGTCGCTTTTCGAGGCATTTTTCGCTTTTATCAATGAAAACAATGAAATTAAAGTAGACTCAACATTGAAAAATGAGTTTGGACGGTCTTTCATGATTATCACTTAAGACACCTCTACGCAACAATTTTTAAAATGAGCGAAGTACATAATAATTTCCGTCACTGACACAAAAATATTTCGAGTAGTGAATCTATGACCATCATATTCCGATTCAGTTTATTACAATATTCAAACATTTTGATGAAACTTGTGTGCAACCTTATTTAGTCACGGAATGAAAAATATAATAATTTTGGGCCGATATTAAAAAAAAAATTGCTTATCGGCAGACCTACCCATAAAACCATCAAGAATACACTATATATTATACGTTTGACTGCAAGACGGATATATAATATCCGCTTATATGTTGCCAGAACATGACATTGCAAAACGATGGGGAATAAATTAAATTCACTTACCTGAAAACGTGTTCGCCAAAGAATGAAAATCGTTTAAAACACAACGGCCAACAGGGCTTTGCAACGTTTCGGAGTCCAAAAAACCTTACTAAGTTTACGCCAAATCAATAAATTGGTCACTTTCCGGTTAGTTATTCGTCGTAAGAATAGAGAGAACTCAATTCATTGGCGATGAGAAACAGGAAAAAACATCCAACACACATTTCGTTAATACGTTCATGGTTATGCATAGAATTAAAATGCGATTCACGTCCATGACCATGTAAATTAAAGGTTCAATGCCGCCTGTTGAATTAGCTTTCTACAGTCGTTCGCTGTTAAGCTAGCTCACTGTTAAGCGCTTTCTTCAGGTTATTTGGTTATTTCTCACTGTTAGCAATACGTGTTAAAGTAAAACACAACATCTTGATAACCGTAGCACCGATTACTAATTTTACTTTGTGATTTTCTGCCAAGTTTGATAATAAAGTGCATTCATATTCAGTACCTAAAGCATAATATAACCTAGCAAAGTGCCAAAAATGCTAATATTATAATTACTGAACTAAAATAGGATTACCATCGTAACACTAAACATGCAGTGACGCGCGCACTTTAATGAAAGAAGAAAAAACTGACGTTTATAATTATTATTTTTGTTAATTTGACTTCGGTAAAGGAAGAAACTGAACTTAAAAATGTATTATATGGAAGTTTGGTTCATAAGAGTTTATGATTGGTCCGCTAGCGTGTAGTTAATTATTCGCTAATATTTTGTGTAATTTCGAGTATTTTTCTATTTAATTATATGTATATATAGCGCGGCCTGTAAGGTGTCACGATTTAATCAAGCATTGTTATGAAAATGCGAAAAAGCTTTTAAGCTGTTTGTATTGGTAATTAAGGATTTCACTCTAAGTGCTATTTGAATATTCTTTAAAAATGTCACGAGCCTTAGCTTTAGGCGACGTGCAAACGATTTTTTCCGATATCACGAGTAGTGTAAATCCTTAATTTCTCGAGCTTTCATAAGATAACTCATTTATTATATGATTGAGAAAATTACCAACTCGCCCGCCATTAATTTGCACTAAAAAGTTAATGATAAATTTGCCTGCTCTCAGCCAATCATATTGAGGTAATTTTCTCAGTCATATAATTATAAGATGTATAATTGATGCCCTTTTTACAGCCAGGTGGTATTTTGTATACAGTTTTAATCAATAATTCGGCTCTTTGGCTAAAGGCAAGAAAAGTTCACCAAGTCTCGATGTTTTTATTGTTCTTACGTCATAAATTATTAAACTGGATCTTTCTTTCGTGATGTGTAGGAGGTTTACTACAATTTCAAAATTTAATAAGTAGGAAAATTACACGAATGTTACTGACTTGATTTAACAGAAGACTTCGAACAAAACTTGACTTGTAAATTTATCTATTTATGACTTAACCTTTTCACTCCAAGAGTCAAACCTTGAGTCAATAAATGTGGTTGTACCTTTTTAGTCTGTGGATTAAGCCCTAGTGTGTGACCATTCAAATGCGGAAAGCTATTGAGCAGCACTTTCAAGTGGTGCTGTTTGTTTTTGAAAATAAAGTTCCAGATTGTCCCATCAGTTTTGAACTTAGCACTCATGGGAGTGAAAGGGTTAATTCACAACAGGAATCATTTTTATCTCCCCGCAACTGCCACCGTAATTAATTTAATAGAAAGTGTACTGAACCGACATCACGTACCATGGTTTGTCTTCCGCTTGAGACAGAGATGGTCACTAAGTCTGTTCTTGTCTTTGTAGATATATTTACACTTCTAATATATCGTGTAAAACTTTAAAGACAAGCATGTAGCTAGTATTTGTAAAACTCCCTGACGAAGTCCGCGATAGTCGGACGAAACGCGTAGGAGAATATATACTGAGAAATCAGTTTTACAAATTAAATTTCGTTAAAGTGCTGCTCACTTAAGTTTAGCTTTAATAAAAATGTTTAAAACAATTGCTTTTATATCGGTACTGTAGTTGTTAAATAACTGAGAACGTTGAGCGTGCTATTTAACAATTATTCGCCGAAGACGAAGCGAATATTGTGAATATTTACCGAGACGAAGTCGAGGTAAATATTCACAATATTCAATGAGCCTGAGGCGAATAATTGTTTTAGAATAATTTTCAGAGGTGAATACTCCAAGAACTACAAAATTACGAGCTAAAACATGAAAACAACACACGCACGTACTCGCCATATTACGGTAGTTACATCGTTTACACATCAAATTAAGCAGTAAAATACACAAAAGAACACTATTCATCAGGTACCTTTGTTTGATCGTTGTTGATTTCATGAGCAGCTGTAGTTATCGTTCTGAAATAAGTAGCTTAGGTCTGAAGAGAAGCAAATTTCTGTCACTCCATCCGACACGAACACGACCGCCTTGGTTGGCCACACAGAAACTTTTACAAGTTTACGAGTTTTAAATGCGTTAAAATCGTTTCTTGAAAATATTTTCCGTCCAAACGTCTTGGTAGTCATTTATCTAAGTTCCCAATGCTTTGAATATCCCGAACTTGGAGTGATGTCTTCAGAATACACGAAAACTTCATTCAAAAACGAGTCGCCATCTTTACTTGCCGGTATAAGAAATGTGGCTTAGCTTAATTAGCAGCCACGCCTTGAAATCCCATATTCACCGCCTAGCGCTGTGAATATGCTCATATTCACCTCTCAAAATTATACTAATGCAGGTTAATACATGTAGTAGCTAATCGGTAACCCATATAGAAATTGTAGTCATTTAATAATAGCGATATAACCTAGCCTGCGTGCAGACGTCTCCTATTTCCTTGCAAACCGAAGAAAATAGGAGACGTGTACACGCAGGCTACGATAAACTCCGTCTTATTATTCAACAAATTGTCACGATGCCCACAGGAAGCTCTTGTTATCTGTCATCTGTACATGACAAATATCCTGCGGCATATGTAGTTTGCCGTATTTTGATGCTTTATTTTGCGACTCGTAATCAATCTCGTTCCCAGAGTCCTCGTTACCCTTGTCCAGCGGTGGAGCGGCCAACAAGGACCTCTGGGATAGAGTGATCCGCCTGACTTGCGCAGTAAGACCGGAAGTCCAAGAATATTGGCGTCCGTTAGTTAAAACATGGGTCGAACACATGCGCAGTAGAGCCGGAAGTCCTAGAATCCGGTCATGGCGGATCGCTTTATCCCAGAGGTCCTTGTTGGCCGCTCCACCGCTGGACAAGGGTAACGAGGACTCTGGGAACGAGATTGACTCGTAATTTGTTCAACAACCGACTATCCTGCTCAATCTTGCGGAATATAGTTTGATTTTAGCCTACTCGGCCTACGGCCTCGTCCGCTAAGTATTTCGTGCGATTTGACAGGATAAAAACTGTTTAATCACTAAGGTTATCGACGGCGCAATAATAAACTACTTGCGAGTATGATGGAAGAATCGATCGAGAACACTCGAAATTAAAACCTTGTACCAATATAAATCCTGACATCTGACAATTCTATCATGAGAATGATATGGACCTCGCAGATCCTCTCGGACTAGACATAGTTAATAAAGGGAAATGGTTATGAAGCCCGGCAAAGTTCTTTGTTATATGTTTTTGTTCGCTATTTTCGGGGTTGACCGTGCACAAAACCTGACAAAATACAATAGGTGGTTACGTGTGTTGAAGCAACTAACCAATAGAAACGTTGCGATTACGTAATTCATGTATAGTGTATGAGCTCAAAACAAAAGATGTGCACGGTCATGGACATTCCAACATAAATCTTGGCCTCTTTGTTTGCTCCTTTGAAGTTTGCTGGGCTTCATAACCATTTCCCTCTATTAACTATGGACTAGATGACCAAGTTCTGGTTTACAGTACAAATTTAAAATTTGTGTAAAGCAGAAAAGACATTTGATCGCGACTGGAGTTCAATATCCATTCACCTCAGAACACAACATTTCCACTTTTCACTGATCATATGATTTACGACAACAACAAATTAAATACAACATCACTTCGTATTAATGCCAGCAATGTTTATTTACTTTCAGATCATTTCATTTAACGATTCATATTATGAACAATTAATTTAGCTGTATATGCATAATATGCATGTACATGAATAAATGCAAAGCGGGGAGTGTAATAAAACTAGACCGCGGGGTACCTTTTTGATAAAAACTCGTCAGGTGTATGAAGCATCAACAATTTTTATTTTAGTGACATTCACGTGTCATTATGACAAAATGACGTCATACATGTGAAAAAAATCCGCCATCTTGGATGTATATGGCTTAATACCTCCGTTAACGGTGTTTATCTCTTACATAAAAGATAAGTAAACGTCCTTCCATAAATAAAAGTAAGTTGTTAAAGTTTACACGTTGTTTTCTTATTATAAGTATTTCATTTTAATCTCCATGTTCTATTACGCGCAGAGCCTAATATATCTCATGAGTAAAAAGTCAATATTGGTTGTATTTATCTTAATTATATAACACATTATCCGTCTGCAACAAATGCCAAAAGATGGATGCAAGAAGCACAAAACGTATATTATGAGACAAAATCATCAAGAGAATGACTGAGTACTCAACCGCGACCGCTCGAAAAGAATTGGCGAGAAATCTTACTTTGAAAAGGAATTGGTTTACAAAAACGTTATAAGTCAGACGAGCACTATTCTTCATATATACATGTATGTTGAACTCTTCATGTCCAATTAATTAAAAGAAAATATTAAACACCAACTGGGCTAACCCTTTATCGAAAACTCTAATACAGTACGATATTAGACGAATTCCATAATTTCCATTGTTTCCAAATAAACAAAAAAGAGTACCTTATTCTTACTAATTTTCGCGAGTACTAATTTTCGCGTTTTTCGCGATTAAAAACGCGAAATTTAATACCCTATTACAAAAAGAACTATTGACACTGTAATTTGGTAAAATACAGAAGGTAAAAATTGTCACAATTCTGTCCGTGATTTATGCATTCCACATTCCTCCTCAAGTGATTCGTCGTTTTCTTGCAATTCCTGCAAAATGTCTCGGGTGCTGTCGCCAAAATTGCCATTCACGGTACTGATTTTCCTTCAATTCATCAATTGAGCGCTTTACTTTTTATTTTGAATGACGGATTTTTAATGGTGATTAAAATTTGGTGAAATTTTCGCGAAATTTAATACACTTCGAGTATGGCGAAATATGGCTCTGTCATTCTCGCGAAATTAAGTACACGCGAAAATTAGTAAGAATAAGGTAGTCTTCGCTCCGCTCATGAAATCGTGAAGTCCACATTAGACGATCATTATTCGCTGGACTATCTCTTCATTTCTTTGACTCATTTTGTATCCATCTTGACTGAAAACAGTGAACACGGCCGTGCAGCGAGAAGTCACTAAGTTTGGTTGAAACGTTGAGCTGTTCCAGGACAAGGTCTAACTTTATCTGTTTTGTGCGCCTTGCATTTATCCGATGCATTTGTGCACAATGCACAATGCTGATTCATCTGACGTTTAATCCGTCTTTCTTCCCGAATTTAACTGCGGCTATTGCGAGTTCAAGTTGTTTCGAATTCCAAACTTTCAACGTCATTTGAATGTTTATATTCCTTACTGATTGCCATAAATTTAATCAGTGAAGAAAAAAGTTATTTTAGGATAACACAATTATAATTACTGGTGCCTGCAGTTTTCCTAACTGGCAGGAAGTTAACCAGTTCAGGTATTTACATAATATTTACATATGGATTCATTTTATGCAGCCCAATTCTCCACAAGGAAAGACGGACAATGATGATGATGATGATGATGACATAGCGCCGAATGCAGGCGAGTTATTTGATGCATTCCGAGTGGTGTTCGTGAAATGTACTGATCCAGTGAAAACTCGCGCCGAAAAATCTCAGCATGAAATACTAAATTTGCTGCAGTTATTTTTATCATATAAGTTTGACGAAATGGGGTTTTCTGAATGTTCAGATGCGAAACATTTTTGGTGTCCATTTTAGATGAGTTCAGTCCAAAGAATTGATTTTAAACAATTATCGCAACAAGTCGGTATCTTTTTGTAGATTTGTTGTATGTCGTGTGACCGACTCTTCGACGCCCCCCTTGAGCTTGTATGGGGAGTAATTGGCTGATTGTTTATAATTGTACGAGTAGCTTAAGTTTCTTTGAGATTTCAACAGTACTTGCAATGTGCTCTTCTTTTTTAATGATAAATGAATTTCTTGTTTACTTTTTAGGCGAAAATGCCGGAAAGTAAATATTTCCTGACAACGCACAAGCACAAATAAATTTAACAACCTACGTCATTCATGGGGGAATTACCAGTGCTTTAACTACTGTGAATAACAAAAACCACAGACATTAACGTGACTCGCGTGACAGCTCAGTAACTGGGAAGCGTGTTTTTAGAGCAAGAAAAGCGGTGGAATTGAAGTCCCAGGTATACGTTTTTTAAGCTTCTTGTTTTTTCATGGGTGTTTCTTGCCTGAAGAGTAATTTAACATGGTGTGACCCCTAGCTTCTATTTTAATATGTAACTTTAACCGACTTAACCGAGGCTACGCTCGAAATCATGTGATTACCTATACTTATTACTATTCTAAGCTACGGCAGTGTTATCTACAAGTTCCTTTTAACTCCAAACCAATATTCGGTTGTTGAGGATGGACCTGACGAGCAGCGATGATCAGGGTTTACTTTTGAGGGGCCATAACGTCCAAAGTTATGTTCAGTGCTACCAATACCTGGTCTGCCATCAAAGTCGCAACCAACTGGTGTGTGACTATCATAGCTGCTTATGAGCCACGAGCTTCTAGCATTCTGGCTTGTTGCTGCAGTACAATTGTGACACTCAATTCCCCTGATGTTAAGATATTCATACAACTTGCATTTCTGATTCCATGTGTCAAAGATGTTATGATTTTGTAAGTCAGCCCGTGCGTAATCTGTGTAACTGAGACCTTGAGAATGAAAGTTGCAGGTTACTCTCAAGTGAGTCGAGTTTCCAGCGAGATGCTGCATGTGAGACAGAGACAAACGGTGTAAGGCCCAGTCTAATTCCAATGAATCCTCGTCAACAGGATAATCACGATTAAAAACTTTGCTGTTAAAGTGGTTCTTGTTCTCAAGAGAGAATGACTGAATGAGGGCCCAGAAAAATTCAGGTTCGGATTCCAGGTCACAGTACACCAAAAACGGCTGATTCTGAGTGTCATAAATCCTGTACTTTCCAGATGTTGAGGTGCCATTTTTCCAAATGTCTTTACAGTTTCGAGAAAGATATCTGGGTTTCTCGCACCGCTGACCAGTGTAATCGTCAGGCAAGTACAGTTGAATCTCACAGTCTCAGGATCACAAATTTCCCGACACACCCCTCCCTGGAAGCATGGATCTGGCACGCAGCATTTGTTGACACAAGTGTCTTTTTCAGGCATGTAACGTCTTCCACCCTAAAACAAGAAAACCATGTATTTCTCAATCACTAGAAAAAAAAAGATCCTTTTATAGCCAAAAGCTTCAGGGCCAGTGCCGGCTTTCGTGTGGCACTACTTTTTCCTGGCATTCACAGTTTAGTAAAAGTATCGGTGCCCGAGGTTTTTGTCTTTTTTGCCGTGTTTTGTGAAGTAAGTAAGCAAGCAAGCAAGGAAGCAAGCAAGCAAGCAAGCAAGCAAGCAAGCAAGCAAGCAAGCAAGCAAGCAAGCAAGCAAGCAAGCAAGCAAGCAAGCAAGCAAGCAAGCAAGCAAGCAAGCAAGCAAGCAAGCAAGCAAGCAAGCAAGCAAGCAAGCAAGCAAGCAAGCAAGCAAGCAAGCAAGCAAGTAAGCAAGCAAGCAAGCAAGCAAGCAAGCAAGCAAGCAAGCAAGCAAGCAAGCAAGCAAGCAAGCAAGCAAGCAAGCAAGCAAGTAAGTAAGTAAGTAAGTAAGTAAGTAAGTAAGTAAGCAAGTAAGTAAGTAAGTAAGCAAATGGGTTGTGCCATGGATCTGTATGTCATTCATTATTATTATTATATAGACACGAGTGTTTTACTGGAAAATAGTCCACTCGTAGAATCAAGTCATAGGAAATTACATCCGGGACGACGTATTTTCCATATTCTCACTAGTGAGGATATCAAGGACGTCATTTTCCGCTTTTGGCTGTTTCTTTATTTTGAACTTTGAATTAGTTTTTTTTTTTGTCTATATAATAAAATAAAATTACACAGTGGCTTGAAGATATGAATTTTATTTTCTCGTGTTAAAAAAAATATAATTTTACAATCGAGCGCAGCCAGTGAGTAAAATATTGTAAACATATATAAAATTCATTTATTCGCGCCGCCTTGTAGAATCCTCCATATGCTTACCTCTACACTGTAGCTCCTCACCAAATCATAATACCGAGCCCCTGGTTTGTATTTCAATGCAGCTGGCTTCATTACTTTATTGACATCATTCAGTTCACAGTTGCCTTCCCGTGTGTTTTGTAAATAGTTTATAGAAACACACAGACACTCGTCTCTGCACTCCATGTGGCACTGGGCGGCGCTCTTCACAGTGATCGTTTTAACCACGTGACCCTCAAGGGCGTTGTCATTGACAACATCTTGATCGATGACAAACTTGAAATTCTGACAATTTCCTTGACATGTCGCACATTCTACAATGCGCGTTAGTTTAAGAAGAATGATCAGTGATGCTAATGAAAACATATTTGCGCTGGCGATCACCTGCAATAGCAACCGTAAAATGAGTAGGGTACTTTAAAAAACGAATGAAGCCCCAACGGCTAATTTACAGGAAATGCTTTACGAAGTTACTTTTAAGCTGGTAGAGCTTTTAAGCTGGCAGACCTTTTAAGTTGCTATAGCACGTTTCCTTTTGATTTACTCGCCTAAAACATAGTTAATAGAGGGAAATGGTTATGAAGCCCAGCAAAGTTCTTTGTTATATGTTTTTGTTCGCTATTTGGGGGTTGACCGTGCACAAAACCTGACAAAATACAATAGGTGGTTACGTGTGTTGAAGCAACTAACCAATAGAAACGTTGCGATTACGTAATCCATGCATAGTGTATGAGCGCAAAACAAAAGATGTGCACGGTCATGGACCTTCCAACATAAATCTTGGCCTCTTTGTTTGCTTCTTTGAAGTTTGCCGGGTTTCATAACCATTTCCCTCTATTAACTATGCCTAAAATGACTTGTATAGCCAAAAGAGTCAATAAACACGACAATAGGATGTATTCGTGTCATAAGCCCGATCATTCAATATTCGCGTGAGATCTCTATGGGATTTACAATGGCACGTTATTTGTGTCTATCACATGCAAGATGCCTGTGGCATATAACTTGAACAAGGGTGATTTCCACAATAAACTTAATTAATGTCGTTGTTAACGTTTTAGTGGAACTCATTTTATTTGCATGCATGGGTGTTGCTTTGTTTTGATTTGTTTTGCTTTGTTTTGCTTTAAGCACTCTAACAGTGCATCAACAGTGAAGTTAATAATAAGAAGTTAATAAGTTAATTCAATAACAAATATTAATGGCTACAAACCATTTAATTTGTTTAACTGAATACCAGTTGATGAAATCGGCACAAAGTTATCTTTATATGATCAAAATGACGCCAAGCAGTTCATAGTGTAAGGTCGATAACGGTGACTCGCAATACTGCATGGTACTGTGCACAAAACACATCCTAAAATATTATTTACTTAAAAACTACCTCACCTGTGTACAGGAATGATTAATGAGACCAATGCAAACATCTTTGATTTGATGATCACCTGCAAACTGAAATAGTAACTTTGTAAAATGAGTATACTTAAAAGACGAATGAAGTCCCAACTTCTTATATACACTCAGAAAATACCTTGCCCCATGCATCATTGCGTTAATCCATGATACACTTTACTCTTAATATTGAAACCTACAACTACCACCTATAGCACCTTTCTCTCTACAATGCGGCCAGTTCAGTAATTTTGCCTCAATATCGGGGTGGCCGTTTTAGTGAGTTTGAAGTGTGAACTGAATAGCTATGGAAGGAGGAAGCAACTTTTGTGCCATAAATGCTGACATCTCTGATTCGGGAGTTCTTATTTTTCAAGGTCTGTTGTCCATGTTTTAAATCCCATGCATGCACGTAGAATATTTTAAAAACTCCAGAGACTCCGGACTCCCATTTATGTAAAGAACGTGATCATCGTCTTGCAGATCTGATTATGGATTTAATTAAAGCCGGCAAAATCGAGCCTCAACTTACAAACTTAAAGGGACACTGTCCTGATTTTAGCATGATTTTGGGAAGCTCAGAAACATATCTAGATCATAGGAAGTTGAACAATAATGGTTTAATTCTGTAGAATAGCACTCGACAAATGACAGAAACCCATTAGGAAGCGAGGATGACTAACGACAGCGAGGATAGAAATGGATTGCAATATGGATTTTTGAAAAAAACGTCAGGATGTCAGTTTTTCAAAGTTTCAAGTTTGGCTCGGAAATCTTTGAAATTTTGCAAACATTTTGTTGCAGTATGGAATTTCTTGAAGAAATTGCTTTTTATCATTTAGTTAGAGTTTATTACGTTCTTATTCCATACATTTAGGGACCATTTCGTGCATTTATAACTGTTTTGAGCAAATACACCAGGACAGTGTCCCTTTAAACACGATTATCTAGTCAGTATATATCTATATATATTCGGGACAACTGTAACCACTAGAGGGACTCGGGTCATTACACTCACCTTTAATTTTTCTCTGGATCTACATCGACCACAATATGTTGTACTGACTAAGTGCGAAGTCCGCAGTCAAAATTGCACAAATCTGACATTATAACACTTATTAATAATACATAACGTATAAATACAAAAGAAATGTTCAGTGAATATCTATCACAGCTAGCAGGTTTCATCCTAATTTACATATTAAACGTTTCCTTCAATTTACTCGCGTAAAATGGTTTGTATTATATAAAATAGCCAAAACAGTCGATAAATATGGTATAACAATATTGCGTTCGTGTCATAAGTTTCGATACAATATTCAAGTCAGATCTGTATGGAATTTACAATGGTTCGCCTTCGGCTCGCCATTGTAAATGCCCATAAAGATCTGGCACTCATATTGTATCTATCACATGCAAGATGGTTTCTGGCACATAACTTGACCAAGGGTGATTTCCAAAATAAATTTAATTAATTTCGTAAAATAAAAACGTTTGGTGGTACTCATTTTATTTGCATGCATAAGTGGTGCTTTGTTTACCTTTGAGCACTTTGACAGTGCATCAACAGTGAAGTTAATTCAACAAGAAAGACTGGCTACAAAAACATTTATTTGTTTCACTGAAAACCAGTTGATGAAATAGGCACAAAGTTATCTCAGTGATCAAAACTACAGCAGTTCACAGTGTAAGGCCAATACCAGTCACTCGTAATCGGCTGGGTACTAGCTAGCTAGCTGGGTACTGTTACCAAAACACATTCTAAAATATTGATTTGGTTAAAAAAATACTTCCCCTGTGTACAGGGGAACTCCTGGGGGGACCCAGCGTGGCTCCCCATATAAAAGTGACGGGGTGGTCGTCGGAGGTAAAATGTACCAGAATCTCGTTTTGTAGGTGTGGCTCAAATTAATTTTCAGCCCTAAGTGGTACCAATTCTAAATCAAAACTAGTTCCTAACTAGTTCCTGGCATATTTTTTTCCGACTACCTGGGAAAACTCTAACTGTGGTCATTTTAAATGTTAACGCCCTACCTAAGCGGTACCAAACCACGAATTTTCTAAAAGGTACGACTATCACCCCGTTACTTTGGTATTGGAGTTTCCCCCCTCCTCGGATATTAAAACCAGGCTTTAAATAGCAGGAGCTACCGTGCTGTGAACCTGTGTGCCAACTGTAGCAAGTGGCATTACCACTCCGCTGCGGCAGCAAACAATGCTCTTAACGGCCTTCCGGGACCACAGGTACCCCAAGCTCAATTTGTGAGGTGGTTTAGTCTTTTTTTTGGTGTCGCGCTTCGCGCTTATTTATAGTGTATACTACAGGCTATTTTAGTCTTTTTTGGTCTCGCGCTTCGCGCTCGCTGTCGCGCTTCGCGCTTATTTATACTGTATACTACAGGCTAGTCTGACCTCTGCTCAGATCAGCGCTGTGTAAGTGTTATAATTTGAGCGTCACGGTAACCGTTGCGTAACAGCTAAATTATAGGGATTTGTATGAGAAATATTCCTGTTGATCATAAATGTACGAAATTGCTAATAAAGTCGTATTTTTAACTCACCTATATTGTCTTTTTGTGGTTTCTTGTGTTCTTATGGTGTTTCTGGCGTTCTAGCGGCTGTTTGAGGCTTTTGAACACAAGAAACCACAAAAAGACAATATAGGTGAGTTAAAAATACGACTTTATTAGCAATTTCGTACATTTATGATCAACAGGAATATTTCTCATACAAATCCCTATAATTTAGCTGTTACGCAACGGTTACCGTGACGCTCAAATTATAACACTTACACAGCGCTGATCTGAGCAGAGGTCAGACTAGCCTGTAGTATACAGTATAAATAAGCGCGAAGCGCGACAGCGAGCGCGACAGCGAGCGCGAAGCGCGAGACCAAAAAAAGACTAAAATAGCCTGTAGTATACACTATAAATAAGCGCGAAGCGCGACACCAAAAAAAGACTAAACCACCTCACAAATTGAGCTTGGGGTACCTGTGCCGGAACTGCTTGCTTTGTAAGGCGTACACATACGGATTTATACTGGAATTTAGAAGAACCAGCAGTTCCGAAACAAGATAACCAATCGAAAGAAGGTCAGGAATATTGATGTAATAATTAATGACGTTCAGCAACAGATTTGAAAACCAACACAGTGCGTAAACAACGTTTAGAGTGACAAGTATTTTTGTGACTCGCTTTCGTGCATTTAAACGAGCTTTTTGAGCATCGTCTGTAACATGGTTTTGGTTAAACCATAAGTTATGTACGATCCTACCATAAAAGAAGACCATTAATCCAACTGGAATAATTCCGATAAAAATCACCCATAGGTAATTGTAGGCGATCGCTAGCTCCTCGTTTGGCCAGTAACTTCTGCAGAAGAAGCCAGTCTCAATGTGGCCGTGATTAAATTTACGAACAGCAAATAATGGCTCATTAAAGAGTAAAGCAAACATCCAACAGAACACCACAATTAGGCAAATCTTCTTGTTCGTCATCCTTCCTTTAGATCTGTTGTGATAAGGCAAGACTATCGCGTAGAACCTGTGAACAGTTGATATAAAATGAATCAGTATAGGTGCGTAATTCATAACAGAAACTGACGAAAACGAAACAACGTACAATAATTTTTTAGTTGTAGTACTTGAAAATAGCATGTGATACCTGGATTGGCCTCTTAAATTAAACACAAAATAAGGCGTGTTGTCTTAATAGGGTAGCAAAGCGAATGGATTTTGTCTTTAACACTGCGGGTCAGGGTTAAAAGACCTCAGTGACACCACCCCCACACAAGGTTCCGTTAAATTCCCCCCTCCCCACCATTCCCCTCCCACAACGCCTTCCGCGCGAGAGCAAAAAACAGTGAGGCGTGAATGTTATTGTTATACACGAACTGTTTGAGCCTGAAGGTTTACTATACAGTCAATGCTAGAAGCTCAACACTGAAAAGGGGGGGGGGGGGGGGGGGGGGGAGAGTGGGAGGGATGGTAAAAACAATTTGCTAAACTTCCAAACAGGTTTGTCTTTGATAGCTTTGATTCGATTTTTACTCTGACAGAAAGAAAATGTCAGTTTGTAATCCAATTTTTATTGAAAATATTTCCCAATCGTAAACCATCCGGTCTCTTATATGAGCAGTTGATATTCTCCTGGCCTTTTCTAACCTTGCTAAACAGCTATTTTGAGGTTTCTAGTTCTTCCCCAGATTTCAAAATAATTTCAAACGTTGCACGTTTTCACGCTACCATTCCTATAATTCGTGGATAATATTCTTCATTTCTTTTATCCTGATGTTTTAATATTGTAAGGTTAAATAAGCTTTTCTTTAAATAGGAAAAGCAATTACATCACCTTTCGAAAGCAATAGCTAACAGCGTGCAAACAGATGCCACGGACCCTACCCATGTAAGGATCTTTCCAGTGAGGAACTTACACAGATAATCACCAGCCACACCCGTAGGATGATGAACCACATGGAAGAAAATTTGATCCACAACCATAAAAATGGCCACTGTTATGTCTGCTACAGCCAGGTTTACAAGCAAGTAGTTAATGGGACTTCGCATGGACCTTTTAGTTCGTTTTATCACCATAACAACCAAGATATTACCAAGAAGGTTTGTTGGGACCAGAATTCCCAGTTTCACCGAACGTACAATTTCTGAAGGTGAAGCCATTTAGGAACTGTGGATGACAAAATGAGGGGGGATTACAACTAATTTAAATTGTATGCCCTTTGCGCAATAAGTATACTGTATGATTTTATGTACACAATAAAACTTAATGACCACAATTCCCACTACCCGTCTTTGCTGCTTCTTTAAAATGCATGGATAAAAGAAAACGATAAAAAATCACCCATAGGTAATTGTAGGCGATCGATAGCTCCTCGTTTGGTCAGTAACTTCTGCAGAAGAAGCCAGTCTCAATGTTGTGTGTTCAACACAAAAGTGTTCAACTCAAGACACACGTATGGGTACATGTATTCTGTCCAATAGCCAAATGTCCCACTGAACTAGCGATGACTAACATGTATGTAGCAACCAACAATCGAATTGTTTGTTTACAATACTGAAGCCAACTCGATAATTGCTATATGAACTATATCTTTGAAATTATATAATGAATGTGCGCTAGCTATGGTTACTTTGTGGATTTTTTCCATTTATCCATTTTAAATATAAATAATTGCTGCATTACAGTGGACATTTCATCCAGTCAATAGCTACAAGAAATTCAATAGGTATATAATTATATACAAAATTTAAAAAAAATGCAATTTGTATTCTTCAATAGGTTATTATTTTTCATAGTTTCCAGTCTTGTATTTGAATTTCTCTAACTGATAACATCAATATTGTAAGTATTCCATTAGGCACATTCTAGAACGCGACAAATCCAACTTACCTCTTGGTAATTCTCGTATAAGAACTCTCTCACAATGAATTTGAATAGAACAGCTTATAAATTATCTGAGAAAGAGTGTCTGAGAGTCTAGCTGATTAAACGCTCGTATATAATCTCTTTATAGGCTATTTCACGGTTTTTGTGTTTCTTTTTAATATATTGATGTTTCCTTTGAGTGTTAAGATGCAAATTTGCTGGGCAGATATATGACAGAAGGTTCCATATTTCATTAAAATATTTCTTCAAAAGACGTTGAGCAAACATGTGATACCTATAACTAAAATGTGATTGGGCAGCGAAGAAATTAATGTCGACATATAAATCACACCCAAATTTCACATGTTACTGAAGGTGTTTACACGTGCCGCAGGTGGTCCTGAACGAAGAAAACTGATTTGAAGTAAATAACTGACGACTTTTAGCCTTACCTTCAATTCGTTACCCGGGCTAGTGTTCTTGTTGTAATTTTACTTCAGTGCCCTTACTGATCATTTTCGTTGTTTCCCTTCATTTCACCACTGAGAGTGATAATGGGCGGTCTGGGTCATTTTCCCCGTTATTGATAAAGCGGTCATTTCACATTTCTCGTTGTTTTTTGTTTTTTTCAATTTTCACATAATTATGGATGGCAGCCATAAAATAAAATCCTACAGTTCACGGAAAAACTAAAAATCAATTCTCGCCTTCATAGATAGTTATTATGGTAAATCACGACCATTTAGCAGAGCCTGGAGCCCATCCATTGTTATTCCTGGCATATCGCGCGCACAATTCACGGCTAAAACTTCATCAACTAGCGACTCAAGAAAATAACCTTTACCAACTGTTTCTTTCAATGCCATGTTTGTTTGCGATCCGCACCCGCAAAACGAGGTACAGGTACCCTTTATGGATTCCTTTCATAATTTCAGACGATCACGTCACCTCGATCCGTAAATTTTTATATCGTACATGTAGTTCCCCCGAGAGCTCCCACACCCATTAACAATGATTACGGTCCTCAACTGTAGACCTTGTTTTGCAATTTATACCGCCACAGTATTTGTTCAGACTTTTCCAGCTAAGATTCGGCACTTAAAGGGGCACTATCACGTGGATTTAGCTGCTTTCTTGGTCAAAACGGCGCTAAAATTATGACTCAGTACCTTCGCTCATACACGAAATGCGCCTAGAACATCAAGACGCAATTGTTGAAGGGAGAGCTAACCGTATTACAGTCGAAGCTCTCGTTGCGACCACTCTCGTAAGCGACTAGCTCTAGTTACGACCACCATTAGGAAACCCCGTTTGGATTGTCACTCAAACTCTGTATCCGTAAGTGACCGCGACCATTTTTGGTAATTACCAACTGGTCTTTTCCTTTGTTTTTAAGCTCCCGTAAGCGACCACTTGTTGTGCTACACATTTATGAGACATTGTAATATTTGTAATCATCTGAATAAGAGAAGTTTTCAATCTTTGTGGATGCATGACCTGTACATTCGCTTTCGTGCATTTCGTAAGTGGCCAGCCTCTATTGTTTCAGCGCGTGGTCTCTTACGACAGCCATTCTCGTAAGCGATCAGCTCTAGTTACGACCACTCTTTCGAATTCTCGAGGTGGTCGCTTACGAGATCAAAAGCTACTAAATGGGTATAACTCGTGATATACAGCTTCAATACACTAGTATTAATAATAGTATGGTCTAGTATAGACAAAACTGGACCATTATTTTTAGGTTTCCATTGACGTAAATTGACTTTTTGACGTAATGTTCATGATAGTGCCCTTCAAAAGTCTTTTGGTCGTCTTGTTTAATAATACAAGCGTACGTGCGGATCTTTAATATCGCGGTTACTCAGTGGGTCGTCGCTCTATTTTTACGACTCGTGCATGATATGTGCCTGTGAATTGTCGCTGTCAATGTTTTGAAAATTATAAGTCTTCCATTAAATGGAGGCAGTCTAATGGACTAATCCAAAACCCATTATCTCTTCTTTTCTTTTTCTTTCTCACCGACGCGAAGGGACGTTTTTAATATGATTTTTTAAGAAAATGTCTTATAATAATTAAACTAGATCAAACGCTTACCCGAAACGAATATACTTTATAATAAAATAAGTTATTTTATGTCATTAGCAATGGCAAATTCAAAATCATTCACTATTATTCAAATATCGTGTCCATATTTTAAAATGAATATATATATGAAATTACCCTATGTATTCAAACCTATAATAAAAATAAAAATATGTATTCAAACCATTTGCTAATATAAAGAGCAAAAAACTGAAAGGTTCGTCGCGTGATTGTATGCCAAACAGACAATACATTTATTTTAAGTTGAATGTATAGCTGTAAATAAATATATCTCAAGAATCCTCCGATCCTTGGTAGTGAATACTTGGATACTGAAAGGGCTAATACTTTCATTTATACAGAAAGTTAAGAATTATTTGTTTTTAAGAAATTTCACAAGTGATCCAGTTCCACCTGTGTTTACAGAGGCAGGATGTTCTCCAGGACAATTATTGGATTCTGAAGACAGTATTTACGTATTTGTGTTTCCCACAAAAAAAAATTATTTTATTTTTCTACTATCATGTCTCAGGTTTCATAAGAACAGTCTCAACTCTCACGATACAGAAGAAAGAAACACAAATTTATCTTAGATATTTCAGTGACGCGAATGACATGATTATGTACTTATTTTCCTTTTCCATCGAAACATGCATGACAAAACGTAATCGAATAATGGCATGTTTATTCTACGATACTACATTTAGACGTGATGCGAACAATTTCACCTGTTCCAGAGGGAGGGAGGAGGGAAAATAAACCCGTCAGAAACAAATATTCCGGCCAAACGACTTAGACGCAGAACGTGGATGGTTAGATCTAAGTGCTACTGTGCTTTTCAAAAATTAAGAAAGTGAGCTAATCCATACGGTAAATCACGCAGCAATTTCGAATTATCCGCCAAATAGCAAAACAATTTGGAGATGTCATCTACCATGGAGACAATCTTCAAAGTTTTATTCTCTGTTGTGATCGCATCAAACCTCGTTGGCAACACGATGGTTATCTTAGTTGTTGCACTGCACCGAAGAATGAAGACTCCCATGAACTGCTTGCTTGCCAATCTGGCCCTAGCTGATTTTTTCGTTGGGCTTTTCTTGATTCCACGAACACTTCTCAATGATCTATACACACATCCTGGCAGTTGGGTAGGAGATTTCTTGTGTAAGATGTTGACACATGCTTGCTTTACGTATCTGGCTGCAGTGGCTTCCATGCTGACATTAATGTTTATTTCATGGGAGAGATACTATGCCATCATGTATCCCCACAGCTCTCGTGGACGAATCAACGCGAACAAACTCCGTCTGTTGGTTGCTGTATCTGGCTTGTTGCATTGGTTACACTTCCCTTGAGTTCTGGATCATCAAGTTTGACGAGGAGAAGAAGGCTTGTATCTACGACTGGTCAGAAGCGTTGTGGAAAACGGATGTCTTCGTTTGGTGCATCTGCCTTAGTTTGCTGCCACTTGGAATCCAAGTAGGCCTGTATGCACGAGTGGTGTACCGCTTGTGGGGTCAAAAGACTCAAACTAAGGAAATCTCCCAGCGTTCACTAATGATAAAAAGGAAGAGACTAACGAAAACTGTTCTTCTTATTTCCATCATCAATATTGTATTACGACTCCCAATCGATGTCCACTACTTTCTTTCCACCTTCGCTAGCGACAGCGTCACCACGGCGGATTGGTGGAAACCAGTGTCTTTCTCGGTCAGCCATTTGATGCTGGTTCTAAATTCTGCTGTAAATCCAATTATTTACGCGGCGAAGGATAAAACGTTCAGACAGCATATGTGGCGCTTGTTGAGGAAGGGATGTGGACGGAGTAGTAGGGTGATGAATACGAGCGTTGCAGAATCGCGTACGTATACTGAAAACTGTAAGGTATTTGAATTGAAAAAACTGTGAAGTGCAAAAACAATTATTCCCAAAACGTCTAAATAATAATTTTTTTGGGCACTTAAGATTATTACAATGTTTTCTTTAGCCTGTTTGGATAGAACTATCAACACGTCGAACATGTTTAAATAATGTCAATCTACATTTGTACACGCTAGGTAGTTTTATTCAGGTCAGGTTTATATTTGAAAAAGTATAAACATAAAACATTAGAAAATAGCTGTCATATAAACGGCATGGAATCTGCCCGTGCATTATTTTCTTGTAGATGCCAGTCGGCTAGAGTAATAGAAAACGTATGTCCCGGATGTTCACCACGCTCGCTCACGCTTAGTTTAACCTTGATTTTCAAAGCTGAACCGGTAGCTTTCCTTGGCTTTTTACACGACTAATTAAGTTGAAAACTGATTACGAGTTTAACAAAATGCTTGGAAACAACCCGATCATATTATCTACTACTCAGAAATGTAGACTCTTGGGTGTCCAAGCCTCAAAGAGTCGGTTTTTTTTTTAAATTCACCCATGATGCTTTGCCACCCGTGACGCCCACCACCTGAGGACGTCAGGGGGCGTCCAGAAAAGTGCGTGCATCCAGTGCACGCAAGCTTGTCTTTGCGATCACATTCGTTTATACGAAAAGCGACAGGAAGTTTGAATATAGCCCCAAGGCTCATTATCGACATACAGTCGAACCTGTATACATTAACGGCCCTGTATTAAGCGGCCACCTCTATTAAGCGGCCAGTTTTCAAAGTCCCGAGTTGTATTTGCTACTTGTATTAAACTTGTATTAAGTGGCCACTTGTATTTAGCGGCCACTTTCTGAAGTCCCGAGGGTGACCGTTATATACAGGTTTGACTGTATTACGGTAAATGAGTTGGACGCTGCCGAGGACAGTGCATATCCATCTGACGATGGTGATTATGATGACGGATCGTCTCGAGTGAAAAGACTTCACTGAGTCAGATTTACATGTATCATGTTTTAACATAGATTACGGCTTACTACGGCCTTTTTCAAGGCTTGTTGCTCAGCAATGACACATTTGTTACAAATGTTTAAAACATGGCGGCCGACCAAAGATTAACCAAAGCACGAAAGTATCAAGCCTGTTATTCAATTTCTTCCTTCGGCAAATTCCATGTTAATTGCTGCTTGCCTTCTAAATTAAGCAGCACAAACCCAGCGCTTTTTTAAACTCGGGAATTATCAATGAATACACAACAGGATTCACAAATGAGTTGGAATAATTTAGAACGTTCACCATATAATAAATCCTCCAAGTTATCTGGGCGTGAATCACATTATGAGTCACCAGACTGTTCATGGTAATTAAAGGGAGCCACGAGAGCAATATAATAATGGATACCAACAGCAAGGCCCCCGGGGGGGGGGGGGGATACTCAACAAAGTTTTATACGGGGAGGCTCCGCCCCGAGGTCCAAACCCTTACCCTTTTATATACCATTTTGACAGAAAAGGTAACCCTTTCATATACCTTTCATAGGAAATGGTACTCCTTTCAAATACCTACAGTTGAAACACTGCATCCCTTTTACGACTTTTACTAAACTTTTCGCTGTCCATAGCTGAAAAGTATCCCCAGCCACATAAATGTAAACAGGTAGAGATACAGCTCCTAACATCAAATCAGCAAACGCCATGCATATTGATGACAAGAAACAAACTTTTCTTACGAAGTCTCTCGTTAACTGCAAAGAGAACAACGGTTAACAAGTTTCCTATGACAATAAAGGCTGATGCCGCCATCAAAAATCTACACCACACAACACCTTCTGCTTTGGAAGAAGTGCTCTTTGAGCTAGAGCTATCTGCTGACATGTTGCTCACAAAATATTTTATTTACACGCCGAAGAGGTCCTGTGGTTACTTTATGTGATGACTAAGCTTGACTCAGAAGTCCCCGTGACATAGCCTGAGATCAGGCTCCTGAAGAAAATTTGCGAGCGAAGCGAACCGAGTCGCTGCCTGGGGCGAGAACAAAAGCGACGGAGCCTGAAGACGTTCCTTTGACGCCGCCGATCCGTGTTATCAGATTCTGGTATCATGATCTGATTGGTCATTTTGCTTAATATTGACAGATTCGCGGTGAATGATGACAGATGTTGACAATGTCACGCTGTCACGCGTTGTTTGTTGAAGTTGAATACACTGAGAATTGAGCAAGCGTTACGGAATTTATTCTTTGCCATCAGATCTTTCAGATATCCCTCGGCTCAAGGAAGAGCAAAAGATCTCAGTCAGTGTTCTAATTGTGTCAATTGTCTGTAATTGTGTTGCCGTTGCAGTTTCTATAATGAAAGACCCGTGAAAGACCAAGTCGAAGAGTTGTCCCGTTTAGGCCTGAAAGCTGAAGTTCGAAATGGAAGGATAAAAACTGCCAAAATCAAAGTGGCTATGAGCCACTGAACTCGGAAAATTATGTTAAAGTTAATATTTGAAACACAAGTTGCCTTAATAACGTGATATCATTCTTATCTGTGTATGTGAAACACGCAGAACTCAAATTACGTTTTCAATTTATCATCGTTCGAACGTCTAAACAGAAGCTAACAGATCTACAAATGAGAAACATTGTCAACATTGCCACTAAAAGACTACTAAAACAAATCACTTGACGAGTAAATCGTGTCACGTCCACCTCAACAACCTCGGCAACGAGCTATTTTATTTGCAGGGTTAAAAACAACAACTTCAACACTTCGGCGAAAGTTCGCCACGATTTCAGTACTCAGAACTCACTTGAGCCCGCTGTGCATAGTCAAATAACTCAGTGGCTCAGTACAAACCCAGTTGATAAATGAATTTTTTTCCCAAAGCTTTTCTGTTGTGTTGACGTGGCGCAGTGGATATAAGCACCGCTTTGGAGTCTAGAGGTCGTGGGTTCAGCGCCTAGAAGGTCCCTTTTTTTCTTCTTCTTTTTTTCCCCTTTACTTTTTTTCAACGCATGTGTTTATATCATGGGGAAACCATTTTTTTTGGCGGTCGAGTATTTCGATATCGAACTCAAACAAGGCATTTGTTTATTGAAGGATGAAATAAATAATGAAATGTAAGACGGCTTCTCACCCTCGATTAATGGCTGGAACTTAGATTTCTCGAACCCTCGATTTCTCGAAAACCACGATAACTCGAACCAAAAGTCGCCGAGTTTCCCTTGGACTTGTTTCATTGTAATTTTACCCCCGAAATTTCGAACTTCCTGATTTCTCAAACTAATTTTCATTTCGCGTGGAGAGTTCCACTCCAGATTCCACTGTATGTCCCACTGTATATTTATATGCGAAATATATGCGCAAGCGTTATGCACTAGTCAGCGGATTTACAAAATGTTTAACAGGAAGCGAAGGAGCGAAGGAGTGAAATTCGGCCTCCCACAGCTACAACTCGGAAATGGCTTTAAGCCATTTTTCGAGTTAAAAATGGACATGGAGCCGGTTAGCCGGCGATCTTTTGCGTTGGAGTCCTTTCATTTGCGAAGAGAAAATTACGGCTAAAAATTGAACATTCGACAGATGTAGCGTTGGCTAAAATTATTAAATTTCGTGGACGAAGCCGTCTTCACCGCTTTAAACGCTTACTTTTAGCAATTTTTACTTTCAAGCTTGTTTTATGGGTATTACATGAAATGCAACGACCATTTTTGCCGTGGGAAATAATTTATTAAAACCATTTTAGTTTACAAGAAGTTAATTTGGGAAACACGCCAAACACTCCAGGTGACTTGTTGGCATTTTATAATAGGACTAATTACTGGGGGGCGGATCGGCGGCATCAAAGGAATGTCTTCAGGCTCCGTCGCTTTCGTTCTGCAGCGACTAGGCTCGCTTCGCTCGCAAATTTTCTTCAGGAGCCTGATCTCAGGCTACCGTGACACGTCAACGTCGATCATATTTTCCACAGTTTTACTTTAGTGTCTAGGAGTCCTTGGAACTAGCTGAGTCAGCCAAGGCCATCATGTGACGTCAGATGTGATAAATAATGAAGTAGGGACGCACAACACGATCCAAGTCGCAAATCATGGAGAATACAAATTTGCATACGGCCAGTGTAGAACGCAGACTGCAGACTATAATTGGTTTCTTGGAGCTGAACAGGATTAGTTTCTAGGGTTAAGCTTACTTTCTGGTTAAAGTGAGGGTTATTAGGTCGTGTTCTATTGTCGTGATCAACCGTTTCAACCGCAACCGGTTTAGGTTGAAACGGTTGAGGTTTCCCAATAGAACACTTTTCCAACCGTTTTAACCTAGTTTGATGCCGGTTGAAAAAGTTGATCAACCAAATCAACCTAAAACGGTTGATCCCAATAGAACACGACCTTAGTGTTAGGGTTAGTTATTAGGGTCAAATAAGTTAGTTTTTGGTAAGGGTTAGGAGTTGTCCGTAGTCTGCAGTCTGCGTTTTACACTGACCGTATATGCAAATGTGTCCTTGAGTCTGAGACTGAATCTGAGTGAGAGACTGAGCCCTTTTGCTAGTCGACATGATAATCTTACCCCGACTTAGTGGTCGACCTTTTCTTGGAATAGAAGAAGACAAAGATGTCCGGCATAGCGATTAAAATAACCTTCAAATGTTTATTTTCTGTTGTGATCGTATCAAACCTCGTTGGCAACATTTTAGCTGTTTCGCTGCACCGCAGAATGCAGACTCCCATGAACTGCTCTGCTTGCCAATCTGGCCGTAGCTGATTTGTTCATCGGACTGTTCTTTATTCCAAGAACATTTTTATGCCTTATAATATATGGACATCCTATATGTCGAAGATAGTGAAAAATAAAACGGCAAATTTAACGAAATTCAGTTGTCCGCGTTTGACATACCGCCTTTGTAAGACAACTCAGTTGGGGTCTAGTCAGTTGACTGCCTGCTGCTTGGTAAACGGGTGGTCGGATTTATACGAAACCAAATATGGGAAGTCAGAATGGAAGTTATTTCAGCCCAGGTTAATCATTTTTCTTTAGCAAACGGAAATTAGGTAACGTAGCCTTAAAAAAAGGAAAAAAACAAACAAACTGTGAAGCAGCAAGTGCCGAGTGTTACGTAGTCGTCAGTTTTTAGTGTGCAAGAAATCAGCAGATGCATGGACTAATCATGCCTTAAAAATCAAACTATAAGATAAAAGTTCTACCGCTGCCATGACAAAACAAATTGACGACTGAGAAGCAATTATTCCTTTATATATTTGAATGCTACAAAAATTGTTCTCTTTCATTCAAACGAGCATCTTAGTGCAGAAGACCATACGGTACTTCTTTAACACCTTTTCTCAGATCGCGAACAGTTTCCTACAAAATGTTAGAAAATGTCTCAAACTTCCCAAGCTAAATTAGGTGGCCATTATAAGAACTGGCAGGTGAACCCTGATCGAAAGCAACAATGATTGACACATGGACGTCACAGACACGCAATATAAATTAAAATTAGTGCGTATAAGTTGAAGTCCCTTTTGCAAGTCGACATAATCATCTTCCCTCTCCAAGTCATCTTTCAGTCCCAGAATAAAGGAAGACAAAGATGTTACTAGCTACGGCAATAACTTTCAAAGTTTCATTCGCAGTTGTGATCGCATCAAGCCTCGTTGGCAACACGATGGTTATTCTAGTTGTTTCGCTGCACCGCAGAATGAGGACTCCTATGAACTGCTTGCTTGCCAATCTGGCCCTGGCGGATTTCTTCCTCGGATTGTTCTTTATTCCACTAACACTTCTTAATGATCTATATGTACATCCTGTTGGGATCGCAGGAGATATCTTATGTAAGACCTTGACTTATGGAAATATGTCTTATCTAGCAGCCGTGGCTTCGGTTATGACATTGTTGTTTATTGCATAGGAGAGATACAACGCCATAATACACCCGCACAGTTCCCGCGGGCGACTTAGCGCTAGAAAAATACGCCTGGTGGTGCTGACAACTTGGGTTGCTGCGTTCAGTTTTGGTTCACTTGAATTCTGGATCATGAAGTTTGACGAGCAGAAGAACTCTTGTATCTATGACTGGCCAGACGCTTTGTGGAAAACGGATATAGTCCTGTGGTGCATCGGCCTTGGTTTGCTGCCACTTGGTATCGAGGCCGCCTTATACTCACGAGTGGTCTACCGCTTGTGGGGTGAAAATTCCCAAACAGAAGAAATCTCTCAGCGGTCGCTAATGCTGCTGAGGAAGAGGTTGACAAAAGTTGTCGTTACCATAACCATTACAAACATCATCTTATGGCTTCCAATCGAAATCTACTACTTTGTCGAGTGCTTCGCTAATAAGTCGGCGGCGGTTAATGCGGGTACCTGGGCACCAGTCTTCAAATCAGCCTCTCACCTGATGTTTGTTCTAAATACCGCATTGAATCCAATGATCTACGCAGCGCAAGATCGCAGGCTAAGGCGACATATGTGGCGCTTGTTGAAGAATGGATGCAGACGGGGAAGAAAGGTGGGGAACCGTTGAACAACTTAACAATGTTTTCGTCAGCCTGTTTGGCCACACCGATCAAAGCGTCAAACATGTTTAAAAACGGCTAATATTGGACTAATATTGAGTAACTGGTTAGGTTTATTCAGTGATCGATAAGTGCTTGAAGCTAGAGCAGAAATGATCCGGAGTTCCTCTGGCATGATTTAAAAAAGGATCACCATCTGTATTTAAAACTGACATTTGCCGCCTGTGGCTGTGCGTAAGTCTATTGGATGGCATAAGAAAGCAACACGCCGGCTAGCCAATGTTTGGCTGGCGAAACAACAATTAATTATATTTACGGTGAATACAACGTGTTTTCATTGACGGTCAGTATGCCAGAGTTTGCTCGATTAACAAGTTTCTTTTGACTCACAATAAAGGCTGATGCCGCCATCAAAGCGCTGCACCACACGATACCTCAGTTCTGCTTTGGAAGAAGTGCTCTTTGAGCTAGAGCTATCTGCTGACATGTTGTTCACGAATTATTTTATTTACACACCGAAGAGGTCCTGTGGTTTACTCAATGCAGGTTCACCTGATGAGTTCTGTAATAACTAAGCTTGATTCAGAAGACCTCGTCACAAGTCAAAGTCGATCGTATTTTGCACTTTTTACTCCCAGCTTAGCTGAAGACCTGGAAACTAATTAGTGAGTCAGCCGAGGCCATCCTGTGACGTCAGATGTGATAAATTAATGACGTCATGGCTAGGTTTTTCCCTGTTACATGTACATGACCAACGGAAAATCACGGGTAGTGATTTTTAGGACAGCTCACACGACACTACAGAATAAACACCTCTAACTTTAACTAAGAATAATTATGTGCGACCTGTTTTTACTCGGGCAATCGGAATGAGAATCAAATATTTACACACTTCACATCGCGTAAAGGAGCTACAAACCGGTTTTTATCAATTTGACGCCATGGACGTATGTTTGCGAGTGCTAAAAGAAAGCAACAAAAGTAGGTTAGACAGCTAGTGTCAGGAACGTACCTTGCTGATCATATCCCAGATTACCTTTCCGGATTGTCGCGTGCGCTTTTTCCGCCGACAACCTTTCTCGAAACAGCTGTATACACAGTCCTGTTTTCAAGTACCTTTTGACACAGATTCCTCCGTTTTTAAACACTCCTCAACATGGACTCCTGTCCGGCCTAATGTAGTAAGCCCTGCCCTCTCCCCATTCTACGTGTACAGAAGGGATAGTTTAGTGTAGGACTTCCCATAATTTAGTCTACCCTAGACAAGAGGCATATGTTCGTATTCCAGTCATTATATATTGACATTCGATTCTTAGTCGGTCGGAATTGCTATTTGCGATTTTTCAGAGAATACGTTCACTTGTTTCCCCATTCCTGTACGCCGTTTACCCGCCTGGCCTTGTGCTACGATGAATACTTAAGGAAAATAACTGCGACGTCTTGTAAAAAAATCATGATCATTGCATCTTCTGATATACTGTGAAGGTGTTTGTGTCAAAGTAAATACATGTAGCTCCCTGATGCATTATTTTAATGATTTAATGGCCTGCTATGTAATTGGTTTATTTTAGCCTCTAGACTGTTCACAGCGCGCCTCTCTATTTTCTCGACGCTAACTCAAGAGCCTTTTTCACAGCCCGCCATGTTAGTAAAAACAATAGCTTTTTATTCCCCAAGGTCCCCCAAGCCTCGCATTCAGATGTTTCAAAACGAGTTTACGCGTGGTTTTCAGATGCGGAAACAAAGGTTTTAAATCCTCTGGGATTTAAGATGGCCGCCGCGTGATTAAGGCCCATAGCATTCGCCGGAGCCATAGAGTCATAGAGCGCGAGTCGGAGGTGCGAGAGGCGACGGCACTCTTTCAATTTTCTCTTCCCTTTTACGCCGCCCCTCTAATTCGCGCTCTAAATTACTCCAACGCCAACCTCGTTCCCAGGGTCTGACCTGGGAACGAGGTTTGCTCCAACGTCTGCTACACAGCCTATAATCTAAAGCATATTGGAAGAATTATTCAGTCTTACACTTTCATTTGCTGAATTATTATTATTTTCGCTTTGTGAAACGCAGCGCCCTTGAGCTTTTTTTACATCTAATCGAAGGTAGTGACTGAAATAAGACGGTCAGAAACAAAATTTAATTAAAATGTAAAGAAAATATCAGGAGTTGTATGGTTAACGTTTGTAGCTGTGGCATAATTGCCATCTGATCACCAACGGAAAGTTTGCCAAATTTGTTCGTTGACATACCGGCCTTTGTTTAATATGTTTGTAGGCGTACGTATTTTAATGGTTATCTAGTCTAGTTTTGATTGACTAGTACTGTTGGTTGGTAAACGGTGCCACCGGATTTACATGACTGAAACGTGACTGAAATATATGCATGGGAAGCCAGCAAACTGGAAGCTATTTCGCTCCAGACTATAGTCATTTTTTTTTTTTTTTGAGTGGAAGGCAACCAGGTAGTGGCAAGTTTGGAAAAAAATGCGTAGCCCGAAAGTAAAGAAAAACTACTAAAAAAGGAAACAAACTGTAAAGCACGAGGAAATGCCGAGTGTTTTGTAGTCGTCAGTTTTTAGTGCGCAAGAAATCAGCAGCTGGTCCAATCATGCCTTCAGAATTAAAATTGAACTATAAGATAAAAGTTCCACCGCTGTCATATCAAAGCATATTGATATGATTTTATCCATCTCATTCAAAAAAGCATTTCATTACAGATCATGACCATACGGCACTTATTTCACACCTTTTCTCCAAGCGCGAACTCCTTTTCGTACTATTTTAGCTAACTTTCCTTAAGGTCCCTAATGACTGAGCACACCAACCCATGCAATTGCAAAAATAACTCAGTGGCGAGAGGACCGGACTGTTTTTGCAAAAAATACGAGCAATGCTATTCCTCACGTGTTGAACTTCGTGTCCACTGAATTAGAGGAAGGTATCAAACAACAAACGAATCGGGCTAAAAGTTACAGAACACGCTAATATTTAACAAATAGCTGATAGTTAGCCATTTGGATTTTTCCAAATAAAAATAAAGGAGTATATTAATTCGGAGTATATTTCGTTCGTGAGAACGCGAGGAAGCTGCTCTATTCCACATTAGTACGTAAAAATCTACTAGTATACTAATGCAAATGCGACAATCTGATTGTGCGAAAAAAGGCGTTTCACCGTCCCGGGGGGGGAGGGGGGGGGGTACTCCCTTGTATAAGCTATATAGGTTATGTGCCGCCCCAAAGGGTATGGTTTTTGAGCCGTTTTGGTCTGAAACAGGGTATAGATTTTGACCATTTTGGTCTGAAATAGGGTATGTTTTGTGCACTCAGGTCTGGAATTTGGTTTGGCTTTTAGACGAAACTGTTTTTTTTTTCCATTAACATCGGGGAATTTGAAGCCCGTTCAAATGTTTGCGCAAATGGAAACCCATTCCTGGGTAGCTGAAGTCATGTGATTTAGACACGTGTACTAATTGTATAGGTCTGAAATAGGGTATCGATTTTTGGGTCAGGTCTGAAATAGGGTATGGAAAATCACATATTTTGGTCTGAAATAGGGTAAGGGTTTCAAGAACCCCCACCAAAAAATTTAGGGAGCACCCCCCCCCCCCTCCCCCCCCCCCCCCCCCCCCCGGGGTTTCACCTTGCCTAGGAGCACTTAAGCGAATTGCTGGTGATTTTTAAAAAAAATTCGGACCCAAAAGTAATAAAACATGCACGTGCTTCCAAATGAGGATAATCCTCTCTTGGTAGTTGGTATGATATTACCAGGGGGGGGTAGAACTCCTTATAAATGGTTTTGCATAATTACGGACATAGCGGTGCCGGGCAACCGAGTGTGCGCAGTAGCACTCAACTAGTTGCTAAGAGGATTGTCCCACGGGAACTTATTAACAATAAAAAAGCTTTTCAGGCAAGAAATTCACACCTAAAATTAGTATGCATGATAACAAAAAGGTGTTTTTCCTTGGTTGTTTTCGCTCGAAAACGAAGACGTGTTTTTTTTCGTTGTTGACTGATTTCGCCTCGCCTCGTGTATTACGATAAACATTTTCATCCGACTTCGCTTCCCATTCCAGTAGTAGCACTACGACCGTATCCTAAAGACTCTCGCTGTAGCATGTAAAATTATGCAGCTCAGACGGTTTTTTCGCTTCTTGTTTCACGCTGCCGAGATATTTGGCGTGAAAGATCAGGCCAAAAATCCGCCAGCGCTGTGTTTGCAGGCTACACGCGGTTTCCCGGGTTAGAAAACAATGAAGTTTTGGTTGACGTCATTCTTAGCAACGGCTTGATTGACACACGATTCGCACTGTTGGTCTGATCTGTTGCCCGGCACCGCTATGTCCTCAAAGAAAAGTGCCGGCTTTCTATTTCCCCCCACCCCCTGGATATTACAGTTGAACCCCGATTAAGCAGTCACCTTTTAAGCGGCCACCCCCGGTTAAGCGGCCAGTTGTCAAAGTCCCGAAATTATTATCAGTATAATACTGTAAATAAAACCCTTTATTAATCGGCCACCCCTATTAAACGGCCGCGGCTACCCTTTGGCCGTCCCGATGAGGGCTTTCCTATTGTTTTTACCCAGATTAAGCGGCCACCAAGAATCTAATACACGTAATCGAATACATCTCTTGTGCATCTCCTCTCAGCCGTTCCTCTCTCTGGTTTTAAATGCTTTTCGTAGTTTGGCCTTGTTTTGAAAAAAACCTGATAACTGATAAGAGTCCGAAATAGAATGTGACGAATGATTAAAACATTCAAACAACATTCAAACAACAGTTGTCACAAGCCTCCAAGCGTGTTGTATTCGAATAAATTTTAAGTGACGAAACCCCGTGCCATTTCCCCGAGGGTGACCGCTTAATCGGGGTTTCAACTGTAATAATAAATACAATTATGGACCTTGGAAATTATGCTTACTAGACATGTTAAAATAAAACTACTTATTTAACCCTTTCACCGCTGAATTTTCTCAAAAAAACGCATTCGCGCATATTCGAATATTCGAAATGGACACACTCAACCTCGTCCCCAGGGTCATCTCCGCTTTCAAGATGGCGGGTGGGCGCGAAGAAGACCCTGGCGAAGAGCAGGTCACGTGACCACAAAATTAGCCAATCGCGAGCCCGCCGCCATGTTTAAACAATCAAAACGTCCCAATATTTTTGGAGACACGTGACCTGCTCTTCGTCTGCTTCGCGCCCACCCGCTATCTTGAAAGCGGAGATGGCCCTGGGGACGAGGTTGGGACATATCTTCCTGTGTTAGATGCTTATCGAAGCAATCTGGTGGCGTGCATATTGATGACGTCACAAGCGACACAACTTCTCCAAATGTCGACTAAAGTCGACTTCACGGCAGCGAAAGAGTTTAGGGTAAGCCAAGGGCAATTATCGGATTAACTTTCTCAAGTCACTGGCGGATTGCCGTACCATGCAATCAAACCAGCTCCCCGGCGTTTAATCGCCGTCCCTGATGCGTTTATTTGAGATCCGGTGTTTATTTGAACCCGGGTATACAAAGCCGACCAATAAACGCCCCCGTCGAGAAAATACAGTAATTTGACTTGCAATCCGTTACCAATCTAAGTTACATTATATCTACATGTCTCTCTTGACTCCAAAACCAGTGCTCAGTTGTTGAGGATGGAGCTGATGTACAGCGATGTTCAGGATTCGTTAGCCTTTCTAAGTATAATCCAAATTACATTCATGGCGATCCATACCTGGTCTACCATCAAAGTCGCACCCAAATTGTTTGTTGCTTGAATAGCTGTTTATGAACTACGAGCTTCCACCATTCTGGTTTGTTTAGTGCAGTACAATTGAAACACTCAATTCCCCGGATGTTAAGATATTCATACAACTTGCATTTTTGACGCCATGTGACAAAGATGTTATGATTTTTCAAGTCTGCGCGTGCGTAGTCTGTGTAACTGAAGCCTTGAGAATGAAAGTTGCATGTTACTCTCAAGTGAGTCGAGTTTACAGCGAGATGCTGCATGCGAGGCAGAGACAAACGGTGTAAGGTCCAGTCTACTTCCAATGAACCTTCGTCAACAGGATAATCACGATTAAAAACTTTGCTGTTTTAAAGTGGTTCTTGTTCTCAAGAGAGAATGACTGAATGAGGGCCCAGAAAAATTCAGGTTTCAGATTCCAGGTCACAGTATACAAGAAAAATGGCTCATTCTGATTGTCATAAATCCTGTACTTTCCAGATGTTAAGGTGCCATTTTTTCCAAATGTCTTTACAGTTTCGAGGATATTTGATTTTCTCGCACCGCTGACCAGTGCAATCGTCAGGGCAGGTGCAGTTGAATCTCACAGTCTCAGGATCACAAATTTCCCGACACACCCCTCCCTGGAAACATGGGTCTGGTTCGCAGCATTTGTTGATACAAATGTCTTTTTCAGGCATGTAACGTCTTCCACCCTAAAACAAGAAAAACGATGCATTTCTCAACCACTCGAAAATATATTTAGAAATTAATACCACATTTAAATACTTGACCAATCATAAGTTGAAAAAGAAATAATTATATTTGCAATTTAATTACTGCTAACGTAACTAATAGAAAGGGTAAATGCAGCGACAACGCTAATTTGATTGCAAAATGCTTTGCAACAAAACCAAAAATGACTAATGATAAACCGGTAAGGGTCTGATCAAAAGCTGTAATGTAACTTTGGAAGCATTCAAGCAATATTGACCAAACTTCAAGAATGTTCCTAAATATTATCGGGAAACATTGTGGCTTGTCAATTTTTTTGCTCATGTGACTTGACGTTTCTATGGTAACTATGTTTTCTACAGAGTGTTTTAGCCAAGCGTTTTCAGTGACTAATCAGTTTCAGTTTAATAATGGGAAGTTTTTCTATCAAAATATTAACAGATTTTACATCCTTGTATTTTTTTTGTTTCAAATAAATTTCGGAGATTTTCAGTTATTTTTGAAAAATGTTTGAGGATTTTTAAAATGCAGGACATCTTTTCAGGGGATATTACGTCATAATTGACATGCGACTCTCATTGAAATAAACGTTTTCGGAGGATGTTACACACCACAGAAGTTTCAGTACCATAATTTGAATAAATACATGGGGTCCCCCAGGCAGAACTATTTACAGTTCTCCAAGATATATCAAGGATATATATTATTTTTCCTTAGCAACCATTTGAGTGCAACTGCTCCCTCCTGATAATTGCCAACATTTTCTTTGATTGATTGATTGTAAAAAAAATTAAGAAATCGTTCTCTGGTTAAACATTTAAAAATATGAGCTTTCGGTTGCCAGTCCTGCAACCTTTGACAAATAATAGATAAAAAGCACGAAAATGGAAATATATACGATAAAACGTGTGAAGTAAGAATAAATTACAATAAAAACAATAAAAATACTTATGGTTGAATTAAAAGTAAAATAATAAAAAAGTTCTATCATAAAAGAATCGAGTATTGCCTAGGTAATTGTTTAGAGTTATTGTCTGCTTCACTTGTAATTGCAGTGTGCCAGGATTCCAGTGTTTTTCTTACACGAAAGTTCCCATATCAATTACACGTGCGTTATCAAAGTCAATGGAGTGGCCGTTCAACCATGTTGTTTCGCGAAGCAAAACATAAAATGTTTCATTTTTCGGTGTATTCTCACCTCGACACTGTAGCTCCTCACCAAATCATAATACCGAGCTCCTGGTTTGTATTTCAATGCAGCTGGCTTCATTTCTCTATTGACATCATTCAGCTCACAGTTGCCTTCCCGTGTATTTTGTAAATAGTTATAGAGACACACAGACACTCGTCTCTACACTCCATGTGGCATTGGGCGGCGCTATTCACAGTGATCCGTTTTAACCACGTGACCTTCAAGGCGTTGTCATGGACAACATCTTGATCAATGACAAACTTGAAATTCTGACAATTTCCTTGACATGTCGCACATTCTGCAATTCGCGTTAGTTAAGAAGAATGATCAAAGGTACCAAAGAAAACATCTTTAACTTGGAAATCATCTGAAAAATAAACTAGTAAAATTGTAAAATGAGTAAAGTTTGAGCTTTTTAAAATCAGTATGTTATAGAGCACAATCAACCGTCTTCTTTCCTTATTTCACTGATGAAGATTCCATTTCATTCTAATTTGTAGCTAGCAATTTTAAGAGCGGCTGACTGTAATTATCGAGAATTCGCCGTCAAAACGGAAATTTCGGATTTCTTCATATTTGGTTGGGAGAAACCTTTTGGTGAAGTATTTACGAACATTACCGTGATCAAACTTTCCAAGGATCGGGTTTTCGTTTTTAAGAAAATTCGGCAAAACGTGTTTCGCGTCAAAGCCGCCATTAAATTTTGCCGAAAATTGGTGCAAATTCAAATCGCTCGGGAAGAAAGACGGCTCAAGGTATCGAAATTATATTTTTGCAGCTAATTAGGGTATCCTTGCTACAACACGGAAATATAAAAATATTGCAAGAAGATGCATTTGTACATGTCGTATATTGAAAGCATATTTTCAGCACTTCAGTAAACACTTGAAACTAAGGAGATTTGAAGGCAAAAATCTTGCCCCTGGTGGTTTTTGTGAACACTAGAAAGGCTGGCAGTGACTACACTTACCTTTATCTGCACAAACAGTGTGAATTATACTTACATTGTAGTTCTGTCCTAGATGTTTGTAAAGACTGATTCGTATATTTTCAGATATTTTGTTCAAACCACCCGATTCAGGCCGCAGTTATTAAAAATTAAAACTGTTTTTCCGCACGGTTGTTCTGCTTCACTCATTTCTGGTTTCACCCCAAAACAGCTGATTGTTTAAAAAATAAATAAATAGGAATTTGAATGAAATACACATGCACCAAGCGGTCCTCGATATTACTTTTGTTATAAGCCTTGAAAAGTTGGATTTTAATTATGGTTATCGATTAGCCAAGGGTACATTGCAATTGTTTTACTAGTCTTGTTGTCAGTATCAGTATCGAAGGTAAGTCATGTATGACAAACGTCAATTGAGAAAGACGAGTTGTTGCAAAGTGGAACTTATTGACAGCCCGGACATACACTTCAGCAACCGTATTTTGTATATTTTATATAAAAAAAACTTAAGATTGTACACAGATATGAGGTTTCAATAAAAGTGTTTTTACTGTGGCTCGATTTTCAGATTCTTTTAAATTTTACAAGAAATATTAATTTCTAAACTATTTTGTCTTTCGGTCTCCTTTCAAAGCAGTTTTAAGATTCCTGTATAATTATATTGGCATTTCTAAACTGTTTTGACTATTTGTCTCCTTTCTTGACAGTTCTAAGATTCCTGTAGATAGATTGGCTACAGCGTGTTAACATTTCCAATTCACCAGTTTCTTTAATTTACATTGATCTCTATTCTTAATTGCCGGGAAAACGGCAGACTGATAATATTACGGTATTTTAATACAAACACTTAGCTTTAATCACAGGCCGGACTGTGTGAAGAAATCAATATTCTCTCACGCTGTGCATTTGATGAGGAAAAATGATATAGAGATGCAAAACTTGTCATTGCTTGGGTCTCATTATGTAATTTTGTAACAAATGAGACCCTGACCCACTGAGATATTTGGGTGGGCTTTAATTGCGTGGCCTTCTTTGGGTCTCATTATGTAATTTTGTAGCAAATGAGACCCTGACCCACTGAGACTGTATTTGGGTTTACTTATCTTTAATTAAGCGGCCTTTTCAAAGGCAATACCATAGAGAGAATAGTCGGCTGCGTATGCTAAAATTGTATTTTAGTTTCGCATATTACAATTCATTGCTAATGCGTGCGCTGAAGAAGTACCATTAAGTTATCTTCCACTACATGCTGAAACCCTTATATGTTCACCTAACCTATAGTACCTCCCTTTATCAGAGTTTTTCATTTAAAAGCTACCCTGGGAAGTTGTTTTGATCTTTGGGTTTCTTCTTATTTTCTTTCTGAACGCCATTACTAATCTCAAACTTGCCCTATTATCAGAAGTTTATGACAGAAGACTCCAATCTCGTGCAGAGACGCTGCACATCAGCGGGTAACTTCAGTATTTTTGGGAGCAAAATGTGGAGCATGGTAACGAAAGGCCTGCGGAACTCGGGGATTTCAAGGAATCAGGCGCATGTGCCACAGTTTCTGGAGCCGGAATCGCTCTAATAGGGGTTGCCAAAACCGGCTCATGTTCCGTCCCTACTGATCAGCAGATTGTGATTTTTTAAGTTGTTCTTTTTTAGTTTTAACTCACAAACTACGGCTGGAAGGATTTATTTTGGTCGCTTTAAGGTTGGAATTGGTCAAATAACGAAGTACCAGTCTTTCATAGGTGACAGTATTAAATTGTTTATTACATACTGATTACATAATATGAAGCTGCTGAAGGTTAAATAGTTTGATATTACATGACTTTTTACAATAAATATAAGTACATTCAGGAGCCCAGGCCAATGGGCTCCTGGTAAATGATTATAGTTTACACGTTCTTTTCTTATTATAAATATTTCATTTTAATGTCTATGTTCTATAACGCACAGAGCCTGATATATCTCATAAGTAATGTCAATATTTGCTGTATTTATCTTATATAACAAGTCATTCATCTGCAATAAATGCCAAGATAGATGCGAGAAGCACAAAACGAGGGAAGAATGAGAGAATGACTGAATACTCAACCACGACCGCTCGAAAAGAACTGGCGAGAAATCTTTGACAGAGTCATTAGTTTACAAAAAGACGAAAACTATCCCTAATATGTTGAAATTCAAGAACAACTGGGCTAACCCTTTATCGAACACTCTAATATACAATATCAAATCACTTCTCCCGAGTTTCCAAATAAAAAAAGAAAGATTAGTCTTCGCTCATGAGAACGCAAGGAAACTGACACTCTATATTTTTTCCACCTTCAGACGATCTTCTTCGCTGGACTGTTCGTTCTTTTTACTTGTATCCATCTTGACTGTAAACAGTAAACACGACCTGGGCAGAAGTTCCTACGTTTGGTCACGATTTTCCAGAACAAGGTCTCACGTCGTCTGTTTTGTGCATCTTGCATTTATCTTGTTGTATTTAAATGCATCACACAATAAAATATTTAATTATAATTATTTTACATTTTGCTCACTATCTCTATTCTCATTGGCTGAGAGCATACAGCTAATTCACGCTGGTATCGAATTGACGCGTCATAACTAAAGACATTAGGATTTATCATGTAATTACGCGTCATAACTACAGACACTAGGATTGATATTATGCATGTAATTACGCGTCATTTATTGACGTCATGCACGTGTACCACGCGTCGTTAGCACCAACAGCGAAAGATAAATTAAAATACTCCACAATTCGCGAGGGAAAAAGCTATAAAACACTGCGAAGTTAAGCCCGAAATGATGATTTATTTTCTTAAATGTATAATAAAACAATTATTGGATTCGGTTTTCGCAATTATCAAATAATTGTTTTTTACTGGTACTTACATTGTGACGTGATCCTTTAACAACAATAAGTACACGGTAATAAAGAACGATAGTAAATAACTACCTGTATAATAATTATAAATTTGAATAATTAAAAAAATAATAACTTTGTTGGGCTATACACAATTACTGGTAAACCCAGTAGTTTACAATGTGGGCCATATAAATACAGAAAACAAACTGATTGTAAATGGACATAAACATGATTAAGAATCCCAACTGGCAGGAGGCAGACCAGTTGGCTATTTTACAAGTGTGACCGAGGAGTTGAATTCGAGACTACCGAGAACCAATCCCAGCTATAGTGGCAGGATGCAGGGCTTGAACCCTGGATCTCCTGATTACAGGCCCAGCGCCCTGAACAACTCGGCCACGCTGCCTCCAACTGGCAGGAAGTGAACCAGTTTAGGTATTTACATATTATTTACATAGCGATTCATTTTATGCGGACCAATTCTCCACAAGAAAAGACGGACAATGATGATGTGACTTCGCGATGCCTACTAGTTATGCAATGCATTCAAGTGGCGTCAGTTAATATATCTTCATGATCGAGAAATGATTTTCTTGTTGACAATTAAGTCGGAACGGAAAGAAAATATTTTCTGACAATATAGCAAAACATGCCAGGGTAAGCACGATTAAATTCAACAACCTTCGTCATTCATGGAGGAAATTACCAAGGCATTAACTGCTTTGAATCCGTGCAAACCGCAGGTGACTCGCGCAGAAGAATTTCAGCTTGGTATGTTAAATTTGCCCGTAGTTATTTTGGCCATACACGATTGATGAACTTGGGTTTTCTGAATGTTCAGATGCTAAAACATTTTAGGTGTCCATTTTAGCTGATTTCAGTTGAATGGATTGATTTTAAAACACTTCTTGCAACAAGTCGGTATCTCTCTATAGATTTGTAGTCGTGTGACCAACGCTTCATTGCTCCACTGCGTAAATTTTGGTTGTGTGTTTACGAGTAGCTGTTTACGAGTGTAATTTTACGAGTAGCTTGAGTTTCGTTGAGATTTCTTCAGTACCTGCATTGTATTGTTCTTTTTTAAATGAGAAATTAATTTCTTGTTTGCTTTTTAGTCGGAACGGAATGTAAATATTAGCTGAAAACGCACAATTAAATTTAAAAACCTGCGGCTTAAAAATGTTGTGAATCACGCAAACCACAAACATAACGCGACTCGCGTGACAGTAGCTCAGTAGCTGAGAGCCGTGTTTTTAGACGACGAAAAGCGTGGAATTTAAGACCCAGGTGTCAGCCGTTTTTAAACACGACGCTTAAAAGCGTCGTGTTTTTTCACGGGTGTTTGTTGCCTGAAAAGTAATTTAAAATGTTGTGACCGCTTGCTTTTATTTTAATCTTTAACTTTAACCGAGTTTTCTAAATAAGAAGCTTAAGAAGCTATTTAAATAGCCTGCGGGCAAAGGAAATACGAGACGTCTGCACGCAGGCTACCTTTTCAAATGTCAGGCTAGGCTGGAAATCATGTGATTACCTATACTTACAATTCTAAACTACGGCAGTGTTATCTAAAAGTCCCTTTTAACTCCAAGCCAATGTTCGGTTGTTGAGGATGGACCTGACGAGCAGCGGTGATCAGGGTTTACTCTTCGGCCGTAATAATGTCCAAAGTTCTGTTCATTGTCACCTATACCTGGTCTGCCATCCAAGTCGCAACCATGTGTGTAGCTGGTATAACTGTTTATGTACCACGAGCTTCCATCATTCTGGTTTGTTAGTGCAGTACAATTGTAACACTCAATTCCCCGGATGTTAAGATATTCATACAGCATGCATTCTCGCCGCCATGTGTCAAATATGTCATGATTTTTCAAGTCAGCTCGTGCGTAGTCTGTGTAATTGAAACCTTGAGAATGAAAGTTGCAGGTTACTCTCAAGTGAGTCGAGTTTCCAGCGAGATGCTGAATGTGAGGCAGAGACAAACGGTGTAAGGTCCAGTTCACTTCCAATGAATACTCGTCAACAGGATAATCAAGATTAAAAACTTTGGTGTCAAATTGCTTCTTGTTTCCAAATGAGAATGACTGAATGAGGGCCCAGAAAAATTCAGGTTCAGATTGAAGGTCACAGTACACAAGAAATGGCTCATTCTGAGCGTCATAAATCCTGTACTTTCCAGATGTCAAGGTCCCATATTTCCAGATGTCTTTACAGTTTCGAGCAAGATATTTGATTTTCTCGCACCGCTGACCAGTGTAATCGTCAGGACAGGTGCAGTTGAATCTCACAGTCTCAGGATCGCAAATTTCCCGACACACCCCTCCCTGGAAGCATGGATCTGGCTCGCAGCACTTGTTGATACAAATGTCTTTTTCAGGCATGTAACGTCTTCCACCCTAAAACAAGAAAACGATGCATTTCTCAACCACTCGAAAATATATTTAGAAATTAATGCCTCTTAATACTTGAACAATCATACGATGAAAAAGGAAATAATTATATTTGCAATTTAATTACTGCTAACGTAACTAATAGAAAGGGTAAATGTAACGGCAACGCTAATTTGATTGCAAAATGCTTGCAACAAACTGAACCAAAATGACTGATGATGATAAACCGGTAAGGGTCTGACTGTGGAAGCATTCAAGCAATATTGACCAAACTTCATGAATGTTCATCAATATTATCGGGAAACATTGTGGTTTGTCAATTTCTTGCTCATGTGACTTGACGTTTCTATGGTAATTATGTTTTTATATAGTGTTTTAGCCAAATTTGGTTTGTTTTCAGTGCAATCAGTTTAAGTTTAATAATGGGAAGTTTCTATCAAAATATTAACAGATTTTACATCCTTGTATTTTTTGTTTCAAATAAATTTCGGAGATTTTCAGTTATTTTTGAAAAATGTTGAGGATTTTTAAAATGCAGGACATCTTTTCAGGGGATATTACGTCATAATTGACATGCGACTCTCACTGAAATAAACGTTTTCGGAGGATGTACACACCACATAAGTTTCAGTACCATAATTTGAATAGATACATGGGGTCCCCCAGGCAGAACTATTTACAGTTCTCCAAGATATATCAAGGATATATATTATTTTTCCTTAGCAACCATTTGAGTGCAACTGCTCCCTCCTGATAATTGCCAACATTTTCTTTGATTGATTGATTGTAAAAAATTTAAGAAATCGTTCTCTGGTTAAAACATTTAAAAATATGAGCTTTCGGTTGCCAGTCTGCAACCTTTGACAAATAATAGATAAAAAGCACGAAAATGGAAATATATACGATAAAACGTGTGAAGTAGAAAAAAATTACAATAAAAACAATAAAAATACTTATGGTTGAATTAAAAGTAAAATAATAAAAAAGTTATATTATAAAAGAATCGAGTATTGCCTAGGTAATTGTTTAGAGTTATTGTCTGCTTCACTTGTAATTGCAGTGTGCCAAGATTCCAGTGTTTTTCTTACACGAAAGTTCCCATATCAATTACACGTGCGTTATCAAAGTCAATGGAGTGGCCGTTCAACCATGTTGTTTCGCGAAGCAAAACATAAAATGTTTCATTTTTCAGTGTATTCTCACCTCGACACTGTAGCTCCTCACCAAATCATAATACCGAGCTCCTGGTTTGTATTTCAATGCAGCTGGCTTCATTTCTCTATTGACATCATTCAGCTCACAGTTGCCTTCCCGTGAATTTTGTAAATAGTTTATAGAGACACACAGACACTCGTCTCTACACTCCATGTGGCATTGGGCGGCGCTATTCACAGTGATCCTTTTAACCACGTGACCTTCAAGGGCGTTGTCATGGACAACATCTTGATCAATGACAAACTTGAAATTCTGACAATTTCCTTGACATGTCGCACATTCTGCAATTCGCGTTAGTAAGAAGAATGATCAAAGGTACCAAAGAAAACATCTTTAACTTGGCAATCATCTGAAAAATAAACTAGTAAAATTGTAAAATGAGTAAAGTTTGAGCTTTTTAAAATCAGTATGTTATAGAGCACAATCAACCGTCTTCTTTCCTTATTTCACTAATGAAGATTCCACTATAACAATTTCATTCTAATTTGTAGCTAGCAATTTAAGAGCGGCTGACTGTAATTATCGAGAATTGGCCGTAAAAACGGAAATTTCGGATTTCTTCATATTTGGTTGGGAGAAACCTTTTGGTGAAGTATTTACGAAAATTACCGTGATCAAACTTTCCAAGGATCGGGTTTTCGTTTTTAAGAAATTCGGCAAAACGTGTTCGCGTCAAAGCCGCCATTAAATTTTGCCGAAAATTGGTGCAAATTCAAATCGCTCGGGAAGAAAGACGGCTCAAGGTATCGAAATTATATTTTGCAGCTAATTAGGGTATCCTTGCTACAACACGGAAATATAAAAATATTGCAAGAAGATGCATTTTTACATGTCGTATATTGAAAGTATATTTTCAGCACTTCAGTAAACACTTGAAACTAAGGAGATTTGAAGGCAAAAATCTTGCCCTGGTGGTTTTTGTGAACACTAGAAAGGCTGGCAGTGACTACACTTACCTTTATCTGCACAAAAGTGTGAATTATACTTACATTGTAGTTATGTCCTAGATGTTTGTAAAGACTGATTCGTATATTTCCGATATTTTGTTCAAACCACCCGATTCAGGCCGCAGTTATTAAAAATTAAAACTGTTTTTCCGCACGGTTGTTCTGCTTCACTCATTTCTGGTTTCACCCAAAACAGCTGATTGTTTAAAAAAAAATTAAATAGGAATTTGAATGAAATACACATGCACCAAGCGGTCCTCGATATTACTTTTGTTATAAGCCTTGAAAAGTTGGATTTTAATTATGGTTATCGATTAGCCAAGGGTACATTGCAATTGTTTTACTAGTCTTGTTGTTTAAAACTCAGTATCAGTATCGGAGGTAAGTCATGTATGACAAACGTCAATTGAGAAAGACGAGTTGTTGCAAAGTGGAACTTATTGACAGCCGGACATACACTTCAGCAACCGTATTTTGTATATTTTATATAAAAAAACTTAAGATTGTACACAGATATAGGAGGTGCGTATGTGGTTTCAATAAAAGTGTTTTCACTGTGGCTCGATTTTCAGATTCTTTTAAATTTTACAAGAAATATTAATTTCTAAACTATTTTGTCTTTCGGTCTCCTTTCAAAGCAGTTTTAAGATTCTTGTATAATTATATTGGCATTTCTAAACTGTTTTGACTATTTGTCTCCTTTCTTGACAGCTCTAAGATTCCTGTAGATAGATTGGCTACAGCGTGTTAACATTTCCAATTCACCAGTTCTTTAATTTACATTGATCTCTATTCTTAATTGCCGGGAAAACGGCAGACTGATAATATTACGGTATTTTAATACAAACACTTGACTTTAATCACAGAGCGGACTGCGTGAAGAAATCAATATTCTCTCACGCTGTGCATTTGACGAGGAAAAATGATATAGAGATGCAAAACTTGTCATTGCTTGGGTCTCATTAATATGTAATTTTGTAACAAATGAGACCCTGACCCACTGAGATATTTGGGTGGGCTTTAATTGCGTGGCCTTCTTTGGGTCTCATTATGTAATTTTGTAGCAAATGAGACCCTGACCCACTGAGATATTTGAGTTTACTTATCTTTAATTAAGCGGCCTTTTCAAGGCAATCCCATAGAAAGAATAGTCGGCTGCGTATGCTAAAATTGTATTTTAGTTTCGCATATTACAATTCATTGCTAATGCGTGCGCTGAAGAAGCACCATTAAGTTATCTTCCACTGCATGCTGAAACCCTTATATGTTCACCTAACCTATAGTACCTCCCTTTATCAGAGTTTTTCATTTAAAAGCTTCCCTGGGAAGTTGTTTTGATCTTTGGGTTTCTTCTTATTTTCTTTCTGAACGCCATTACTAATCTCAAACTTGCCCTATTATCAGAAGTTTATGACAGAAGACTCCAATCTCGTGCAGAGACGCTGCACATCAGCGGGTAACTTCAGTATTTTGGGAGCAAAATGTGGAGCATGGTAACGAAAGGCTGCGGAACTCGGGGATTCCAAGGAATCAGCCGCATGTGCCACAGTTTCTGGAGTCGGAATCGCTCCAATAGGGGTTGCCAAAACCGGCTCATGTTCTGTCCCTACTGATCAGAAGATTGTGATTTTTAAGTTGTTCTTTTTTAGTTTTAACTCACAAACTACGGCTGGAAGGATTTATTTTGGTCGCTTTAAGGTTGGAATTGGTCAAATAACAGAGTGCCAGCTGTCTTTCATAGGTCAGTATTAAATTGTTTATTACATACTGATTACATAATATGAAGCTGCTGAAGGTTAAATAGTTTGATATTACATAACTTTTTACAATAAATATAAGTACATTCAGGAGCCCAATGGACTCCTGATAAATTATTATACAGTAAACTCCCGCTATCTCGAACTCTCAAGGGGAACGGAAAATTGTTCGAGATAGCGAGGGTTCGAGATAGCGAGGGTCGTGTCAAATTTCGTAATTTTCAACAAAAGTGAACTACAGTAGTACAGTACGCAAATCGTTGACCTGTCGGACGTGCTCACAGAGTCTGCCACGAAGGTCTCTTTATACAATATTATTAGCAATCAATACTGTTTACATATATGAGTGCTTGGCGAATACAGTAATGACTGTACTGTTTAGTGGAACTGTATACTGTATGTCAGTTTTTGACACGGTGGGATACTCCTTTTGGCGAACATAATAAATTGCAAGACAGAATTCTTTGTGTTCGAAATAGCGGGAGTCTACTGTAGTTTACACGTTCTTTTTTATTATAAATATTTCATTTAATGTCTATGTTCTATAACGCACAGAGCCTGATATATCTCATAAGTAATGTCAATATTTGCTGTATTTATCTTATATAACAAGTCATTCATCTGCAATAAATGCCAAGATAGATGCGAGAAGCACAAAACGAGGGAAGAATGAGAGAATGACTGAATACTCAACCACGACCGCTCGAAAGAACTGGCGAGAAATCTTTGACAGAGTCATTAGTTTACAAAAAGACGAAAACTATCCCTAATATGTTGAAATTCAAGAACAACTGGGCTAACCCTTTATCGAACACTCTAATATACAATATCAAATCACTTCTCCCGAGTTTCCAAATAAAAAAAGAAAGATTAGTCTTCGCTCATGAGAACGCAAGGAAACTGACACTCTATATTTTTCCACCTTCAGACGATCTTCTTCGCTGGACTGTTCGTTCTTTTACTTGTATCCATCTTGACTGTAAACAGTAAACACGGCCTGGGCAGAAGTTCCTACGTTTGGTCACGATTTTCCAGAACAAGGTCTCACGTCGTCTGTTTTGTGCATCTTGCATTTATCTTGTTGTATTTAAATGCATCACACAATAAAATATTTAATTATAATTATTTTACATTTTGCTCACTATCTCTATTCTCATTGGCTGAGAGCATACAGCTAATTCACGCTGGTATCGAATTGACGCGTCATAACTAAAGACATTAGGATTTATCATGTAATTACGCGTCATAACTACAGACACTAGGATTGATATTATGCATGTAATTACGCGTCATTGACGTCATGCACGTGTACCACGCGTCGTTAGCACCAACAGCGAAAGATAAATTAAAATACTCCACAATTCGCGAGGGAAAAAGCTATAAAACACTGCGAAGTTAAGCCCGAAATGATGATTTATTTTCTTAAATGTATAATAAAACAATTATTGGATTCGGTTTTCGCAATTATCAAATAATTCTTTTTACTGGTACTTACATTGTGACGTGATCCTTTAACAACAATAAGTACACGGTAATAAAGAACGATAGTAAATAACTACCTGTATAATAATTATAAATTTGAATATTTAAAAACAGTAATAACTTTGTTGGCTATACACAATTACTGGTAAACCCAGTAGTTTACAATGTGGGCCATATAAATACAGAAACAAACTGATTGTAAATGGACATAACATGATTAAGAATCCCAACTGGCAGGAGGCAGACCAGTTGGCTATTTTACAAGTGTGACCGCGGAGTTGAATTCGAGACTACCGAGAACAAATCCAGCTAGTGGCAGGATGGAGGGCTTGAACCCTGGATCTCCTGATTACAGGCCCAGCGCCCTGAACCACTCGGCCACGCTGCCTCCAACTGGCAGGAAGTGAACCAGTTTAGGTATTTACATATTATTTACATAGCGATTCATTTTATGCAGACCAATTCTCCACAAGGAAAGACGGACAATGATGATGTGACTTCGCGATGCCTACTAGTTATGCAATACATTCAAGTGGCGTCAGTTAATATATCTTCATGATCGAGAAATGATTTTCTTGTTGACAATTAAGTCGGAACGGAAAGAAAATATTTTCTGACAATATTGCAAAATATGCCAGGGTAAGCACGATTAAATTCAACAACCTTCGTCATTCGTGGAGGAATTACCAAGGCATTAACTGCTTTGAATCCGTGCAAACCGCAGGTGACTCGCGCAGAAGAATTTCAGCTTGGTATGTTAAATTTGCCGTGGTTATTTTGGTCATACACGATTGATGAACTTGGGTTTTCTGAATGTTTAAATGCTAAACATTTTAGGTGTCCATTTTAGCTGATTTCAGTTGAATGGATTGATTTTAAACACTTCTTGCAACAAGTCGGTATCTCTTTATAGATTTGTAGTCGTGTGACCAACGCTTCATTGCTCCACTGCGTAAATTTTGGTTGTGTGTTTACGAGTAGCTGTTTACGAGTGTAATTTTACGAGTAGCTTGAGTTTCGTTGAGATTTCTTCAGTACCTACATTGTGTTGTTCTTTTTTAAATGATAAATTAATTTCTTGTTTGCTTTTTAGTCGGAACGGAATGTAAATATTAGCTGAAAACGCACAATTAAATTTAAAAACCTGCGGCTTAAAATGTTGTGAATCACGCAAACCACAAACATAACGCGACTCGCGTGACAGTAGCTCAGTAGCTGAGAGCCGTGTTTTTAGACGACGAAAAGCGTGGAATTTAAGACCCAGGTGTAAGCCGTTTAAGCGTCGTGTTTTTTCATGGGTGTTTGTTGCCTGAAAAGTAATTTAAAATGTTGTGACCGCTTGCTTTTATTTTAATCTGTAACTTTAACCGAGTTTTCTAAATAAGAAGCTTAAGAAGCTATTTCAATAACCTGCGGACAAAGGAAATACGAGACGTCTGCACGCAGGCTACCTTTTCAAATGTCAGGCTAGGCTCGAAATCATGTGATTACCTATACTTACAATTCTAAACTACGGCAGTGTTATCTAAAAGTCCCTTTTAACTCCAAGCCAATGTTCGGTTGTTGAGGATGGACCTGACGAGCAGCGGTGATCAGGGTTTACTTTTGAGTTGGCATATTTTCCAAAGTTATGTTCATTGCTATCTATACCTGGTCTGCCATCAAAGTCGCAATCAAATTTTTTGCGACTAGCATAGCTGTTTATGAACCACGAATCTCCGTCATTCTGGTTTGTTAGTGCAGTACAATTGTAACACTCAATTCCCCGGATGTTAAGATATTCATACAGCATGCATTTTTGACGCCATGTGACAAAGATGTTATGATTTTTCAAGTCAGCTCGTGCGTAGTCTGTGTAATTGAAGCCTTGAGAATGAAAGTTGCAGGTTACTCTCAAGTGAGTCGAGTTTCCAGCGAGATGCTGAATGTGAGGCAGAGACAAACGGTGTAAGGTCCAGTTTACTTCCAATGAATACTCGTCAACAGGATAATCAAGATTAAAAACTTTGGTGTCAAATTGCTTCTTGTTCTCAAGAGAGAATGACTGAATGAGGGCCCAGAAAAATTCAGGTTCAGATTCAAGGTCACAGTACACAAGAAATGGCTCATTCTGATTCTCATAAATGCTGTACTTTCCAGATGTCAAGGCGCCATTTTTCCAGATGTCTTTACAGTTTCGAGGATATTTGATTTTCTCGCACCGCTGACCAGTGTAATCGTCTGGACATGTGCAATTGAATCTCACAGTCTCAGGATCGCAAATTTCCCGACACACCCCTCCCTGGAAGCATGGATCTGGCTCGCAGCACTTGTTGATACAAATGTCTTTTTTAGGCATGTAACGTCTTCCACCCTAAAACAAAAAAGCGATGCATTTCTCAACCACTCGAAAATATATTTAGAAATTAATGTCACTTAATACTTGAACAATCATACGTTGAAAAAGGAAATAATTATATTTGCAATTTAATTACTGCTAACGTAACTAATAGAAAGGGTAAATGTGACGGCAACGCTAATTTGATTGCAAAATGCTTGCAACAAACTGAACCAAAATGACAGATGATGATAAACCGGTAAGGGTCTGACTATGGAAGCATTCAAGCAATATTGACCAAACTTCATGAATGTTCATCAATATTATCGGGAAACATTGTGGTTTGTCAATTTTTTGCTCATGTGACTTGACGTTTCTATGGTAATTATGTTTTTACAGAGTGTTTTAGCCAAATTTGGTTTGTTTTCAGTGTAATCAGTTTAAGTTTAATAATGGGAAGTTTCTATCAAAATATTAACATATTTTACATCCTTGTATTTTTTTATTTCAAATCAATTTCGGAGATTTTCAGTTATTTTTGAAAAATGTTGAGGATTTTAAATGCAGAACATCTTTTCAGGGGGATATGACGTCATAATTGACATGCGACTCTCGCTGAAATAAACGTTTTCGGAGGATGTACACACCTCATAAGTTTCAGTACCATAATTTGAATAGATACATGGAGTCCCCCAGGCAGAACTAGTACAGTTCTTGAGGATAGATTCAATATTTCCAAGATATATCAAGGATATATATTATTTTTCCTTAGCAACCATTTGAGTGCAATTCAGTGCTCCCCCCTGATAATTGCCAACATTTTCTTTGATGTAGTTGTTTCGCGAAGCAAAACATAAAATGTTTCATTTTTCTGTGTATTCTCACCTCGACACTGTAGTCCCTCACCAAATCATAATACAGAGCTCCTTGTTTGTATTTCAATGCAGCTGGCTTCATTTCTTTATTGACATCATTCAGCTCACAGTTGTCTTCCCGAGTGTTTTGTAAATAGTTTATAGAGACACACAGACACTCGTCTCTGCACTCCATGTGGCATTGGGCGGCGCTCTTCGCAGTGATCCTTTTAACCACGTGACCTTCAAGGGCGTTGTCATGGACAACATCTTGATCGATGACAAACTTGAAATTCTGACAATTTCCTTGACATGTCGCACATTCGACAAAGCGCGTTAGCTTAAGAAGAATGACCAATGCTGCCAATGCCAACATCTTTGACTCGGTGATCATCTACAAAATAAATATATATTCACTTTGAAAGTTTTAAAAGTTACATGAACCTTCTCCAATTTGTGAAGTACACTATAACCGATAACGTACATGTTCTTCAGGCGGAAAGCACATACCCAGTGTACAGTGTAGATGAAAATCGTTTAGTTATATCTTCGCCTGTACTGAATTTTAAAGTTTTCGGATGAGGAATTCAATCAGTGACTGACATACAGGAAATACATACTAAGCATCTGCAAATTGTTTTAGTAGTCAACGTTAACGATCAGAATTAGTATTATTTTTGGTTATGGAACATATTACCGGCATTGCCATAATTCAGTTTGCTCTCTGGTAAAAGCCGTAATATTCGTTGGATGATTGTTAGGTTAACAATCGGCAGTTTAGCCACATCATAAAGCCTATGATCATGAATTGATGAAAATGGAACGACATGTAGCAATGCGATTTTTCCTTTGATGGATCATCGCAATTTACCTTTTTATCAAGCTTCAACCGACAAGTTTCCATCCTTGGTGATTTTTACACCAAGGTCATGAATTACTTAAAATTTACTTTACAAGTTTGACGTTGTAAGGACGATATCTTCATCGACAAGAGTAAATCAAGATATTCGTAAGCTTCCAGAAACTGTTCAAAACTATCGAACTTCAATTCTGCATGCACATTCTGATATCATGACGATTTAAAGGAGCTATGACACGATATTTTAAGCCATTTGTTTGCGAAGAGCAAAATCACCTTCAAATTGAAGAAAGCCTCAAAATAATAGTTTACTAAGGTAGAAAAACACAAGGATGGTTTAGGATGGAGAAGGTCAAGACGGATTGCAAACGACAAACTTGAAAAAAATGGCCAATTCTTTCAAGATCCGTGACGTAGCTCCTTCATACACAGTCGGGATATTTTTGATACATGTATAGTGCGTCTGAAGTGGCTAACAGTAAATATACATACGTACCTTCATCTGTGATTATACCTCAATTAATCTTGAACCAAAGCCGCCGTGTGAATTCTGCAGTCAAAGTTTGCGAGGCAACGTTTATGGCGATTCATCTCCAGACACTTATTAAAAATTAAAGCTGTTTTGTTCATATAGTTGGTCTATTTCATTAATTTCTGGTTTCATCTCAAACAGCGCCCTATTGTTAAATTAATTAAAGAGATAGTAATTAAATCCCACAATCTATGAAACAACTCGTGTCAGTCAATTAAATTTTTAGATTTAAGTACTGGCTTCTTAGAACGTGCACTTCTCGGACTTTTTATTGTGCGTCGCTTTTACAGTGCGACTACTGTAACCGGGGTCTTCAGACAATGTAACGGGGACAATCTCTTCCAATAGTTGATGCAGCGTCGTATATATGTCGTATAATAGACAATTTATTCAGCGGAAAGTTGTGTAATACGGCTGGGCATTTTTACTCGTCAATGTATATTTTTTCTCGCCTAAAGGCTCGAAAAAATAAAAACTGACTCGTAAAAATACTCAGCCGTATTACTTTCCGCTGAATAACGTCTTTGTATCGCGTGGGAAACTCCCATCTGTTGTATGCCAAGATAATATTTGTGCATGCTTATTGGGCAACCAATTCGTCCAAAAATGGGCGGTTCGAGTAACTTTACAAAACATAACCGGAGATAATGTTTGATAAGGAAACGAATGCTGTGTTTTCTCGGGTATTTTTTATTTATGACGTTGTGGAAAAATGAAACTGTTTTGAAATGAATTTCCCATTCATGAGTAATTAATGAGAATCATCAATCAATGGATAAAAAAAACCTTTTCAAGTTGTTTTGAAAGAAGATGGAGTAAAACAATTGTGAACTTTTTCATTCGACAGATGAATGCACTTTCAAATTATCTTGAGGAAAAAGTAAAACAATTGTGATCACTACTCGATGTCAATAATTACAGTGCGACTACTGTGACCGGGACCACGCGACACACTATAAACCAATCACGGGGCAGAAATCCAACATTTGCAATTGGAGCCAATCAAATGACGAGTACGGAACAATGAAATTTTTATCTTGTTTGTTCGTGGCAAAGTAAACAAGTTTTTGTGTTTTGGACCGTATAGTTTATTTCATCAGTACGATTTGAAAGTACATATATGTGATGTCCGAAGAATGAAGAAGAAATTCCAAACTGCGTGACGAAAGTGAACTATGTGGCTAATGTGATATGTTGTCTCAATATTATACACACTGGTTAAACGAAATTTACATCATCTAAATGAGAATCATGCACCGTAACAAACATTGCTGGAAAATAATTACTATTTATTATTTATTTATTATTTTCACGCTATATTCGTGACGGCTATCATGAAGATATTACCGAGAGAAATTGTAGCTTCAACTCTTTACAATATTATTTTTATTATCTCATTCCTATAAACTAAATTCGATTTTGAGACGACATGGGAGAAAATATATTCCGTATTGGGCGGAGTCGCGAAGCGACGGAGCCCAATACGGAATATATTTTCTCCCAACTAGCCGTCATTATAAAGCCGTAATGTCGTCTCAAAATCGAATTTAGTTTTGTATCGCGATTCAAACATTTTTGGACAAATTAAAAGGAAAATTAAGATCAGTTGTTGTTGATTGAAATAGAAATTCCCACTATACGCGACGAAATGTGCACGAATTTGAAAGCATTTTATCGTTTCGAAGAAAGTCGGACTTTTTTCGCCGGTAAATTCATTATGGAAACAAAAGCAATTCAGAATATGTCCCACAAAGTTTTCTAAAGTACCAAACAGCGATGAAATGGGAAAAGAATCCTATTTTGCACCGAAAAAGTTGATTTTACAATTTAGCGCGTGCACATCGCGAAAGCAAGTGAAAACGGTAAACAAACTCTTACAAGAAATAAATGACTTTTAATACTCACCATACGCTAACTTTTAGATTGAGCAAGTTGTACCGGCGAATAAAGTACTCCATAAATGAGCAAATGACAAGATATAAACGATTGCCGACGAGTTCATCGAAGAAAACTTTTGAATTTCGATGCGTACGTGAGGAACCCAATTCAGTGCCCCGGTGCCAATCTGTATCTTCAGAACCAATCACCGACCCGCATTTGAGACGACATTACAGCAACACTTGAAACTGAGGAAACTTGAAAGCAAAAATCTTGCCCTGGTGGTGTTTTCTAGAAAGGCTACACTTACACTTACACTTACCTTTATCTGCACAAAAGTGTGAATTATACTTACATTGTAGTTCTGTCCTCAGGCCCGTAGGGAGGGAGGGGGTGCGATGGGTGCGTCCGCACCCCCCCTCCCCCCCACGGGCTGTGGAGGTCCACCTATAGTCCACCTTTTGGTTTGAAAATGAAGTCTGAATCAAACAATCGCAGCTTTGAACGTGTTTACATATCGCCTTCATCAACAAAGACAACATCAAGCGAGTCATTTTCATCCAAATATTCACTCCTTTCGCTTAAAAATGTCTTTAATCGAAGGTCCGCATTATGTATTTTTAGTACTCTTTCATCGGTATTTTCTTTAACTGAACAGTTACAGAAATATTCATGTTTTTACGTTTGCTTTTGGCTGCCTGGTTTCATATCATACTGCCTTCAAAACGCACGAAATGCAGTCTCAGACAACCTAATCTTTCAAAAATTAAATAGGAATTTGAATGAAATACACAGGCACCAAGCGGTCCTCGATATTATTTTGTTATAAGCCTTGAAAAGTTGGTTTTTAATTATGGTTATCGATTAGCCAAGGGTACATTGCAATTGTTTTACTAGTCTTGTTGTTTAAAATAAGTATCAGTATCGGAGATAAGTCAGTGTATGACAAACGTCAATTGAAAAAGACGAGTTGTTAATGTAAAGTGGAACTTATTGACAGCCGGACATACACTTCAGCAACCGTATTTGTATATTTTATATAAAATTGTACACAGATATAAGAGGTACGTATGTGGTTTCAATAAAAGCGTTTTCACTGTCAGTGGCTCGATTTTCAGATTCTTTTAATTTTTTTAAGAAAATATTTAATTTCGAATTCTAAACTATTTTGACTATATTTGGCTTATTTCTAGGCAGTTCAAAGATTCCTGTATATATTGATATTTCTAAACTATTTTGTCTATCGGAATCCTTTCAAGTGAGTTCTAAGATTCCTGTATAGATTGGCCGCTGCAGCGGATTAACATTTCCAATTCACCAGGGCCCGGTTGTTCAAAGGCTGGATCAAACGCTATCCACCGGATAAGTCGCTATCCAGTGGATAGCGCAGGGGCACCCAACGGATCATTTCGGTGAGATATCTGTTCGAAAGGCTATAATCGCCTCGGATATTCGGTTAGGGAAATGTCATCTCGAACTTTCGTAATATGGGATAATTACAGCAGATTTCAGTGCTGTGTGGAGACCCCGGTTTTTTCGAACATGATTCGCCCGCTATGATTCGCCCGTCATGATTCGACCGAGAGGTTACCAAGCAGTAAGAATCATGAAAGTTTTGCACGAAGACTTACGCTGGCGGGTGGTTTACCACCAATATTTATACGGGAGTTCAATAAAAGAAACGGCTAGATGTCTGTTTGCAAGTAAAAGCTTCGTATCAAAAATTCGCCAGTTGTACAGGGAGCGTGGAGAGGTCAACCGGCAAAGAAGAAGAGGAAGGCAAAGAATATTGTCTAGTACGTAAGTCTCTAGTAAGCTTTTATTGTTATCGTATTATCGAGTGACATGTACAAGTTGTTGAAAGTCAAACATTTCTTTATCTGATACTTGAATAGATAGAGAAAACAAAATTCTGGAGACAATGGTAAAGACCAAGCCGGAACTATATATAGACGAGTTTCAAGACTGGTTTCGCTCAGTCACGGGGACCCGGGTTAGTATTGCAACTATGTGCAGGTCAATACTACGCCTCGGATTTACGTATAAAAAGGTAGGTCTTATCTCAATGAATTTTCCGTGTTTGCATGTAGGAAAGTTTGCAATTACATAGAACTCCTATGGTGTATTGGAGAAAAGCACTCTCTACTTCATGATGGCTTGATAGCGGTTTCGGTAGTTCACTATAATTTTGTTATTGCGAGCGCATCAATCAGATTTGCAAGCCGCAAGGACAGCTTTATATCCTTCTGAATGGCCTCACAAAATGTGTCAGAAAATTTTTACATATGACTGGATATCAAACGTTTCTGAAGGAACTTATTTATTTATTTATTAACAATATTTTTTCAGGGATGCCCAGTTCAGCAAAAGCTGGTTTAAATGGGGCCCTGAATTACTTAAAATAAACAGATACAAAACAGATTAAATTACAATGACCGTTATTGATTTTGTATTACAGTTGAGTGTCATTGCCAAACAGAGAAGTGAATTAGCTAGAGCAGATTACTGTCGTGTCGTAGCTGATATACCACGGGAAATGTTCTTGTTCATCGACGAAACAGCAAAAGACAAGAAGAAGTTACAGGTAAATAAATTGATGTAAGCTTATTGTGGACTTGGAAAACTTGAAGAATCAAAGTACAGTTTGACATTTAGTCAGATATAACCCATATATCAATTTTGTTTCTTTCCCATTGCCTTAATTTTTATATCGGGCTTGTCTGGTTCCTTTTACACTGAGCTATCCTTTATATTTCAAAGCAAAAAGGCCAAATTTGTTAGCCTATTTCAGACTAACACATCTCAAAAATCATAACACTTGGGGAAGTATATACCTATATGTCTTACATATGGTGACACCATAGCTTTATGCATATGCAAAATCCAACCAATCATAATATAACCAAGAGGCTTAACACCATTGTTTGGCACGAAAATACTACACATCAACTAGTTTTGATGGCTGTGTCATTGCAGAATATAATTTGTACAAAACAAATAGAGGTCGGGTTAATGAATCTCAGCTCACTGCAATCTCGTACCCAGAGTCAACGGTCTCCTCAGTCAGCGGTAGTCATCGCCAGGTCAGACTCTGGGGAATGGAATTTGAATCTTAGAAATGTGGGATTCCAACTGTTGTTTGTTACAGGAACAGCCAATCAAAAAATTCAAAAAAAAATCCATTCCCCCAGAGTCTCACCTGGCGACAACTAACCGCTGACCAAGGAGACTGTGGATTCTGGGTACGAGATTTGAGCTCACTGCTGTCGAAGAATTTAAGCATTTCTTCAATTCAAGATGCTTTTTAAAAAAATAGGACATCAAAACTATGTATTTTATCCTTCTAGAGGGAGATGGGACACTTCCGGCCAGGATTCAGTTCTCATGTTGTTGGAGACTTTGTCAGGGAAGAGAGATACAGTGTGGTGGCTGCCATGGATATCAATGGCATTGTTGTCACCCATACTGTGCCCAGTGCATTCAATACAGAAGATTTCAACTTTGCCTTAGATGTCTTTATTGCACCCAGCATTGGTAGATTTGCTTTAGGAGAGCCACGGTCTGTTGTGGTAATGGACAACTGCAGAATACATGATTCTGATGAGACTATAAACATCATCCGTCAAAAAGGAGGAATTGTAATATTCCTACCGTAAGTATTGTATTTTAACAAATAACTTGCTTAGTAACTAGTTAGTTATGCTTATCTACAGCAAAGCCATTTATGGAACTCTTCAGTGACCATACTCAGTGTTTCAATAGTACTCAGTCCTTTCAGCTCCATTAACTCAACATACAAATTGGGAGAGTTTGTTTATAATCAATATTTTTTCCTTGGTGATCACTTTATAATTCTTAATCTTTTCTACCAATAGACCGTATTCATAAATGGCGGCTAATTAATTATTCTTTTATATTCATGCTAATCAGCCTACCTAGCCTCATTTTAGAGTAAAAATTATTTTGAATTTTGCACATGCTAACGAGGTTAGGTAGGCTGATTAGCATGAATATAAAAGAATAATCAATCGGCCGCCATTTATGAATAAGGTCTATTGTGTGATAAATTAATGTTGGAGCTCAAAGGTGTAAAGGTCAAAGAAATAAACAAAAAAATTGGCCCCTTGGAACAAAAATATTTTGGAGTTGTTGTCAGGTCATTCACATGAAATGTTAGGAGTCAAAACGCACCTTTGTATAACCTCTCCTCCTCTAGCAATATTGAAAACGTTGTAGAAGTGCATCTACCAGTATTGCACCTTTCAAAGTAACACATTGTACATATTATTATTTTTTTCCTTTGGTAGGCCTTACTCACCAGACCTCAATCCAATTGAGCTCGCTTTCTCTCTGGCGAAGGCAATTTTAAAGCGCAACAGGCATATCACGAGAAGCAATCCAAAGTACTGCATGGCCAGAGCTCTTGATGAGGTAACTGTGATGTCTTGGTTTTTCCATATTTTGGCTGGGGGCATTAAACTGCCTTATGTTGATTTTTTTTTTAGTTTTATTCCATATTTGGCTGGTTTTTTTTTTGGCATGCGACCTTGAATCTAGCCATTCATCATTGGCTCATTTTTGTTTTGCCTTCTTTGGTCTCTTTTCATGAGAAAATGCCTTTGGTTACCTTAGTACTAACCACCCAAATCTGAGCAAATCTCAGCTAAACAGGAAAGCCAGGTTATGGTCTCAGTCCTTAAATTTGAGCATGTTTTACAACACTGATGCTGTAAATATGCTAAAATATATTCTTGAGCAAAAGGAGAAATAAACTGAGTTGATGCTCTAAAGGGAACTGGAGAGGCTTTAATATTGTTATTCAATAATGTTGTTCACCAATAAGTGAGTTTAAAGTTGCTTCCTATTTTAGTGTACCATTTATGAAGACACTTTTCTTTTTTTGTAGAAACGGTTTAGTGCACAGCTTTGTGCAAAAATAAAAATAATAATAAAATAAAATAACACAAGTCTCCATTCGCCCCTTTAGAAACAAGAAGCAATCTTAGGCGATTCACATCTCGCAGTCGCTTGTGGGGCTGTTTAACTGGGGACACGTCGTCAAGCTGCCGTCATTTTGTCCCCAGTAATGTTCCCACAAGCAACTGTGAGATGCCACTCGCCCCAGATTGCATCTCGTTTCTAAAGTGGCCAAATAGTAAAAGTTGAATATGTAGTTATTGTTTTGCCCATTTTAAAAAAGCTTGCTATATATTTTCAGATCACTACAGATGATGCCCAGTCTTTCTTCGCTGAAAGTGGCTACAGATACTGAGATGAATGAAAGTGACAAATAAAGGCTGTGCAATGTTGAAATTCCATATTTTTTGAGTAACCTGATGATTGTGTGGACTAAATAATAACTTATGACAGCATTTCAAAACACTGGGTAACAAATGACCAGTGAGTTTCAGCTCTCAATATAAACTGAATTTTCATCCAATCAAAATGCTGGCATGAAATAACTCAACTTGGGCACATTTACAATCACAGGGGAGCAGTTTGTCAAGTGCGTTTTCGTAAATTTCAAAACAAGCAATAACAAAGTCGATGTTCAACATTTCCAACAAACTGATTTACAATAAAAGAGGAAGAGATATTGCTGTGTGTAAGCCCAGGGTTTTTCAAAACATGATCACTTATAATAATATTTGTCTAGGATTGTGTGACTTGTGCCTTTATATGCCATCCACACTATCTGCTAACCAGACAATGGCTTGTAACATTTTGAAAAACTTAGAGACTACACACAACAATGGAATCTGTTTTAATTAATACAAAAATATCAAATCAGTATCAATATCAATATAAATTTCTTAGCCATGCATGAACACCAATCTTGTTTTAGAGTCATCAAGAAAATTGTCTTCAACACAACAAGGTTAAGTCTTCCACAATTAAGCAAATTTGGCGTCCTAGCCAAGTAGTTTCCTGGAAATAAAACCAAGTAATACAGAACGATGCAGCTGTTCATTCATTCCCAGTTGCTGAAGACCCTCATCATTCAAATGTGATAGCACAGCACCATCAATTTGCTGGTCTTGAAAGGCCTGAACATACCTGCCCAACTTCAAAGTTAGCAATGCGTCTCCAATATCCTTGACACTCATTTTCACCAAACCTAAAACACGTGGAATCAATGGTTACTTTTAACTAAATAGCTATAGGTAAATGGAAATACCTCTTCTTCTCATCAGGAGGTTTAAATTCTTCTACATATGGCAATTTGTTCCTTGACCCATTCTTCATAGTCAAAAGGCTCCGAATCGTCACTTTCTATTGTAGAGCTAACTGGAGAATTACCATTTGATGGTGTCTCTCTAATTGACTCTGGTGAACTGAAGGAACATGATGGTGGAGACCAAGTATTGTACTTAATTTGTCTCCTTGTGGGGAGCATGCACTGACCTTGATTAAGTGTTGGGATTTCTCTTGAAAGCTGAGTGCTGGAACAAGTTGATAAACCATCTCCAAACTGTGGTCTTGGGGAGAGTGCATGCAGAATCAATGCCTGCATGGATGATGCTTGTTGTTTCTCCAATTTCCTGTCTTCTTGGCGCTCTTGACGTAAAAGCTCTTCTTGCCTTTGTCTTCTCTTTTCATTTTCCCTCTCTTCTTCTCTTCTCATTTCTTGCTGCATGAGGAAAGTGGTGAGTACATCATTTTGTCCCTTTGCACGTACTAATCCCATCCCTCTTTTTGGGAGAGGTTCCACATGAACTACATTAAGATACTTTCTCCAGTCAGGTTCTTCATGAGCTCCTGAAACTTTTCCATCCTGTATCAAATCAGTCCACAGACTGAGATGTTGGATTCCATAGCGATCCAGAGTCCCATCTTGTTCAAGAGCTTTTCGAAGTTCGACATGGCAGGTGTTCCAATCACTATTTGATGACTTCAGTTTGCCTTTATCAGAACTTTGTTCTATGAACTTTTCATAGGCAGCTTCATCACAACTTGCATCACTATCGCTGTCTGTTGAAGGAGAAACTGCTGTTTTCCTTTTCTTGGCTTTCTTGTCATGAGGTATAATAGCCCTTCTTATAGCTGCTGTTGGCTTTCCAACACCTGAAATAGGAGACATAAATTAATGCCAATGGTAATAACATTAATTTTGTGATATTCCATTTGCCCTAGGCCAATATGATTAATCTCGAGCCACTGGTTTTGCAAAAAAACATACTGAATAGCATTTTGAATTTATGAAAGAATATCACTCCAGAAAAAGATTATTATTGTAAGTTACAGTCAAAGATGATTTCCAGTCCGTACTGCGCAATCTGTATCTCCGCCCTGCTATGTTTTTTAGTCCCAAATGAAGGAATATGTAAATACTAGCCAAATAAAAATTCTGGGACAAACTTAACTTTTTCTTCATTATTAACGCCAGATATCCTTGCCAAACAATAATGAGTAGAAGAACCTCAACATTATCCCAAACCGACGTTTTCAGCTCATCGAGCGTTCTTAAACTGAACGCAATGACCCGTAATGGTGGACTCAAAAACTTCATGTATGTTATTAAGTGTAACATGCACATGCGGACCGGCTGGGAATCATCTTTTAAGAAATTACCGGTAATTAAAAAATGAAAACTTTATGACAAATATTATTACAGATATGTTTCACTACTTGTTTTTGCACATTCTGAATTGACTTACTAGTAATGACTGATTTCAGTGCAGATCAATCATGCCTTTACAAAGCATCTAAATTCAGGGTGCTAATCTCTGACGTTTCTATATTTTGTAAACATTGAACCCCAAATACTGTACCAAAAAAGTAGATTAATTTTTGCCATTTTATTATTGAATACTGCTGACAAAACTGGCAAACATGACTGTGTGTTATGCTAACAACACTACTGCCACACTAAAATGCAAGTTTCCCATGGCAATCATATACAGATACTTCCACATATGCACAGCCAATATATAGTGACCATTATCTAATTTCTCATAACAGTATCACTACATGATCAAATACATATACTGGGAAATGAGAAATTCTCCCAATTAGTATCATAAGAAAAATTTGGAGATAGTGAGGAGAATATGCAGGCAGCTGACTTATCGTCCTATTATGCATATCATGCATTCACGTAATCTTTAATTTATGCAAATACTTTAAATATATGCATCTACAAGAAGTATGACCAGTACATTGACAAAATGAATTTTAAACAAGTGGCTTACCGGAATTCGAAAGCACTGCTACCGCCAGCCTTACATTCTTGACAATTCCTGCATTGTTGTATTCTTCCTTAGCGGTTTGAAAATCAACTTCGGTACACAATGTGTGACATTGTTTTCCCTTCTTGGGGAGCCAGAAAATACCAGCTTTAATACATACGTCTGGGATTTGTTCTCTGATCATTTTCTTGACTGTACGTAAATTTGCATCAGAAGAAACATCGTGTAAAGTGTACACCGGTCCTTCTGCTATCGAAGGATGCTTCACTCCAGCAGTTACGTAAATATTAAAGGTATATGGGTTATTTTCGCCTCTATTTTGAAGACGAGGCGATGCACGTGTGGGAGTGGCAAATCCTATAAAAATAAACAGAAACCATACAATTTTACTTGCATCAGTAAGCTAAAAATTCATAAAGGTTTCCCCATCACTGTGAATGTACTGTGCAATAAAAAATAACAGCAATATATGACAATACGTTTTTTACCCAAACACTTGAGCAACTGTTATAAATTGCCAGGGGATAGTAGCTCAATATAGAAATCGCACGTTCAGCCACCCGAGAAAAAACCGCCAAAAATTCAAGAATTTTTCGCAACAATCAGCAACAAATGTACGTGCGCGCTGTGCAAGGGAGTTCTTCCCCGCGCTGGCGACGCGACACTCCCTAAATAATTTGTTGCCTGTGCAAGAAAATAATCGCTCGTCGAGTCGCAGCTGATGCTGAAGTTTACGCCTCATAATATTCGGGGGTCAGTATGTAATAAACACAAATAAATACAATGTTGTTACTTACCCTTTTTGTGCCAGTCACAGGCTAATTTTGGTGCGGCAGTACTTTTTTTGCCATTTTTTTGGTATACGGGGTATTCTAGTGACACAGCTAACACACCCGTATCTCCCACAAGACTTGTAAGTGTGAGGACTTTTGAGCTTTTCTTCACAACATATAATTTGTCGACTATGACATCGGCAACGGGAAGGCTTTCAAGCTCTGCAATTGAATTACGCAATGCCGCTTTCCACGAAATGAAGGTGTCGTCTTCGTCTTCGGCTGGTAAAAACAAATTCGTCGGAACTCCTGTCGCTTTGCCGTCTTTGGTTTTGGTGTAAAGTAGTGCTTGTCTGCCAGATGTTACCTTAACCAGCGATGATGTTTCGCTACATGTGTCAACACTTTCGCTTTCCGCCATTTTACAAAATGTAAACCGAGTCCACGTGTAGGTCACATGACCACGGTCGAATCATGACGGGCGAATCATAGCGGGCGAATCATGTTCGAAAAAACCGGGGTCTCCACACAGCACTGAAATCTGCTGTAATGCCTTTTGTTTTCGGAGAGATAAAAATGTCGTTTTGGGTACAAAAAACGGTCAGCTAGGATTTTCGGAAAGGAAAATTCATCTCATAAATTCGGGAAATAAGATTTCAATCCCTAAAATTTTCTGAAGTTTGAAAGTTCAGCTAACGTATCCGAACAGATACATTTTCTTAGCGTTTAAAAATAAGCCATTAAACTGCACAAAAAGCACAGTTATAACGTAAAACGACGTTCTGACACCTACAGGAAAATGTTGTCGTCGGGTGCCCCTGATAGCGTAGTATGTTTTGTTGACACTTATCCATTGGATAGTGATTTATCCGGTGGATAGCGTTATCCACCCTTTGAACAACTGGGCCCTGGTCTTTATTAATTTACACTGATCTCTATTCTTCATTTCTGGGAAAACGGCAGACTGATAATATTACGGTATTAAACATCTGCATGTGTAGCAAATATTGCTTACCTACTACTACGGCATACATAAGGATAACTATACGTACGATAAATTACGGCTCGGATTAAAAAGAAAATAAACGCGATCTTAAACAAACATCCTGTGGCTTTAATCACAGGCCGGACTGTGTGAAGAAATCAATATTCTCTCACGCTGTGCATTTGACGAGGAAAAATGATATAGAGATGCAAAACTTGGCATTGCTTGGGTGTTATTATGTAACTGTAGCACTGAATAAGACCCTGACCCACTGAGATATTTGGGTTGTCTTTAATTACGCGGCCTTAGAAGTAATAGTTAGCTGGTATATTATCATTGTATTTTAGTTTCGCAGTTACAATTCATTGTTAATGCGCATGCTGAAGAAGTACCATTAACTTATCTCCCATGCACTGCATGTTGAAACCCCTATACTGATCAGTTGCGAAATAATTAAAGGATGAAGGATCATCCGAAACATGTCTACTACATTAAAAAAAGTCGTGATCTTCTTGAAAATTAAAATCTTATAATTTATATTATTTGAAGCAATAATAATTGATGGTATTTTAGGTTCACCTAACCTATATTATCTCCCTTTTTCGGAGATCATCATTTAAAAGCTTCCCTGGGAAGTTGTTTTGATCTTTGGGGTTCTTCTTGTTTTCGTTCTGAACGCATTTCTAATGTCAAACTTCCTCTATTATCAGACGTTTATGACAGAAAGCTTCAATCTCGTGGACGCATCCCATTAGCGAGTAACTTCAGTACGTATTTATGTCGAGCATAGTATAACGAAATGCTGCGGGGATCTCAAGGAATCAGGCGCATGTGCAATGCAAACTTGAAGATACACCAGACAACCATCTAGACTACAATGTTGGCCGCTCCACCGCTGGACAAGGGTAACGAGGACTCTGGGAACGAGATTGTCTAGACTATTGCATGGAAACGTAACTGAACCACGAGTATGTGCCGATTTTTCATCTCTTTTGATAGCAACCTAAATATCTGATTTCTGGTTCCGTGAAATAATTTTCGCGAATTATTATCATCTTCGTTATGATGCACAGTGTGTCAAAGACAAACAGTAGTCCGTATTGCGCATGCTCCGTATTGTGCTCATAATATCAGTGTAATGTTGTTCGTCGGGGAACACCAGTAGATGTCGAAATTCCGCCTCCGAGACGGGACTGAGCCCACGGTATTCGTTCCTGAAACTGCTAAGCATCATGACGTACGGTGTATTTGCTGGCGCGATTGCCTCCAGACTGTACTCGCGAGCGCCAGCGCTAGTTTATGATTGGGATAAAAGATTCGGAAACTCCCCAAGCGCTTTTACAAAGATTTGCCATAACCGGCACTTGTGCCATGCGAGCCGATCGGCAGTTGTGATTTTTAAGTTATTTACTCGAATTAAAAATTACTGCGCTTTTCAATAACACGCGAACTCTCGGGAACTCTGCTTCAATCAACGGTTTCGTTTTTCGCTGCCGTCAATCATTTAGTAATCCATTCAAAAGTTCACGTCCGTGGATTGTGATTGGTAGATTTCTTTCACGGTCCGTTGGTTCGAATTGGTTGTCGTCGTAATTTTTATGATTGACGGCAGCGAAAAAACGCAATTGTAAGTTGGGTTTTGAACTTCAGAGTTCGCGTGTTATTGAAAGGCGCTGTAAAATGCGACTGGAGGGACTTCTTTTGGTCGCTTAAGCCAAATAACAAAGTGTCAGTCTTTCATAGGTCAATATTAAATTGTTTGTTACATAATATGAAGCAGCTGAAGGTTAAATAGTTTGATAAAACATAACGTTCGACAATAAATAAAAGGAAATTGTTAACGTTTACACTTTTTTTCTTGTTATAACTATTTCACCTTATGTCTATGTTCTATAACGCGCAGAGCGAGATATATGTCATGAGTAAAAAGTCCATATTGGCTGTATTTATCTTATTTAACAAGTTATTCATCTGCAATAAATTCTAAAAGATAGATGCAAGAAGCACAAAACGTATACTAGATAAAGCCATCAAGATAATGAATTGGCGAGAAACTGCTTTGAAAAGGAATTGGTCTACAAAAAAGATATGAGTCAGACGAGCACTGTTCCTTATATAACCTGCGATCAGGCCAATTTTTCGCGCTCCTTACATTCCCTTTACGGGTCGCACGCTAAAAATGGGCCTGACACAATCCTTCTAAAGATTGTCTGCCAATTACAAATCACGTCCAGATTTTGGACGTGATTTTAATGAATCTGATTGGCTGATTCAACAATAGACTTCGCCGGAAGTAAAAGCAACGCGCGTTGCGTGGAGAGTCAAGCGAAATCCGCCATGTTGGAAAGAGGCATTTCTTGTGTTCTTGTTCAACTTTTTTCATCAAAGGTCAATGAAATCAACCTTTTCAGGATTTTTTTTTCGGTTTTTTAGTATTTTGGGAAGTTAACAAGTCTTACAGTTACGAGGTTACGTTGGATTTTCAGTCCACGAACGACTGGAAGACTGAATTTCCGAAGAATACAGCTAAGCTTATATGTCAGCTATTACCTACACATGTAGCTGTCTGTTATTTGGTTTTGGGTGCTTTACATGTACATGACAGCCTCTGTATTTGACCCTTGTTTTCGTGGATGGAAACCGCTACTTAGGACAAAGGACAGTAAGCAGTACGAGAATATTGTATATTTTAATGAAGTGAATTAAGCTTATTTGTTTCTGCGTGTTTAATATACTTAGTAGTATTCTTATGTAAAATTTTTCATTGAATGTATATAAGCTTATTAAGCTTTTGAAACGTACAGTGTAGAACGACTTATATAGCAAAATCGATATTTCTACACTAATAAAGTAAAGGATATATCAAGTTGCACAAAGTTATGGCTATACTGCCTTGAAAAATCCTTATTTGTTGACAGTGGTGTTGTATAAATTGTATAAACCAAATTATTAAACGACCTGAAATTTATCAAAACGTGGTTGCTGGACTTTTCACTGACTATATTAATAAGACCACTGATCAGATGAAAATTAACCAACGTAATAACAGTAATAAATTTCAATATGAAATTATAAATTCATCGGCTAGGCACTTGGGTCAACCCCCGGGACAACCAGGGGGATATGTTGTAGCCTGTTCCAGGCATTCAGATAATGAGAGGCGGTACGAGTAGGCGCAAGAGTGCGAAGAGTGGGGCCAATCCCCTCGCCGCTCCCAATTATCCGAATGCCTGTAACAAGCTAGATTTGTTGGGGAATAGAAGGAGATGGATTTGATTGATTGCCCCTGGGTTGGGGAAAATACTATACTTATTGTAATATAATTATTGGGTGCATTCCATTTGACCAAAAATTCCAGTTTGAAATTCCTGAACGTTCAGACAAGCTTAAGAGGTATACCCAAATCTCTGCAACTTTTTTCTGGAATTTTGGGTTGAATGGAAAGTGTCCATGATGTTTTAAGTTCAATGAATAGGGTGGGGGAATTCACAAGTTTGTAAAATCATGAACAACAACGAGTCTGTGATCCGGGACATATTACCGGTATATATCAGATGAAAACCTTACTATGACTTTCACTGAAATAGTGATGACATATCAATGTAAATCAGCTGTCTCAAGATGTTATTTTGTTTGATTTACAAATAAAATTTTAAAATGATCCCAGACTATTACCTGGTCATGAATCACTGAGACAAATCCCTCTCTATTAGGAACTGTGCAATAATTATCAGGAGGGGGGGTGGGGGGGTTTGGAAAATGGGCTTCGTGTAGGACAATATTAGGTAATACCCCCCCTCCTAAAGGAGTGAATTTAGTTATTGCCCCCCCTCTAATCAGTCAGAAATTATGTACGACCCCCCCCCCCCCCTCCCTCACAGTATACACACACCTTTATACAAATACCCTGCATTTTCTCTACACGCACCTGTAGATTAAAATTTTATAACAGAAAGAAGAGCTGCTACTACATGTTTAATTGTTGGACATCACGTCTGGAACAAACACCACCTCCGTAGCAATGTACAACAGAGCCATAGCAGAAGGAAAAGAGCCTGTGTGTTATTTTCAGGTCTGATGAAGTGCCGGAAAATTATTCGGTTCCCACCTTATAAATAGGTATGGATTCGCCAATGTAATATGTACTTGAAATAAAATGTTAAGCCCCCCCTCTCTTGAGTGACTTATTTTACCTTGAGCCCCCCCCCCCCCCCCCCCCCCATCCTTGCTTTGATTTTATTTTATGCCCCCCCTCCTGGTAATTATTGCACAGTCCCTTACGCCTTATATATAGGTGGATATCAGGGGGAATTTTTGTTGAGAAACATCCCCTACCACTGGGTCAAGATTAACTAAGTTTACAATTCCCCTGGTTGTCCTGGGGGTCTACCCCAGGGGCAAGCTGATGACATGTGCAATTTGCTTTCATTTCTTTTCCAAAAAACATTTTTTTGACCATAATAAGACAGTCTTCTGCATCAACAATACTCATCATCAAAACATGTAGCAACCTCCTGTCTACCTACCTGAGAAATTAAGAATTCTCTGACCAGATATTAAATTCTCCGAATTTTCCCTGATACCATGAAAAAAAATTGCTGGCTTTTTCCGGACCTGAAGCAACCATGCAAGAGTAGCTCAACAACTGCATATTAAGTTATTTTTGTTTTAAATCATTAGCAGTGTCCGATCCTGTCAACCCTCATCCATAAAGTTCACGCCTCTGGGTTTAAAAATTATGTCAGACAAGAAATTTGTGTGCAATAATATTATTACACACAAATTTCTGATACTTGGCTAAAATTCCCTAAAATCCACTGTGTGACCAAGAAAGGAATATGTTTCAAATAAAATAATGGGATTAGGAAAAGGATATTCCAAGAAATCACATTCCTTGATCAAAAGTGGCATATAAACATTTAATAATTATTTTAAAATATGTTTAAAATGCTTTCCATGATTGCTTTACAAATTATCTATCGCAAAATCCGGGCGCAAAATAGTTTGTCCATTCAGTACAAGTCGATGATCTAACAATAAAATCACATCAATCTATTTATTAGTTGCTAAAGAAAATGAAGCACATGCCATCACGTTGTAGTCGATCGCAACAGCCACAGAGTAGGTTCGATCGATCGATCGATCGATCGAAGATAAGCTTACTATTCCTTCACTTGCCGTGCTGTTTACTCACATAATATCTAATAGTCCTTCCTTCTTTCAATGGCAAAATCTCCCATGTAGATATAAATACCGGGAAAATTGAAAGATTTGATTTCAAACGTTTCCTCTCGAAACATTCACAACAAAAATGGCGTCCAAAGCTGTTTCGTTCCACGCGTGGAAATCCGGCATTCTCGCGAGTGTCGCGTATCGGAAGTAATTTTGATTGGCTATTTAGAAGTCATGTCAATCAATGTCAATCCATCACGAAAAGGGGGCGGAAGGCATTTCGTTAAGGAATTGTGTCAGGCGTTAGTTTTCAGCGCGACCACGTAAAGACGAAGAGTAAAAGAGAGCGCGGAAAAATTCGCCTGATACTCAGGTTATTCCTTATATGTCTTCATTTCCAATTAATTAAAAAAGTATTAAACAATTACTGGGGTAACCCTTTATTGAAAACTCTAATATACGATCAGATTAGACGAGCTTCTCGCTGGACTAACTTTTCGTTTCTTTGACTCATTTTGTATCCATCTTGACTGCTGAACAGTGAACACGGCCTGGGCAGTGAGAAGTTGCTACGTTTGGTTGAGCGTCTAACTTCGTCTGTTTTGTGTTTTATCTTGATGCATTTTAAGACTTTAATGCATCATTTAAATTATGTACACAATGCTGAATCGTTTGACGTTTAATCCGTATTTTTTCCAGAATTTAACTAAAGCTATTGCTAGTTCAAGTTGTTTTGTATTCCAAACTTTCAATGAATCTGAATATTTATTTTCCTAGCTTACTGATTGCCATAAATTTATTGAAGAAAAAAAGTTATCTTAGGATAACACAATTACTGATACTCTGTAGTTTACATTGTGACGTGCCCCTTTAAAAAAATAATAACTATACGTGGCCAAGAAAGACGGTAAATAACTATATGATTGTATAATAGTTATAAATGTGCCAGTTGGGAAGTTAAACGTGTACAATAAAATATAACCACAGAAAATTTAACATACATTCGCAGCCAAGCCTTGAAAATACTGCGTTACGCGAACAGCACTCTGCCCAAGCTCTCATCCTACCGGTCTGGCGGAGTGACTCGCCTGGGGCTTTCAGTTGATTAAGACCTGGGTGGGCTTAATATCCACCCAAGTAAAAAGTGGTGGAATTCAAGACCCAGGTGTACCGACGCTTGTCAAGCTTCTTGTATTTCCATGGGTGCCGGCTTGTTGCCTGAAAATTTACACTACTAAACTACGGCAGTGTTTATCTACAAGTCCCTTTTAACTCCAAGCCAATGTTCGGTTGTCGAAGATGGAGCTGACGTGCAGCGGTGATCAGGGTTTACTGTTGAGTCGACATAACGTCCAAAGTTATGTTCAGCTTTACCCATACCTGGTCTGCCATCAAAGTCGCAACCAAATTGTTTGTTGCTTGAATAGCTGTTTATGAACCACGAGCTTCCATCATTCTGGTTTGTTAGTGCAGTACAATTGTGACACTCAATTCCCCGGATGTTAAGATATTCATACAACATGCATTTCTTATTCCATGTGTCAAATATGTTATGATTTTTCAATTCAGCGCGTGCGTAGTCTGTGTAACTGAGACCTTGAGAATGAAAGTTGCAGGTTACTCTCAAGTGAGTCGAGTTTCCAGCGAGATGTTTCATGTGAGGCAGAGACAAACGGTGTAAGGCCCAGTTTACTTCCAATGAATCCTCGTCAACAGGATAATCGCGATTAAAAACTTTGGTGTTAAAGTGATTCATGCTTCCAAATGAGAATGACTGAATGAGGGCCCAGAAAAATTCAGGTTCAGATTCAAGGTCACAGTACACCAGAAATGACTCATTCTGAGCGTCATAAATCCTGTACTTTCCAGATGTCAAGGCGCCATATTTCCAGATGTCTTTACAGTTTCGAGCAAGATATTTGATTTTCTCGCACCGCTGACCAGTGTAATCGTCAGGACAGGTGCAGTTGAATCTCACAGTCTCAGGATCGCAAATTTCCCGACACACCCCTCCCTGGAAACATGGATCTGGCTCGCAGCACCTGTTGATACAAATGTCTTTTTCAGGCATGTAACGTCTTCCACCCTAAAACAATAAAGCGATGCATTTCTCAACCACTCGAAAATATATTTTGAAACTGATGCCACTTAATACTTGAACAATCATACGTTGAAAAAGGAAATAATTATATTTGCAATTTAATTACTGCTAACGTAACTAATAGAAAGGGTAAATGTGACGGCAACGCTAATTTGATTGGCAAAATGCTTGCAACAAACTGAACCAAAATGACTGATGATGATAAACCGGTGAGGGTCTGACTATAGAAGCATTCAAGCAATTTTGACCAAAAAATTTTCATAAATATTATCGGGGAACATTGTGGTTTGCTCATGTGACTGTTTTTACAGAGTGTTTTAGCCAAGCGTTTTCAGCGTAATCAGTTTCAGTTTAATAATGGAAAGTTTCTATCAAAATATTAACATATTTTACATCCTTGTATTTTTTTTGTTTGAAATCAATTTCGGAGATTTTCAGTTATTTTTGAAAAATGTTGAGGATTTTTAAAATGCAGGACAACTTTTCAGGGGGATATGACGTCATAATTGACATGCGCCTCTCACTGAAATAAACGTTTTCGGAGGATGTACACACCACAGAAGTTTCAGTACCATAATTTGAATACTTTCGGAGATGCATGGGGTCCCCAGGCAGAACTGAGGATAGAATCAACATTTCCAAGATATATCAAGGATGATATTATTTTTCCTTAGCAACCATTTGAGTGCAACTGCTCCCCCTGATAATTGCCAACATTTTCTTTGATGTAGTTGTTTCGCAAAGCAAAACATAAACTGTTTCATTTTTCTGTGTATTCTCACCTCGACACTGTAGCTCCTCGCCAAATCATAATACCGAGCTCCTGGTTTGTATTTCAATGCAGCTGGCTTCATTTCTTTATTGACATCATTCAGTTCACAGTTGTGTTCCCGTGTGTTTTGTAAATAGTTTATAGAGACACACAAACACTCGTCTCTACACTCCATGTGGCATTGGGCGGCGCTCTTCAGCAGTCATCCTTTTAACCACGTGACCTTCAAGGGCGTTGTCATGGACAACATCTTGATCGATGACAAGCTTGAAATTCTGACAATGTCCTTGACATGTCGCACATTCTGCAATTCGCGTTAGTTTAAGAAGGATGATTAAAGGTACCAAAGAAAACATCTTTAACTTGGCAATCATCTGCAAAATGAACTAGCATGAGTGTAGAATAAGTAAAGCCGTTTGAATATTTTAAAATCAGGATGTTATTGAGCACAATCATATTTTACTGAAGTACTAATGTAGCTATAGTGCGAAGCGAGGGAGTTTACGCGAAGGGTCATTGTGCCCTCTGATATATCTCCGTTATGAATATGAAGGTTTAGATTTAAATTTAACTTTTTACCGACGTTAGTGATAGTTTCGTGTTATGTTATGTTAATTTAACGTATTCACCTTATTTTCTCGTGCTCAAACCAAGTAAAACACAGAACTACTAACCCAACTAAAATGCCAGCTTTTTTGATCTCGAAGGAACGCAATATGAAATAACTAAGGTTTTGTGTTATAAAATTTAATATTTCCAACGGAATATAAAAATCAGCTTGGCCACATCAGACAACTGGCCTTCGAACGCCTGACAGACGGATTTTAGGTTGCTGGTTCACATTATGAATAATCCGTTGACTTCCCTTATCAGTTCGCTTATGAAGTTTGAACTGTATATTTTTATAAGGATAAGGTATGTCGTTGACAGAAATAATTCACCTCAAGTTAGGCTGCATATTTGCTTTGGATGGAAATCCCATTATATCATGATGGTCGAAAAGTTCCACTGCATCTCAGATCATGGATAAAAAATGATCCAGCACTTGCAAAATTCTGATGCAATTGTCAACATGATGATGCAGGAGTAGTCAGTACATACATATATTATCAGTAATTAGACAGGGGCGTAGCGAGGCCTTTTTTCCTTTTAAGCTCCAGATGATCATGATAGGGTGGCTCTAAAGCGAGCGCCGAAGGTGCGAACCTCTAGAGGGGTCTGGAGGCATGCCCCTCCCAGAAAAGTTTGAAATCTAGAGGCTCGGAAATCCTATTTTCAGCATTCTCCACGAGAAATTTCGTCAAAAAATCTATCTCCTTCAAGTGTAAAATGAAGTGCTCACAGCAAAACTTGATACTTATATCTCGGCCTTACATATATATATATATCCTGGCCTTAGTACACTAACTTTTTACAAAAGCCGACGTGTGCAGCAATGAATATCAGCGCAAGGACCAAATCTGGTAACTGGAATTGATCATTGATTGCGATATGTGTGGAATTCCTCGGGCGACGCGCTATCTTGTAATAGCGTAGAAATCGTGCGAGCGCAATGTCCGTTCGGTTTGTTTTTGTTTCTCTTGGACCTTTCTTTCTCACGGAAATTCCTGTTAAGCCTGGGCTTAATGGCTTAAAGGCTGGCTACGCCCCTGTTAGAGCTGAAAAGCTCGGAGGCTGGCACTTGGTAATATACTTGAAAAAAATATAAAAAATATTGAACTAAAAGTGCCAAAATTGTAACATAATATTCAGACGTTTCGGGCTTTGCCCTTCATCAGTGTGAATGTGTCTGTTGGCGAACATCATCGTTATAAGTGACATATATAGACTATGTACGGCTGTAACATTAGAAAGTCTAGCAGTGCCCGACTACACTTACCTTTATCTGCTGTAGGTGTGAATTCTACTTAGTTCTGGCGGAGATGCATGTAACGACTGATTCTTTTATTACAGCTATTTTGGTTAATATGTACGTTCAAATTAAGCCTCTATTCAGGGCAGTTATTAAAAATTAAAATTTGGTATGCTTGTTCTGTTTCATTCATTTCTGCCGGTTTCATAATAAATATATTTCACCAGGAGGCAATCTCACCCTAATTAAGGTGCTTTTCAGGATGGTCCTGGGTAAAAATAAAAAACTCACGGAAAGCCAAAAGAGATAAAATGCAGTTTATAAATATGATAAATAAGAGAGAGAGCTAAATAAGAGCTGTTGATTTTTTGAAATTAAATAAGAATTCAGCGTATGAAATACAAGCACCATGTAGTGTGCGCAATATAACTTTTTTTCTAAGCCTCGAAGAGTTGGTTCAGTGTTACTGATGGTTATCGATTAGCCGAGTAAAGGCTTTATCAATATCGGAGATACACCTAATTGCAATAAGTTACGTTGTCATACACCTATTTCAATTAACGTTGTCGGATATAAATGTTTTTAAAAGCCTGCAAAGCCCACAAGACAAGACCGAAAGGTAGCATGGGTAAAGTAGAAAACTGCTGCACGCAACGAATACTAATGAGAAGTAACGTGAAAAACATTATTTATAACGTTTCCTTTTTGTTTTAAACGTGTAGAAGTAAGCTGCTTTTAGCCAAACTAAATTTTAGCAGAATCAGCTAGTGAAAAACAAGGAAAATCAAATTATACAATTCGGGGCAAACCAAATACATCACGTGCGAAATAAAAACGTCTAGATCAAGTTTCTTTTCCAGCGATATGCAAATTCTAATGAATACCCAGACTACCATTTGGTCTTGTCTTGTAGGCTTTACGCTTTTATCCGATTTTTATCCGACAACGTTAATTGAAATAGGTGTATAAAAAAGAAAAATGAAAAAAGCCAAATAGGGATTAATTATGTTAACGGTTAATCATCAAAGCTTGCAGCATTCTCAGAGAACTCACACGTTTATAGCTGTATATTAATCGTGTAATTAAGATAAATTGAAGACTTGCTTGTATTTTGAGGCCTTTTCTTCGACATGAATGTAGTTTGTATGCCTCATTAATTCCTATTTGCTTTTTTCATTTTTATTTCTTCTATGACAACGTTATTGCAATTAGGTGTAAGTCTCGATAAAAAGTACGGCTCGGATTAAAAACAAAACGCGATCTTAAACAACCATCCTGTGACTTTAATCACAGGCCGGACTATGTGAAAAAAATTATCTCACGCCGTGCTTTGGTGAGGGAAAATGATAGAAATGCAAAACTTGTAATTGTTTTGGTCTAATGTAACTTTCAAAAGAGACCCTGATCCACTGATGAGATATTTGTGTTGTCTTAATTACGCGGCCTTTCCAAAGGCAATCCCATTGAAAGAATAGTCAGCTGCGTATGCTAAAATTGTATTTTAGTTTCGCAATTACAAATCATTGCTAATGCGTGCGCTGAAGAAGTACCATTAAGTTATCTCCCACTGCATGAAATCCTAATATATTGTGAAATAAACCTTATATATTATTTGAATGAAAGATAATTGACGATATTTTAGGTTTTTTTTCTTTTAAAAGCTTCCCTGGGAAGTTGTTTGAACTTTGGGTTTCTTCAAATTTTCTTTCTGAACGCCATTACTAATCTCAAACTTGCCCTATTATCAGACGTTTATGACAGAAGACTCCAATCTCGTGCAGAGACGCAGCACATCAGCGGGTAACTTCAGTATTTTTAGAGCAAAATGTGGAGCATGGTAACGAAAGGCTGCGGAACTCGGGGATTTCAAGGAATCAGGCGCATGTGCCACAGTTTCTGGAGCCGGAATCGCTCCAATAGGGGTTGCCAAAACCGGCTCCTGTTCCGTCCCTACTGATCAGCAGATTGTGATTTTAAGTTGTTCTTTTTTAGTTTTAGTTTTAACTCACAAACTACGGCTTGGAAGGATTTATTTTGGTCGCTTTAAGGTTGGAATTGGTCAAATAACAGAGTGCCAGTCTTTCATAGGTCAGTATTAAATTGTTTATTACATACTGATTACATAATATGAAGCTGCTGAAGGTTAAAGAGTTTTTCTTTAAAAGCTTCCCTGGGAAGTTGTTTTGATCTTTGAGTTTCTTCTTATTTTCTTTCTGAACGCCCATTACTAATCTCAAACTTGCCCTATTATCAGAAGTTGATGACAGAAGACTCCAATCTCGTGCAGAGACGCAGCACATCAGCGGGCAACCTCGTTCCCAGGGTCTCTCATCTTCCCACAAACTTCAGTATTTTTAGAGCAAAATGTGGAGCATGGTAACGAAATGCCGCGTAACTCGTAATAATAAAGTGTTTGGGGATTTCAAGGAATCAGGCGCATATCATGGTGTCGAATGCAAACTTGAAGATACACCAGAAAACTATCTAAACTATTGCAACGAAACGTAAACTGGGCTTACGAATTTGTGCCCATATTTCAGCTCTATTGATAGGAGCCTAAATATCTGATGACTGGTTCGCGTGGTTTCGCGAATTGTCATCACTCTTCGTTATCATGCACAGTGTGTCAAAAACAAAAACAAAAAAACATTAAATATCGCGCATGCTCCGTATCGTGTTCACGAGATGGAATGTTGTTTCGTCGGGTGAACACCAGTAGATGTTGAAATCCCGCCTCCGAGACAGGACTGAGCCCGCGGTGTTTCGTCCCTTGCTGGCGCGGCTTTCGGAGTACTCGTGAGTGTTCGCGTTTTGTTTCCGATTGTATAAAAAGCTTCGGAAACTCTTCGAGTGCTTCCACAAAGATTTGCCAAAACCGGCTCATGTTCCGTCCCTACTGATCAGCAGATTGTGATTTTTAAGTTGTTCTTTCAGTTTTTTAGTTTTAACTCTAAAACTGCGGCTAGAAGGACTTATTTTTGGTAACCGCTTTAAAGTTGGAATTGGTCAAGTAACAAAGTGCCAGTCTTTCATAGGTCAGTATTAAATTGTTTATTACATACTGATTACATAATATGAAGCTGCTGAAGGTTAAATAGTTTGATATTACATAACTTTTTACAATATATATAGTAAATTCAGGAGCCCAATGGGCTCCAGGTAAATTATTATACAGTAGACTCCCGCTATCTCGAACTCTAAGGGGAACGGAAAATTGTTCGAGATAGCGGGGGTTCGAGATAGCAAGGGTCGTGTCAAATTTCGTAATTTTCAACAAAAAGTGAACTACAGTAGTACAGTACGCAAATCGTTGACTTGTCGGACGTGCTCACAGAGTCTGCCACGAAGGTCTCTTTATTCACTATTATTAGCAATCAATACTGTTTACATATATGAGTGCTTGGCGAATACAGTAATGACTGTACTGTTTAGTGGAACTGTATACTGTATGTCAGTTTTAGACACCGTGGGATATATACTCCTTTTGGCGAACATAATCAATCGCAAGACAAAATTCTTTGTTTTCGAGATAGCGGGAGTCTACTGTAGTTTACACGTTTCTTTCAGTTTCTTATTATAAATATTTAATTTTAATGTCTATGTTCTTATAACGCGCAGAGCCTGATATGTCTCATAAGTAAAATGTCAATACTTGATGTATTTATCTTATATAAACAAGTCATTCGTCTGCAATAAATGCCAAGATAGATGCGAGAAACACAAAACGTATACTTAAGGCAAAACCATCAAGAGAAGAATGAGAGAATGACTGAGCATGCGCTCAACCACGACCGCTCGAAAAGAACTGGCGAGGAATATTTGACAGAGTCATTAGTTTACAAAAAGACGAAAACTATCCCTAATATGTTGAAATTCAAGAACAACTGGGCTAACCCTTTATCGAACACTCTCAGTTTCCAAATAAAATGGAAAGAGTAGTATTCGCTCATGAGAACGCAAGGAAACTTTTACACTCTATATTTTTCCACATTAGACGATCTTCTTCGCTGGACTGTCTTTCCGTTTCTTTTAGTACTTATTTTTGTATCCATCTTTTACTGTAAACAGTAAACAAGGCCTGGGCAGTGAGAAGTTGCTGCGCTTGGTCACGATTTTCCAGAACAAGGTCTCACTACGTCTGTTTTGTGCATCTTGCATTTATCTTGTTGTATTTAAATACATCACACAATAATATTTAATTATAATTATTTTACATTTTGCTCACTATCTCTATTCTCGTTGGCTGAGAGCATACAGCTAATTCACGATGACATTGAATTGACGCGTCATAGGATTTATCATGTAATTATGCGTCATACCTACAGATACTAAGATTGATGCATGTAATTACGCGTCATACCTACGGACATGTTTATTGACGTCATGCACGTGTACCACGTGTCGTTCGCTTCATTAGCGCCGGCAGCGAAATATAAATTAAAATACTCCACAATCCGCGAAGGAAAAAGCTATAAAAACGCTGCAAGTTAAGCCCGATATGATGATTTAGTTTCTTAAATGTATAATAAAACAATTATTGGATTCGGTTTTCGCATGATGAAATTATCAAGGTGAAATTATCAAGGCCTCGGTTTGTGTTATTCGCCTCAGTCTTCGGCTTCGGCAGATAACACAAACCAAATCCAGCTAGTGGCAGGGTGGAAGGGCTTGAACCCGGGACCACCAGATTACAAAACCAGCGCCTAAGCCACTCGGCCACGCTGCCTACCTTAATTCCAACTGGCAGGAAGTGAACCAGTTCAGGTATTTACACATAGAGATGCATTTTATGCAGCCCAATTCTCCACAAGGAAAGACGGACAATGATGATGATGACGATGATGATGACTTCGCGATGCCTACTAGTTATGTAATGCAATCAAGTGGCGTCAGTGAAATATATTTTCATGATCGAGAAATGATTTCTTGTTGACTCTTAAGTCGGAACGGAAAGGAAACATTTTCTCACAATACAAACCATGCCAGGGTAAGCACGGTTAAATTCAATAACCTTCTTCTTTCTTGTAAGAATTACCAAGGCATTAACTGCTTTGAATCATGCAAACCGCAGATGGACTCGCACCGTAGAATTTCAGCTTGGTATGTTAAATTTTCCGTAGTTATTTTAGTCATACACGTTGATGAACTTGGGTTTTCTCAATGTCAGAGACTAAACATTTCCGTTGTCCATTTTAGCTGAGTTCAATGAAGGAATTGAGTTTAACCCTATTCTGCCTGGGGGAGACTGAAGCATTCAAGCAATCATAGCCAAACTTAATGACTTTTCCTAAAAAGTATCTGGGAAAACAACCTGGAGTGTTAATTTTTGATCACGTGACTTGATATTTCCATTGCAACCAAGTTTTGACAGGCCGTTTTGCCCGGCCAAATTTTGGTATTTTCAGCTTTATTTTCAGTGAGATTCCATCTTTTACGAAGAGTTTCTTCCAAAATCTTTGCCAAATCTTGCAACATTATATTGTTTTCGATTTTTTAATCAAATTTGGTGATTTTCTGACATTTCTGAACAAGTTAAAAATCCAAGATGGCGGATCCCAACCATGGCGAACATTTTTAAAGTATGACGTTATTTTGGCGTGATATGGATATCATAGTTGAATTTGTTGATTGCTATTTAAATAAAAACATGTTTGAATGCTTTATACACCACATTAGTTTTATTTTTATAGCACAGATACTTTTCGAGATACAGATCGTTTTATCCCAAATGTGTTGGTTTTTTAGCTTAATTTTCATGAAATGTTTTTTACGATAAAATCCTTTCAACATCTTTGCCGTTTTTTAGCAACTTTATATTTTCTTGATTTTTTTAAGATCAAATTTGGAGATTTTTCTGACATTTCTGAACAATTAGAAATCCAAGATTTAGGATCCAAGATGTCGGATTTTTTTTAATGGTAGACGTCACTACGGCGTGTATGACGTCATAATTGACACGTAAGTTTCATTTTCATAGCGTCAAAACTTTTCGAGATACATAGGGGGCACAATCTGCCCCTCCCCAGGCTCACGCAACGAAAAAAAAAAAAGCCCAGACTGAATAGGGTTAAACACTTATTGCAACAATTCGATATCTCTTTGTAGATTTGTAGTCGTCGTGAAACAACGCTTCATTGCTCCACTGCGTAAATTCGTTGTGTGTTTGAGCTTGTACAGGAAGCAATTGGCTGGATTATTTATAATTTTACGAGTAGCTTGAGTTTTTCGTTGAGATTTCGTCAGTACGTGCATTGCGTTTGTTATTTTTTAAATGAGAAATGAATTTCTTGTTTACTGTTTAGTCGAACGGAAAGTAAAATATTTGCTGACCACGCCACATGCACAATAATTGCGTTTTCTTGGGTGCTTAATAATTTTAACATGGCGTGACCCCTTGCTACTGTTTTAAATCTGTAACTTAACCGCGTTTTCTAAATAAAAAGCTATTTCAAATGTTAGGTTACGCTCGAAATCATGTATGATATACCTATACTTACAATTCTAAACTACAACAGTGTTATCTACAAGTCCCTTTTAACTCCAAGCCAATGTTCGGTTGTTGAGGATGGACCTGACGAGCAGCGGTGATCAGGGTTTACTTTGAGTGGCATAACGTCCAAAGTTATGTTCAACTTTACCCATACCTGGTCTGCCATCAAAGTCGCAACCATGTGTGTAGCTGGTATAACTGTTTATGTACCACGAGCTTCCATCATTCTGGTTTGTTAGTGCAGTACAATTGTAACTCTCAATTCCCCGGATGTTAAGATATTCATACAACATGCATTTTTGTTGCCATGTTACAATGATGTTATGATTTTTCAAGTCAGCGCGTGCGTAGTCTGTGTAATTGAAGCCTTGAGAATGGAAGTTGCAGGTTACTCTCAAGTGAGTCGAGTTTCCAGCGAGATGCTGCATGTGAGACAGAGACAAACGGTGTAAGGCCCAGTCTACTTCCAATGAATCTTCATCAACAGGATAATCACGATTAAACGCTTTGGTGTTAAAATGGGTTTTGTTTTCAAATGAGAATGACTGAATGAGGGCCCAGAAAATGTCAGGTTCGGATTCAAGGTCACAGTACACCAGAAATGACTCATTCCGAGCGTCATAAATCCTGTACTTTCCAGATGTCGAAACGCCATTTTTCCAGATGTCTTTACAGTTTCGGGGATATGTCGGATTCTCGCACCGCTGACCAGTGTAATCGTAAGGACAGGTGCAGTTAAATCTCACAGTCTCAGGATCACAAATTTCCCGACACACCCCTCCCTGGAAACATGGATCTGGTTCGCAGCACTTGTTGATACAAATGTCTTTTTCAGGCATGTAACGTCTTCCACCCTAAAACAGAACGATGCATTTCTCAACCACTTGAAAATATCTCAAAATTTGTGCCAATTAATTAGTTACGAATCATAAGTTTTAAAAGGAAATAAATATTTTTGCAATTTGATTACAGCTTACATAACTAATAGAAAGGGTAAACACGAGGATAACGCTGATTTGATTGCAATATGCATGCAATATGCATGTAATATGCATGCAATATGCTTGCAATATGCTTGCAATATGCTTGCAATAAAACCAAAATGGCTGATGACAAACCGGTAAGGGCCTGACCAAAAGCTGTTTGTAACTTAGAAAACATTCAAGCAATAATGACCTAACTTCGTGACTTTTCCTAAAACTTATCGGAACAAATTGTAGTGTGTCTATTTTCTGCTCGCGTGACTCGACGTTCTATGGCAACTATGTTTTGACATAGTGTCTTAACCAGATTGCGTAATTTTCAGTTTTGGTGAGATTTTCGATTTAATGAAAAGTTTCTTCGAAAATCGTAGCCTGCGAGCAAGCTCTCTGGGGTTTTTTGGGGGGTGGGGGGCGCGGAGGCGGGAAAGTGAAAGAGAGCTTGCAACGATGTCTCAGAGTTTTGAATATCTGCGCTCAAAAAATCGACGCGAAATGCTGATTGGTGGAAATTAATTAATTGATGACGTCTTCTTAGCAAACATGACGCTTTAGTGTTTATCACTCATGCAGAAAAATTAGTTCAGGAATTTTTGGAAGTAAACTTCGAAGGGGCACGTACTAAATATTTGTTCTGTTCAGCGCTTTGAAAATGCTTTCCAAAGATACCTCTCTCGAGTCAAATGGTACGGTAGTTCCGGAGAAACATCATTTTCGTAGCATACTGGGAAATACTACACACTGGCTTTTGTAATTAAATATGCAAAATCTTGCAACAGAAATTTCAGAGCGGAATTTCTAACAAACGGGGAACAAATATTCTAGCTGTCCTGCGCTTTGAAACCCCTATCGATAGAGATGTTTTTCGATTCGACCCGTTTAGTACTTTTCGAGAAACGACTTTCGAGCGTGTGAGATCGAATACAAGGCATTGCGTTACGTAGAAAATTGAGACGACCACGAAGTTTCAATTGACCAAATTTTGACAGCTCAAAAGCTGGAAACAGCGGGGGGTTTTGGGGGGCGGCATTCAAAATTCTGAGACATTAGTGCAAGCTCTCTTTCCCCCGCTCTTTCTCTTTTCCCCCAAAAAACGCCAAGAGAGCTTGCTTGCAGGCTACGAAAATCGTAACAGATTTGACATCCTTATGTTCATCCATTTTTAAAAAAAATCAATTTCGGAGATTTTCAGACATTTTGGAAAAATCTTGAAATCCAAGATGGCCGGCGGATTTAATTGTGTGACGTCATTTCAGGTCTTTCAGCAGTATATGACGACAAAATTGACTTGCGACTCTCACTAAAATAAACATTTTCGGATACTTTAAACAGCACACAAGTTTCATTACCGTAAAGTGAATACTTTCGGAGATACACGGGGAGTTTACCTCATGCCCCCTCCCCAGGCAGAACAATATTAACCATGAGGACAGAATCGATATTTCAAAGATATATCAATAATATATATTTCAAGGATAGCGGCTCTATTTATAAAATAGCCTCTATAATTTTTACTTAGCACCATTTGAGTGCAACCGCTCCCCCTCATCAATTGCCAAAATTGCCTTTGTCTTTATATGTAGCTTTTTCGCGAAGCAAAACAGAAACTGTTTCATTTTTCTGTGTATTCTCACCTCGACACTGTAGCTCCTCACCAAATCATAATACCGAGCTCCTGGTTTGTATTTCAATGCAGCTGGCTTCATTTCTTTATTGAAATCATTCAGCTCACAGTTGTCTTCCCGTGTGTTTTGTAAATAGTTTACAGAGACACACAGACACTCGTCTCTACACTCCATGTGGCACTGGGCGGCGCTCTTCACAGTGATCCTTTTAACCACATGACCTTCAAGGGCGTTGTCATGGACAACATCTTGATCGATGACAAACTTGAAATTCTGACAATTTCCCTGACATGTCGCACATTCTGCAATTCGCGTTAGTTTAAGAAGAATGATCAAAGGTACCAAAGAAAACATCTTTAACTTGGCAATCACCTGCAAAATGAACCAGTATAATTGTAAAATAAGTAAAGCCGTTTGAACCTATTTTAAAATCAGGATGTTATTGAGCACAATCATATTTTACTGAGTACCGGTATAAGTACAAAACAAATAGCTATAGTGAAAGCGAGGGCGTTTTCGTGAAGGGCACAGTCATTTATCTCCGTTACGATTATTCACCTTGTTTTCACGTTTCGATATTCAAAGTGCTCAGTCAGATCCAGTTAAAACGCAAAACTACTCAAAGGCAGGAATGGAATATGAAATAACTTTTCATATTAGGTTTTGCGTTATACAATTTAATACATCTAACGGAATATAAAAATCAGTTTGGCCTCATCAGACAACTGGGCTGCGAACGGCCGGCAGACAATTAATTTCTGGCTGTTGTTTCACATCAGGCGAAATCCGTGTGCTTTCTTTATTTCACTAATGAAGATTCAACTGTAACAATATTTTTTATAAGGATAAAGTATGTCGTTCACAGAAATAATTCACCTAAAATTAGGGTAATACCTTCATGATTACCGTCACGAATATAGTACCTCATACGGACTTTGTATACCGTCACTAAATGTAAATAGTTCAAGTATTTTACTCAGTTGGTGTAGTTCAGTAGTTGTGGTAGTTCATGTAGTTATTGTAACAGTGTAGTTCAGTAGTTCGTGTAGTTCTTGTAGTTTCTGTAGTTCGTGTAGTTGCTGTAGTTCCTGTAGTTGCTGTAGTTCCTGTAGTTCCTGTAGTTGCTGTAGTTCCTGTAGTTGCTGTAGTTCTTGTAGTTCCTGTAGTTGCTGTAGTTGCTGTAGTTCTTGTAGTTCCTGTAGTTCTTGTAGTTCTTGTAGTTGCTGTAGTTCCTGTAGTTCGTGTAGTTGCTGTAGTTGCTGTAGTTGCTGTAGTTCTTGTACTTCTTGTAGTTCGTGTAGTTGCTGTAGTTCGTGTAGTTCCTGTAGTTCTTGTAGTTGCTGTAGTTGCTGTAGTTCAAGTAGTTGCTATAGTTCTTGTAGTTCGTAGTTTGTGTAGTTCTGGTAGTTCTATCCTAAACTACGCGAACTACGAAAACTACAGTGTAGTTGCTGTAGTTCGTGTAGTTCCTGTAGTTCATGTAGTTGCTGTAGTTGCTGTAGTTCTTGTAGTTGCTGTAGTTTGTGTAGTTCCTGTAGTTCTTGTAGTTGCTGTAGTTCTTGTAGTTGCTGTAGTTCGTGTAGTTGCTGTAGTTGCTGTAGTTCTTGTAGTTGCTGTAGTTGCTGTAGTTCTTGTGCTTCTTGTAGTTGCTGTAGTTCGTGTAGTTGCTGTAGTTCGTGTAGTTGCTGTAGTTCGTGTAGTTGCTGTAGTTGCTGTAGTTCTTGTAGTTGCTGTAGTTGCTGTAGTTCTAGTAGTTGCTGTAGTTCTTGTAGTTCGTAGTTTGTGTAGTTCTGGTAGTTCTATCCTAAACTACGCGAACTACGAAAACTATAGTGTTGTTGCTGTAGTTCTAGTAGTTCCTGTAGTTCTTGTAGTTGTTGTAGTTGCTGTAGTTCCTGTAGTTACTGTAGTTCCTTTAGTTCGTGTAGTTCGTGTAGTTTGTGTAGTCCTGGTAGTTCTATCCTAAACTACGCGAACTACGCAAACTACAGTGTAGTTGCTGTAGTTGCTGTAGTTCGTGTAGTTCCTGTAGTTCCTGTAGTTCTTGTAGTTGCTGTAGTTCTTGTAGTTGCTGTAGTTGCTGTAGTTCTAGTAGTTGCTGTAGTTCTTGTAGTTGCTGTAGTTGCTGTAGTTCTAGTAGTTGCTGTAGTTCTTGTAGTTGCTGTAGTTGCTGTAGTTCTGGTAGTTCTATCCTAAACTCGAACTAAGAAAACTACAGTGTAGTTGCTGTAGTTCTTGTAGTTCCTTTAGTTCTTGTAGTTCTTGTAGTTGCTGTAGTTCCTGTAGTTGCTGTAGTTCGTGTAGTTTCTGTAGTTTTGGTAGTTCTATCCTTAACTACGCGAACTACGCAAACTACAGTGTAGTTGCTGTAGTTGCTGTAGTTCGTGTAGTTCGTGTAGTTGCTGTAGTTTGTGTAGTTCTGGTAGTTCTATCCTAAACTACGCGAACTACGTAAACTACAGTGTAGTTCTTGTAGTTCTATCCTAAACTACGCAAACTACGCAAACTACAGTGCAGTTGCTGTAGTTCTTGTAGTTGCTGTAGTTGCTGTAGTTCCTGTAGTTCCTGTAGTTCGTGTAGTTTGTGTAGTTTGTGTAGTTCTGGTAGTTCTATCCTAAACTACGCAAACTACGCAAACTACAGTGTAGTTCCTGTAGTTACTGTAGTTCTGGTAGTTTGCGTAGTTCTGGTAGTTCTTGTAGTTCTATCCTAAACTACGCAAACTACACAAACTACAGTGTAGTTCCTGTAGTTCTGGTAGTTTGCGTAGTTCTTGTAATTCTATCCTAAACTACGCGAACTACACAAACTACAGTGTAGTTCCTGTAGTTCCTGTAGTTCTGGTAGTTTGCGTAGTTCTTGTAGTTCTATCCTAAACTACGCGAACTACACAAACAACAGTGTAGTTCTTGTAGTTTGCGTAGTTCTGGTAGTTCTTGTAGTTCTATCCTAAACTACGCGAACTACACAAACTACACGAACTACACGAACTACAGGAACTACAGCAACTACAGGAACTACAGCAACTACAAGAACTACAAGAACTACCGGAACTACAAGAACTACAGCAACTACACTGTAGTTTTCGTAGTTCGCGTAGTTTAGGATAGAACTACCATAACTACACAAACTACGAACTACAAGAACTACAGCAGCTACTAGAACTACAGCAACTACAGCAACTACAAGAACTTCCCATCTGGCATAAAAAGCTGATTTTTGGCGTAGCGTCCCTTCTTCCTTCCGGGAATCAGTAGTAAAAATGTCGATCGGTTCCACTTGCGTACTCATGGTCGTATTAGTGACAGCACAGAACTAACTCTGCAAGTAACGATATTACATTCCTTTGAATTGAAATGTGGCCAAACTAACTCTCCTTGATTTATGAAAGAAGGTGAATTCGGTATAAAATGAATTATTGAAGGCTTGTAAAATGTCAAAGAAGTTCGAGCTACATGCTTACAAGTTTGTTCTTATTGTAACCATTCCCATCCTTGCCTTCGCTGAATGGTTTTTCAGTCTTTTGTGTGGTTCAATATTTTCGTATAAATTAAAATCGACCATAACGTGAAAAGCGAACGAATATGACTATGCTGTAGTATTGCATCCAAAAGGCCTTTAAAATCGGCAGGTGCGCGCGCGTTTGCGTGTCTATGCAAAGGGTTCGTTGTTTTTAAGTAAAAAACTGTCGGCACAAAACCCTCAGCAGTTATATCTGACTATCCTCATAACAATTTTTTTAGTTATGATTGATAGTAGCTTCATAATTTGAAAAAAATAATCATTTCAACAGCAGTTTTGTTAAGCAACAGGAACCTGTTAAGGGCATTACTCATTTCACGTTAAGACTGATAAGCTAGGATATAAAGATAAACCGCGCGATATGCTTCATCTATTGTCACATAAATAGTCTGTAAAATGCGTATATCTATACCCACCAGTCGATGAATTTCTTTAGACAGAAGTTATTCGCAGCTAGCCAAATTATTGAAGGTATCCACTGGCTTTTTTTTGAGCGTGATGTTATCAGAATTAAGATATATATTTTTGAAAGATCGCCAGAAATAATACAAATATTGACATCCAAGTAATTAATCGATCTGCGTTCCAAACAAAGATAGATTTAATTATTAATATCACTACTGACAGGGTACGTGCTTTTCTTTTGCTGCTCAGCATGTAGTTGGCACAGTTCTATAGTACAGTCTGGGGCAACCGTTATGCCATGCATTTTGCAAAACATGTCTGAAAATTAAAACGTAAAACTTTATCCCTTACACTTGAACATATCCCCTCCTAAAATAATGGTAACATCTGATTTTTAGTTTTCAAGTTAACAAGAGCCTACATAATAGTTTTTTTAGATGAGGACGTAAAGCTTTCTAAAAATTATTTCAGTAACAAAGTTCGTTTTTTTTTTTTTAATTGAAGTGATTCAGCTACAAATAAAGATATACCACGATACATTGCACACGGTAACATTACAAGATAAATTACATTCAAAAAGTGAAATTAAAAAAGTCTTTATCAGAGCATGTTATGCTTTCCATGTAACTGCAATAAACAACAAACATTCTAGCCATGTCATGCCCATATTTTGTAAAAAATGCCTCCTCGTTAAACAGACGCACTGATGAGCGGTTCAGAACATCGATTATATTCTGTTGCATTGTTTCATTGCAGCCTTTCACCAGAGCTGTCCCATACGAGACATGAGCACACAACAATGCTTGCCCACAAGTGAGATTTCCTCGAACTTCGCCTATTTCACTGCATCCACTTATGTTTAATTCCATTTTCTCAAAGTTTTCATCCTCGTCAGCCACGTCTATCTTAGATTTCATAAACTTGTTTAAATTGCAGATTGTCACAGCAGGACATTTCAAGCCATCCGTGGGCGTTTCTTGCGAAATTACTGTTTTTATTGGCAACGAGAAGAATTTATTTACGCTTATGGATACAAGGTACATGAAAACGCAAGTGGCAGCGCTAAGGAATATTAAAAATAACCCGTCTAAAAATGGAATGGCTCCTTTCGAAGACGTATCGTAGCCCATGAAGAGTCGTGCTGGAGGCAAACGTTTCCCATCTGGCATAAAAAGCTGATTTTTGGCGTAGCTTCCCTTCTTCCTTCCGAGAATCAGTAGTAAAAACGTCGATCGGTTCCACTTGCGTACTCATGGTCGTATTAGTGACAGCACAGCACTAACTCTGCAAGTAACGATATTGCATTCCTTTGAATTGAAATGTGGCCTAACTAACTCCCCTTGATTTATGAAAGAAGGTGAATTCGGTATAAAATGAATTATTGAAGGCTTGTAAAATGTCAAAGAAGTTCGAGCTACATGCTTACAAGTTTGTTATTATTGTAACCATTCCCATCCTTGCCTTCACTGAATGGTTTTTCAGTCTTTTGTGTGGTTCAATATTTTCGTATAAATTAAAATCGACCATAACGTGAAAAGCGAACGAATATGACTATGCTGTAGTATTGCATCCAAAAGGCCTTTAAAATCGGCAGGTGCGCGCGCGTTTGCGTGTCTATGCAAAGGGTTCGTTGTTTTTAAGTAAAAAACTGTCGGCACAAAACCCTCACCAGTTATATCTGACTATCCTCATAACAATTTTTTTAGTTATGATTGATAGTAGCTTCATAATTTAAAAAAATAATCATTTCAACAGCAGTTTTGTTAAGCAACAGGAACCTGTTAAGGGCATTACTCGTTTCACGTTAAGACTGATAAGCTAGGATATAAAGATAAACCGCGCGATATGCTTCATCTATTGTCACATAAATAGTCTGTAAAATGCGTATATCTATACCCACCAGTCGATGAATTTCTTTAGACAGAAGTTATTCGCAGCTAGCCAAATTATTGAAGGTATCCACTGGCTTCTTTTTTGAGCGTGATGTTATCAGAATTAAGATATATATTTTTGAAAGATCGCCAGAAATAATACAAATATTGACATCCAAGTAATTAATCGATCTGCGTTCCAAACAAAGATAGATTTAATTATTAATATCACTACTGACAGGGTACGTGCTTTTCTTTTGCTGCTCAGCATGTAGTTGGCACAGTTCTATAGTACAGTCTGGGGCAACCGTTATGCCATGCATTTTGCAAAACATGTCTGAAAATTAAAACGTAAAACTTTATCCCTTACACTTGAACATATCCCCTCCTAAAATAATGGTAAAATCTGATTTTTAGTTTTCAAGTTAAAGTGTATATGACAGATATTTTTTTATTTGCTTGATCGAATCTACATAGGATCCTGATATGAACATCGAAAAAAAAAAATTCCATATCGCTTTTCTTCACCGCGTTTTAGCCGTCTAAAGACGTGAAATTTCATTTCCGGTTAGGTAAAAAGCCGAGCGAGGTGGAGTCCTGGACCGAGTCGGTCGTGACGTCAAAACCAGAACGCCTTCGACAACAACGCAAAGACAGCGAGGAGTTTCGTGGCTTGTAGCCGTGTATAACCAGATATATTTTAGTTCAAATTTTGTCTAGAACCGTCAAAACTTACACAAAGTTATGTCTACGGATGATTTTGAGTTTGGGAGCGATTCTGAGCGATCAGACGCATAATTCAGTGTTTCTTCGACTGTTGATGAAGTTGAGTGCGATGAGTTTTAATATACAGGTTTATAGAAGCAGCAACAGACAACTCAGACCCAGAAGGTCCTTACGATGAGTGGCTGCAAGAGTACATGTATACCGCTAGCAGATAACGACAGCGATATAATTTCTCATTCTGAAAGAACGTGAATTTCGGAGCCCGGACATGCTGGAAATGCGTGTGTATAACTACGCCGTAAAAATCACATTGTTTGTTTACACAATTGCGCTGTTTGAATCGAAATGAGTCGAACCGATTTGTAATAAGCTTTGTAAAATTCGCTTGTAGTTTATCTTGAGTTTTTCTCTTTTCGAGGACTGTTCATGAGGGGCGAAGGGGCAGCAACTCGCGAAGCGGCGAGCGAGTTTGAAATCGAATGGATCTTTAGCACGAAGATCGCGACACGCTCCAAATGTAAATAGTGTCACAGAAGCGGCCACGACTAAACAAGGTTTTTTTCCTTCTTTTCGCTCCTAAAGGTATTTAAGAAAAATGGTCATTGAATTTGATAGAGTTTCTTATTCATCTTTAGAAAGAATGTTTCATGGAGCAATTATGTCCCGGAGTCCCAGACAAGTCAGAAACAACAGCTGCGTGATTTTCATTCAATGCGCTGTTGTGATGACTTGGCCTGAATCGCTTTTCATAAGCTCTCAATAGTAGTTTCTCAGTCAACAGTGGTTTACTTTGGGAGGCAGAGGAATAATTTATCTTTAAGAAAACCGGAGTTTGTGATTCAGAACCATTTTTGTCCGGTAACGTTTTCGCTCAGTTCTGAATAATTTTTCGACGCTGGGCTCGCGATAGTAACTTTATTTATCCACATATCACATTGTACACATTGGTCTGCCTCTACCGAAGATTGTGGAGTTGCATTTGTTGCTTCTTCCGCAAGGACAACAGACACTGAAATCAAAATTCAAAACAAAATACCTTTAGGAGCGAAAAAAAGGAAAAAAAACCCTATTGTTTAGTCGTGACCGCTTCTGTGACACTATTTATACATTTGGAGCGAGCCGCGATCTTCGTGCTAAAAATCCATTCGATTTCAAAGTTGCTCGCCGCTTCGCGAGTTGCTGCTCGCTTCGCCCCTCACGAACAGTCCTCGAAAAGGGAAAAACTCAAGATAAACTAACGAGAACTACATACAAGCGAATGTTAAAAAGCTTATTACAAATCGGTTCAACTCATTTCGATTCAAACAGCGCGATTGTGTAAACAAACAATGTGATTTTTACGGCGTAGTTATACACACGCATTTCTAGCATGTCCGGGCTCCGAAATTCACGTTCTTTCAGAATGAGAAATTATATCGCTGTCGTTATCTGCTAGCGGTATACATGTACTCTTGCAGCCACTCATCGTAAGGACCTTCTGGGTCTGAGTTGTCTGTTGCTGCTTCTATAAACCTGTATATTAAAACTCATCGCACTCAACTTCATCAACAGTCGAAGAAACACTGAATTATGCGTCTGATCGCTCAGAATCGCTCCCAAACTCAAAATCATCCGTAGACATAACTTTGTGTAAGTTTTGACGGTTCTAGACAAAATTTGAACTAAAATATATCTGGTTATACACGGCTACAAGCCACGAAACTCCTCGCTGTCTTTGCGTTGTTGTCGAAGGCGTTCTGGTTTTGACGTCACGACCGACTCGGTCCAGGACTCCACCTCGCTCGGCTTTTTACCTAACCGAAAATGAAATTTCACGTCTTTAGACGGCTAAAACGCGGTGAAGAAAAGCGATATGGAATTTTTTTTTTCGATGTTCGTATCAGGATCCTATGTAGATTCGATCAAGCAAATAAAAAAATATCTGTCATATACACTTTAACAAGAGCCTACATAATAGTTTTTGTTTTTTATGCGCATGCGCATTAAAAAACAATGATAGAGAACCGTAAAAAATGTTAACACTTCGGGCGTTAGTCAAACTTCGGTGTTCCCCTGGGATTTCCCGAAGTGACACATCATCACGAGTGTTATTTCGTATCGTCATCGTAATCAATCTTTTAGGCCGAACAACCAACAGTCATAACGGCCATGATGCAGTGGACTTCCCAAAGAAGGGGAAATTTCAACCCTGCCACTCTGAGGTTTTCAGAAGAGAAGAGAAGATCAGACAATAGATAATTCGTGGAAACGTTTTTCTCTGAATGAACTGAACGCCAGCTGAAAAGTGGGCAGTGTGGGACTGCATGCCAGAGTCCGCGATCAATAGCGAATATCCAAGTCAACTTCTCTATACCTGCATTGACCAATTTTTGCTGTGACCTTTGGCTTGGAATTGTTTCGGGAAATCGTCATTGAATGGCGCCAAAGACCAAGGTAATTAGATTTCTATTGTTATGTTTATTACCCGACTTTTCGACTATGATGTTCGAAGCTACTCTGCTGGCCGGCAGGGTAAACATTGTCGTGTATCTTTCAGTTCTTTAGTAGCAGGACACTTTTGGGCTTTTATAGTTTAAAACTTACAAGCTTTTGGCTCGAAGCACAATAACTTATATTTTAGCGTAAATTCAATTTGTTCTATTTTATCGTCATCAATCTCAGCGAAATATTCGTTATATACATCCCACTCCAAATGAAAATAAACCCTGTCAAAATTGCCTGTCAGAACGACAACAGGACGACTTTCTGGACTTTTTATTGCTAGGAAAGCAAAACAAACCGGCCTTCGATCGATAAAGAACGAGTTCAGTTAAAACCAATGTTTATGTCGCGGAGTTCGAGACATGTTAGAGTGCCGTGTAAACAACAAGGTTTTATAAGTTTAAGTTTATTTGTTTTCATTCTGATTTCTTGCGCTTTTCTTGAATTTATAGTTAAATCTCTATTTAAAAAATGCATTTCTTTCGGTAATACCTTCATGATTACCGTCACGAATATAGTACCTCATACGGACTTTGTATACCGTCACTAAATGTAAATAGTTCAAGTATTTTACTCAGTTGGTGTAGTTCATTAGTTGTGGTAGTTCATCTAGTTATTGTAACAGTGTAGTTCAGTAGTTCGTGTAGTTCTTGTAGTTTCTGTAGTTCGTGAGTTCCTGTAGTTGCTGTAGTTCGTGTAGTTGCTGTAGTTCTTGTAGTTCCTGTAGTTCCTGTAGTTGCTCGGTAGTTCTTGTAGTTGCTGTAGTTCGTGTAGTTCTTGTAGTTACTGTAGTTCCTGTAGTTTTTGTCATTCCATCAGATTGAAAAATAGTATTTCGTGATAGTAGAAAATTTCCATTGCTTCTCATAGATCAAGAAATGATCCGGCACTTGCAAAATTCTGATGTAATATTGTTAACATATAATATGATCCAAGAGTAGTCAGCATATATGTACCGCTGTAATACGTTTTGTGAACACTAGAGAGGCTAGCAGTGACTACACTTACCTTTATCTGCTGTAGGTGCGAATTCTACTTAGTTCTCGCGCAGATGTTCGTAACGACTGATTCTTTAATTTCAGATATTTTGTTTATACACGTAGTCAAATAATTTTTAAGCCACTCAACCAGGCAGTTATTAAAAATTAAAACTGTTTTTCTAGCTTTTTCTGTATGATTCAGTTTCACTCATTGCTGATTTCATCCCACAGAGCTGGTGGCTTTTAATAATTAAATAGGAATTTGAATGACCAAGTAGTCTGGAAAATAACTTTTGTAATAAGCCTTGAAAAGTTGGTTCAGTTAATTTAACTCTATTCAGGCCGGTGGGGGATACATGTACCTGCCGCCGAGACTTTGACCGTTTTAAATAACTTTTTTTAAATATTGAAGAAAAACTTTTCGCCTTCACCTAAAATTTATTCTGCGAACAATTCAGTATGACGTACATGTCATTGTTCACGGAACTTGCTGTTACCATGGCAACCATATTTTGACAGGCGTGTTTTTCCAAATTTGGAATTTTTTGTTTTTTTTTAAGGAAGAAAATAACTTTCTGGCAATAACTTTTACGTTGTTCGATCACTTTAGCATTCTTTTATTGGATTTGTTTACTTTTGAGTCATTTTTGGTAGTTTTTCTGACGTTTTGGAAAAATTAGGAAAATACAAGATGCCGAATGAAACCCTCTCGCTTTTGTAGCTAAAATTTGCATTCAGCCGCGTGGAAAATTCGCACCTGATCACTCAAAAGCGAATTATTTTTAGACGCAAGGAACTTTCAATGAAAGCCCTTCCTTTCCTTGTTAATAATTAAGGAAACATTTTCAAACGGTTAGTTAGTGAGTTCAGTTATGATTGCATATTTGTAAGCGCGTTGAGATTTTTAAACGCGTAGAAAAGAACTTAATTATTATTATTATTATAAACGGTTGTCTTTAATTACGCGGCCTTGCCAAAGGCTATCCCATAGAAATAATAGTCAGCTGCATATGCTAACATTGTATTCTAGAATCGCTTTACTGTAATTTATTGTTAATACGCGCTATGAAGAAGTTTAAACTGTTAAATTTATCTCCAACTGTATGTTGAAACCCCTATATATTGCGAAATAAACCTTATATATTATTTGAAGCAATAATAATTGACGATATTTTAGGTTCAACTAACCTATAGCTTTTTCGGAGTTTTTCATTTAAAAGCTTCCCTGGGAAGATGTTTTGGTCTTTAGGGTTATTCTTATTTTCTTTGTGAACGTCATTATCTAATCTCAATCAGACATTTATGAAAAATGTCTCCAATCTCGTGCTGATCGAGACGCAGCCCATCAGTGGGTAACTTCAGTATTTACGAATTAACAATTCCCATGATATTTTGAAATTCATGTCCAATTAGAGGAAAGTATTAAAGAACAACTGGGCTAACCCTTTATCGAACACTCTAATATATGATATTAGAGGACTTTTCGAAAACCCTGGCTTCCAATAAAAAACTAAAATAATAGTCTTCGCTCATGAGAACGTGAGGAAACTGACACTTTATATTTTCCGCATTATTAGACGATCTTCTTCGCCAACTGAAGAAATTCCATACTACAACAACATTTTTGCAAAATTTCAAAGATTTCTGAGCCAAACTTGAAACTTTTTTTAAAATTCCATATTAATTGTAGTCAATTTCCATCTTCACTGTCGTTAGTCATCCTCAGTTTCCTAATGGATTTCTGTCATTTGTTGAGTGCTATTCTACAGAATCACACCATTACGATCCAGCTTCCAATGATCTAGATGTTTCTGAGCTTTCCAAAATCATGCCAAAAATGAGGATAGTGTTAAGTAGTTAAATGTGTGCATTACCGATTTATTTGTCTTGTTATTGACCATGGAGGTCCAGTTGTCAAGGTCAGCCCACCTGTAAATCATCTTGGCTTCAAATTCCATTTCCCGTTTTGACTCCATGATTTAACGTTTAACAATTAGCTCCCACGGTAATTATGTTTCGGCGTCTTTCCGATTTTGGCTAAGGCCTCCATGGAATCTAAAGTTATGGTTAGTTTTCGTTTTGGGGGGATTTCTCATTGGACCTTCAGTGTTATTTGTCTTATCCCCGTAGGCATGTTCAGGTTTGCATTCAACTACTCCGTGGAGGTCTTTTGAATTCCCACGGTCCGCAAACCCAAACATGTCTACGGATTGGGTATATAGCTAAGAACCCAAGCTTGTAAGTTAGTTGATTAGTTAGGCTTTAGTTGGTAGCTGATTAAAAGAACCATCCAAGATTCTCAGTACCTCCTGCTTCTACCGATCCTACTAGCTAACAATAGCATCCCTTTAATTATATTGCAAATTGTTCTGCCTTTAGCTTTCCGCCATATTTGATTATAAATACATTTATGTTGCTAAAATATTTTGTTATATCCAGTACTAACCATGTTGACGTTGTTTAATTAACTATCAAATTTTCAATTTCAGTTTTAACTTATGCAAGGTTTTAAATTAGCGGAAAACTGATTTTAGCTGTTGACTTTATTGAAAACGAGACACGTTATTTCCATTATAGATTTTAATTTTTTATCCATTAGATATAGCTTTACAAATTTTGAAAACCAAAAACTTATTTGATCCAATTTTGTAATGTAATTTTAGCGAGTAATGTTTAACCAAAAAATAACTGATTTTTTTTATATCTAGGTTCGATATCATAAACAAAAACAAAGCATAATTTTCGTCACAGTTTTATAATTAAAATTTCTTGACGCCTTTTGGTTTGTTGAAAATGGCGCTCATATATAGAGGATATCACATGGCGGCGCGAAGATATGAATTTTATTTTCGAGTGGTAAAAAACAAGAAAATAAAATTCATATCTTCAAGCCACCGTGTAATTTTCTTTTTATTATATAGACAAAAACCAAAAGTACAAACTTTATCGCGAACTCTTGCAGCTCGGTGGCTGGACTTTCCGAATTTCTCTCCTTTCGTCTTCACTTGCAAGGAACTCCTTGAATAATTTTAAGTCATATGAAGGTTTCTTCTTCGTGTTAACATTTTCCTACTCCTCAGTGAACGATTTCATGTCGGCTTCAGTGAATTTCACGAATCTATCGCTCGCCATTTTTCAACCGGAGTTTGGCAGCTTTGCACAAAAAGCCATGCAAAAGCGGGAAATGACGTCATCGATATCCTCACTAGTGAGGATATGGAAAATACGCCACTCGGGTCCCGGATGAAGTTTCGTATGAATTTTACGAGTGGTCTATTTTCCAGTAAAACACTCGTGTCTATATAATAAATATATATATTTTTTTACAGTGCCCCTTTAAAGACGGAACATCCTTCTGTTGTAATTAGCTTTGTATTGAGGACAATGAAATAACCTCAACCCGTTTATTTTTTTTATTTTTTGATAATATAGATTCTCGCCTTTCTGATCTAAAAACCAAACAACATGCACCTGCATCCATAACTCATCAGTGATTTTGCGACACTGACACCTTTTCACAAGTGCGCTCCAGCCGCCGTCAAAGCTTCCGCAACGAACAAAAACATGGAAATCATTAAGCCTGCGTTTCTGTCTATTTAACAAAGAAAATCCGGAGCCTAAAAACTGTAGATGTTTATACTGTTTAGCTAATTTTTCAACGAAGTATAAAAGAGAATAACAGGCGAGCATATTGTAAAGTGCAAGAAGGGAGGGTAAGCCCGCAGCTGTCAGGACGGTAAGTCCGAATTTTTATCGCTATAAAAATTTCATTTACAGCTTAAAAAATGAAGACGTACGGAGAATTGGAAACGCGCGAGTCTTTTCTTGACCACAACTTCGTTTAAAACCAGTTTTAAAACGATACTAAAAGTACAGTTATTTTAAACAAACCGCGACATCGATCGAAGGCAAGGAGAACGACTCGAAAAATAAAACAACGTTAACGAGCAATACAATGGATTTAGCACATAACATGATGATACGACCAACACTACGACAGCGAATTTGTTTCCTTGTTGGCTAAAAGCTTCTCTCAAAATTATTCCCTCTTTATGAGCGAAGGCTTTTATGACTTCAGAAAACATGAATGGACTGATATAATCACCAGATGCCAACCATTACTTTTAATGTCTTCCACAATTTATATATAATAATTCATTTTGTTTTGAATACAGAAAACCCTTGCTTAACGAAACGAATGATATTCCTGCCATAATTAATTTGCGACATTTTTGAAAATAAATACATGTATTATATTATATTCCTACCATCTCTTTTTGGATTTTAAAGCTAGTAGCTTGTAATTGAAAACTGAAAAGCTTTTTTACTATTATTATTATTCATTTTTCATATCTAAAAATTAATAATTTTACTTTAATGAAAACTATATATAATCGTCTGAGGACGAAAGGTTCTGAGAAAAAAAAAATGATTTAATTAAATAAGTGCCGCCTTTCTTTCTTGGAGCTTTAAAATAAACACTAAAATTGTTAAAGCTATCGAGAAATATCACTTGTTTCATTGATTAAAATTTTCTGACACTGGTTAGCAAATTAAAATGATATCACTTTTGTTTGCGTATTTATTAACTTACCTCCATGTTACTCTAACTATAGAAACTACCGCTTCCTCCTATAGTGAATACAAATGCTAATCTTAATTACTTCTGCTAGTTTGGTTGAATTTAGTACACCGTAATAATAAGCAATTTGTTAATACCTTGCTTAGGTTGTGTTCTATTGGGATCAACCGTTTTAGGTTGGTTGGGTTGGTTGGATATTTTTGTGTTCTGTTGGGAAAAAACCGTTTTCGGTTGGTTTGGTTGATCAACGTTTTCAACCGACCTGAAACTAGGTTGAAACGGTTGCAACCGTTTCAACCGAAAACGGTTGGAAAAGTATTCTATTGGGAAACCTCAACCGTTTCAACCTAAACCGGTTGCGGTTGAAACGGTTGATCCCAATATAACACGACCTTAATGTTTTTAATAACATCAACAATGCTCGGAAACTTAAATGTCGGAAACCTGAGCATTACGAAGACGATTAAAAATTACATTTTTTTTTCATCCATAACATTTATTTTTTCATCCATAAGGTTTATAATTTTTAATGGAGGTTATTTTTAAAATCTAACCTCCGACCAGGCACTGTTTTTTTTGTCTCGAGTCATACTTTTGCACTCGAAAACTGCAAACTCGAAAAAACGCCTGATGGTAGGTTATAATTAATTTAAATGCTTTGGCATTTTTTAGTAGTGAATAGCCCTTTTCACGGTTAACCTGAAACATTTGCATAACAATACAGTTAAACATAGAAGCGAGGCAATTTCGGGCACAAGCTGTAAAACATCGTGATTTTCTTGAGTTCCTTGAACTATGTTAGTATAAAAATAGTTTTAAAACGGAGAAGATCTAAATATACAACTCTTTTGGTTAAAGTTTGCCGTAAAGATCGTAAAACAATCTCGCTGTTGCTTAATATGCGAATCTACTATTTATTAATAGAGAAAAGTCGTTTACATTTTTTTCTAAAAACAGCGTAAACTAAAAGAATTGTAGTTCTGCTACATTTTAAAACTGTTTTTATATTAAAAGGGTTTAAGAAGCTCAAGAAAAACGCGATGTTTTGCAGCTTGTGCCCGAAATTGCCTCGCTTCTATGTTCAAGTGTATTGTTATGCAAATATCACAAGTTAACCGTGAAAAGGGCTATTAACATACATGCTCTATCGCCTTTCTGTTACTCAACTGTTCAGTATTGATAATTTGTCGTCTTAAAACTCTTTTACGATAGCTATGAAACGCAGTATTTTATAGCATTTTCCAACATATTTCGTTTAAGAAACTATGAGAACATCGGGAATTTATATTTTTATTTTTCAGGACTTTCCTTTATGACTGTGGCCTGGACAAAGAAAAATATTTTTGAAACTTCTAATATAAGGTTATATATTAAAGGGACACTGTCCCGACGTATTTGCTCAAAACTTTTATAAATGCACGAAATGCTCCCTAAATCTATGAAATAAGGACTTAATAAACTATAACTAAATGATAAAAAGCAATTTCTTCAAGAAATTCCATACTGCAACACAATTTTTGCAAAATTTCAAAGATTTCCGAGCCAAACTTGAAACTTTGAAAAAGTGACATCCTGACGTTTTTTCAAAAATCCAAATTGCAATCCATTTCATCCTCGCTGTCGTTAGTCATCCTCACTTCCTAATGGGTTCCTGTCATTTCTCGAGTGCTATTCTACAGAATCAAACCATTATTGTTCAACTTCCTATGATCTAGATATGTTTCTGAGCTTCCCAAAATCATGCTAAAATGAGGACAGTGTCCCTTTAAGTATACACCTATTTCAATTAACGTTGTCGGATAGAAATGTTTTTAAAAGCCAGCAAGACAAGACCGAAAGGTAGCATGGGTAAGAGTAGATAACTGCTGCACGCAACGAATACTAATGAGAAGTAAGCTACTAAGTAGAAGTAAGCTACTTTTAGCCAAAATAAATTTTAGCAGAATCAGCTTGTGAAAAAACATGGAAAAACAAATTATATAATTCGGGGCAAACAAAATACATCACGTGCGAAATAAAAACGTGTAGATTTCTTATCCAGCGATATGCAAATTATAATGAATACCCAGACTACCATTTGGTCTTGTCTTGTAGGCTTTACGCTTTTATCCGATTTTTATCCGACAACATTAATTGAAATAGGTGTATATGGAAAAGACAAGATCATGTCCTGAAGAGAACCCTGAGAGGTTGAAAGTTCTAGACAAGCCAGCGAACTTTTTCATGCTCCGAACTGTTGTAATATATAAATCTAGAAGAAAACAAGTGAGTAGTGGTCACTGATTTTAAGTATTTTTATATCAGGTACCCAATAGTCATTACAGTAAAGGGCGTCCTAGCGTTGCCACTCGACAAAGCTTTTGATTATTTTTTTGACAACTTTTGGCAAAGCTTTTGATTAATTTTTGACACATTTTTGACATATGTTTGAAAACGTTCTATCTGATGGCTTCCATTTAAACTAGCAAAGTTTTTGTTTAATTTTTCACAACTTTTTTGGCAAAGCTTTTGATTAATTTTTAACAACTTTTTTGGCAAAGCTTTTGATTAATTTTTCACAACTATTTTGGCAAAGCTTTTGATTAATTTTTCAAACTGCAAGAACTGTGGGAGGCGGAGATGTTTTAAAATTGTCAGAACGCGAATGTGGAGCTCGACAACTCGGTCTCTCATAGTTCTTGCATTTTGATTGGCCAGTTGAAATGAAAGCCATCAGAATGTTGTCGAGTGGCAACGGTGGAGCGCTCTTTACTGTTATGTGCTGATACACAAATATATATGTATATTTTTAGGGTTAGTTGGTGCCATGACTGTAGCAGTATACACTCTTGCCTTGCTCCTAACAGTGAAGTTTACCCGCGCTGAGTTAGAAGTGTTCCGGAGTCAGTGTCTGAGAACAGGACTGTTTCAAGCATCAGAAAAAGGCAAGTTCATTTATTTTCTCTTCCACCTGATTAGTTATAATGATAATAATAAATCACAGCAGCGCGCATGGCACCACACGTCATGTTACCTGTAGCAACCTATCTGCGGTTATCCGCGGGCTCAACCAAATAACGCGACAATTCTCTAGCTCGTAGAAGGGCCGGAATACCGACCAAAACTCCACGTATCACAAGTGTCTTTATTAAAATATGTAACTTCTTATGTAAATGAACATTTGGGCAGTCGAATCGCAATTGTAGACACAATTTTTGCATAGCCAGACTGTCCAGTTTCTCGATGACATTTCTAAGTTTCTCTGATATAATTGTGATTTATTTAAATCTATGACGTCATTTTGGTGCGATATGCCATGATGTTTCAATTTGACATAGAGTAGATGTAAATACACTGGACACTGTGTTACGTTCACTTTTGTGTTTTGTTTTCGTGTTAAATTCACAGATACATCTTTGATGGGATACAAACTAGACACGTAAGTATTTAAAACAAATTAAATGACTTCTTTTGTCAGTGATATTATTACTTTTTGTCAATGATGATGTTCATTTTTTTATAATTTTCGGCAACGATAACCTATTGAACGACTAATGGTCAATGTTCATTTGTAAGTGCATTCGATTTATTTTATCAACATTCTACGTTAATATAAGTTACTCTCTTTTAAAAAAAAATAAAGTATTTTAATTTCCAATTAGATGAATAAAAAATATAATTTGTCCACCCCCAATATTGAGTAAAGTAAAGCTGTGATTCTTTGATTATTGCTATAATATTCTCATATGTGAGTCTGAGAGAAAAGAAGTTGCATGTGTTCCTAATTGCTGAAGTGAATTTATGATCTAACATATAGACATGCAGTACAGGATGACATTGACTGTGGAAGACGATGTTTGAGTCACGATGGATGTATATCATACAACTACGAGTATAAAGTTAACTACACCAAAGGACAGACTTGTGAACTCAACTCACAAACCAAGGAGAGCAAGCCAGAGGCATTTATAGAGAAATATGGCTTCCAGTATTTTGGATCTTTAAATGAACGAAAGGTATTTAATTCCTATTTGGATTTAATGCAGTTTTAAATGCATTAAAAGGGACACTGTCTTCATTTTTATCATGATTTGGGGAAGCTCAGAAACTTATCTAGATCATAAGAAGCTGAACAATAATGGTTTGATTCTGTAGAATGGTACTCGACAAATGACAGGAACCCATTAAAAAGTGAGGATGACTAACGATAGCGAGGATGGAAATGAATTACAATATTATGGAGTTTTGAAAAAGTGGCAGACTGTCAGTTTTTCAAAGTTTCAAGTTTGACTCGGAAATCTTTGACATTTTGCAAAAATGTTTGCAGTATGGAATTTCTTCACTTTTTATCATTTAATTAGAGTTTATGAAGTTCTCATTCCATAAATTTAGGGACCATTCGTGCATTTATAAACAGTTTTGAGCAAATACTCGCAGGCTTCTTGGAGATAAGGAAGATTGGGGGAGAGCTTCCCGTGTGCTCTTTCTCCCCTTTCTCCCAAGAAACATTTTCCTCACTTATATGGAACCTTTTCCCCTCCCTCACTAAATGCAACGCAATTTTAGAGGAATCCGCGGCTAAACATAAAAAACTTGTCTTATTGTAATCCATTTCCAATCCTCGCCATCGTTATTCTTCGTCACTTCCTGACGAGTTCCTATCATTTGTGAAATACTGTTTTACAAACTCAAACTAGATTGCTTGCTGATTCTCAAATTCATTTATAAGCTATCAACACTTAGAATAAAGGAACTACGTTTTGTGTCCACAGGAGGGATGTGAAAAATATGCTTGCTATAATGGCGGGAAATGCGTCGACACGTGTGACGGATACATGTTTTACTGTCAGTGTACTAATATGTATCGCGGTAAACAATGTGAAAGGCCCAAAGGTACGTGGTCTAGATCTGCTTCTTATATTTGCCAAATATGATACATTCTCACATCCATGCGTTAGACATTGTACAATACATTGTATGTTACAGTGACTGTAAAAAAACTGCAAGTGCACATGACCGGCTTTTCATCGTTGCAATCCACCGTAGGAAAAAAAGATGGCGACTGGTACATTTACCCATCATTCTTGCTCATGAGAACGCAGAGAAAAGTTCTAAAAACTTCAATCCTAGCATACACAATGTTGTTAGTACAGGGACAAATTTCGCAAAAAATATGGCTTTCTTGTACCTATTGGCTGTGTTAGGCTCGCAAGGTATTGTGGTAAAATGTACCGCCGCCATCTTTTCTCCTACGGTGGATTCATACTCTCTTATTGTTACAACTGTTGGAACTTTCTTAGCTACAATTGTTTTCTGTAGTGTGTGGGAGAGATCTACAGTGTTGTGAACTACCTTAACTCTAAATGTAAGCCCTTATATTCGGCGGGAAGGAGTTTTCCGTCTGATATTCGCGGGGCTAATTTTCCTTATTATTTGTAAGCTTCTTATCCAAATTTTACAGTAATTTTATATACTGATGTAATTTATTTTTAAGATAAGATAAGATACTTTATTTAACCACTTATCACTGAGGAGCTAAAAGAAGCTCGTTAAAACGTGAACGTGAAATTATAAATAAGTAAAATGGTAAAAATTACTACATACATTTTAATGTATTTAAAAATATAAAACATACATTAAATATACTCCACAGCTCGCAACTGCAAGGAATTATTTGAGCTCGGCGAAACTTTAGACGGAGTCCAGCGAGTGGCTCCCGATGATCATGGGTATGGATTGACAGTTTACTGTGATCAAACGACTGATGGTGGAGGGTGGATGGTTTTTCAGCGACGCGTGAGTCCATTTGCGACACATTTCTCGAAGAACTGGGCGGAATACGAGGCAGGCTTTGGTAGTTTTTATGACTCATTCTGGATTGGAAATCAGCATCTATCACACCTCACAGCTACACCCGTACAGCTGCGAATAGAGCTCCAAGAGATCAACGGCGCCCACGGTTATGCAGTTTATGAAAACTTTTCCATATCCGGTCCAGAGGACAACTACCGTCTCAGCGCCGGCACGTACATCGAGGGTACCATCGGTAACGCGCTGTATTTTTTTTTTATTTTTTAATTTTTAATTTTTTTTTTTTTTTAATTTTTAATTTTAATTTTAATTTTTTAATTTTTTAGGTAACGCGCTGTATGGCGAAGCAGACAAATCGTTTGTGCAGGACGGCATGCAGTTTACAACTAGTGACCGAGACAATGATGGAAATAGCCTGGGGAACTGTGCTACTATAAACGGACCGTCGGGATGGTGGTTAAGCAACTGTGGTCGCGCAAATTTAAACCGCGCTAGCATGCCTCAGTGGGACGAATGGAAGCATTATATGGGATCGATCAGCCACACTGAAATGAAAATACGATGATATACCTAATGCATATCTTGATATTGAATATGAATACAACTATAGAAAAACCTCATCGATATCTAAATACTCATTTTGTTCTACTTTAATCCAGGACAAAGTTATTCAAAAAGAGTTTCGCCTATAGGGGAGCTGTTTTGTGGAACCGTCTATCACCTCAAGCTAAGCAGGCTGCTAGTTTATGAATTATATTGTTGTACGTAACTACTATTTATTAGATATTAGATATTAATTTTATTATAATTAATTGTAATTTGCACGGCTCCGTGGAAAAACATAGGCACGCAATGCGTGCAAGAGCTATTTTTTGGAGTGGTAAATAATGGTGTTATGGATCATGAAAAGATTGGATTGGAAACTGTAGATCATGTTGGTTGTTTTGAGTTGGCAGATTGGCTTTAGTATAGTGTATTTTAAGTTATCAAAAATCAAGCGATGTGGCTTGTTTTCCTGGCAAACAGTTTTTGTGCTGGTCAAGTTGATTATATTCAATGGACGATCGAATGTTTCCAGTCAGAGAAATATTCAAACGTTTTTATATTTTTATTAATTTTACTTGGGTAGTTTAAGTTTTAAAAATTGCGAATTGTAGTTACAAAGGAAAATAACGTTTGGTGTCGTCGATTAGAAAATAATGCAATTCTTGGATGTTAAAAGCGTAACGTGAAATAAATAAAAAAGAGATTGGACTGCATTGGTGTCGTTTGAGATAAAGAATATTTTCCAAACATTTTGAAAAGTTACATTTGTTACCGAGTGGTCAAACTCAAAGACTCGAAGGGTTGAATGTCAGAGCAGTCAGCTACGCATGCTCCCCCAGTCCGCGATCCAGATGGAGAGGATCGCAGGCACACCGAAACACCCACAGCTGGAGACTGAGCCTACCCCACCCTGGGAGTGCAAATCCCCACCTCCAGTCCAATAGTTGACTACTATAAAATAAAAACGGTTCTGTGAGGGGCAGTTGTTTTTACATCTTCCTTTAACTACCAGGCAAAGAAACAGTTGGAAACGAATGCGTGACAATTGAACAAACCTGCGTTACACATGACAAGGGTCAACAAAAGTATTTTATTTAGGTATTAAAACATAAACCATTTGTGTTGTGGTTCATCAAGAAATATTTGTGCCAGTACAGTGTGTTGTTTTAAATATTAAATTGTACTCCTTATCATCGTATAATTAAAAGCCTTAGTGAAGGTCTGCTTAAAACATTCATGTAAATTTGATTGATGACCTTTTGACCCTGACATGTTGTAATGCATTTATTAATCAAATACAAAATGCTAAAATTTAATGACAATTCACAAAGCAGAACACCAAGAACTGCAAATCCTCACAGTACCTTGAAGGAAAACAATTTTTTGATTCCATTCCAAAGAAAAACATCACGTTTTTATTAAAATTTCGGCTCTTTTACATGTAATTAAATTAAATTTACATTTGAAAACAAGTGTATCAAATTATATTTTGTTTTCGATATCCATATTTCTACTGCAGCAAATTTGCACCAAACTGGAAATAAATGCCATATATTGAAAATCCTTGTGATAAAATTGAAGAGAAAAGATTTTATTTTATTCAACACGCAGATATTTATCCAACTGAGAAACAAGAACTAATTCAATTATCACAAGCGTTTGTACGAAAAACAAAAGTATCAGGTTACATCCTTTGCATGAAAAACAAAAGTATCAGGTTACACACGCCGACATTACAACCAAAAGTATCACATTACATACGTTTCTGTTTTACCGAAATTAATATGGTAAACATTCGGATAAAACGTAACAAGTTCTGTGAATAAAATCAACCCAAGAAGATTGACCGAAAGTCAACTATTAACAAGATAAGAGAACTTGCGTAAGCATATTTCAACTTTTCTCTTCAAAATATCTGCTCACGAATTTACCACTTCCCGTGAAAATTTCTGCACTCAACAGCAAAACATCGAAATAGCGCGTGTTTAGCAAAAATCAAATTCTGTTTGGCATGATTCGTCACCGAATCCTCGAATATTCAAAGTAGTTACTTTAGCGCGGAATTCTCAACGTACCGGGGAAAATAAGAGACTTCTGGTAAAATCTCATGAATGAACATAACAGTAACAATACAAAGGATACTAGGTCTTAGTTTTTCGAGGGTCGTAGTTTTCGTAACACCCCTATTTCTTCTTCTTTATGTTTTTTCCTTCGTGGTTGATCTGTATTTATCTGTATTTTATATAATAAACATGATAAATAGATTTGACAGAATTCTTCAGAGCGCGTGTTGACTCAACACTAAAAAAATATTTCGTTTCAATCCACGGAGCACTGAGCACTGAACTTCGGGTTTTAGCCGATTCACTTCAAAAAATGCCTGAAGCCTGAAGCCTGAAGCTCACTCTCCCGTTAATTAATAAGCGGTTGGACGGAATCATCGCCTTTGATCAGAACCTCTTTAGCTTCAATCAACAGATTTGTTTGCGCGAACCTTTGTTTGTTTTTCATTCAAAACATTCAACAAATCCCACCAGTCGTAAATAGTCGAAAATGCTTCCTGATACAAAACATATTTACGAATGATATCTGAAATCAGTGTACAAAAATCTTCATCATCGATTATCCACTACATTCTGAGCAATAAATAATTTATCTACCACTATTAAGCTTAAATACACTGAGTTTGGCAGCCGTGTGTTTTTCACAAATCTCCCAAATCCACATAAGCTTATAGAAACCACTAAATTTCCTCCAAGTCTATCACTTTCGCTCTCGATACAGTTAAAATCTCTGCCAATAATTTTAATTCAATTGGCCAACAAGTAATCATGAATTGCATCCTAAAAGCATTTCCTTTCTGTCGGGTTTAATACCCAGTGCGTATAAAACATTCACAACATCTCAAAATTTATATCGTGTTTCTTCGCATCTCGCCCGAAAAGACGGCCGAAAGATTAAGAACACTCAAAATCCTACCAGAAGCATCTTTTTTCCATTGAGTAAATTCAGAAACCAAATATCGCAACCCAGCTTTCTTTCCCAACCGCCGGTGACCGAAAACTCTTACCGAACATTTTTATCTTCAGAAACAACTGGGCATTGCAAGAAAATAAAATCCGAGCGCGCGGGTATTCAGGAAGGTCATTCGTCACCAAACCCTCGAATATTCAAAGTACTTTAGCGCGGAATTCTCAACAAAAGAAAATAAAAGACATTTCTGGTAAAATCTAATAAATGAACAAACATGTAACAGTAACCATACAAAGGATACTAGGTCTTAATTTTCGAGTGTCTCAGTGTCCGTAACACCACGATTTCTTCTTCTTTATATGTTTATTCCTTCGTGATTGATCGAAGTTCTTTCTCTTTACTGCGTCCTGAATCGGCGTCCATTCGTCTAATTACGTTTTACTTTTTCGCCGTTAATCACCAGCTTAGGTTGCCTTCATCTTCTCGAAGGGATCGATGTCTTAGTTATATGCCGGTCTTTACACACAAACAAAGATGGCAGTCCGAAAATTGCTCTTCTTCTGATGCAGCTTTACAAACGGCAATTTCATTGGTTGTTGAACTAAGTGTTGTTGATGGTAGTCCGATTTTGATTGGTGGGACAAACATACATACCTACCTCGCTACATCGTCCAATACGACAGCTAAGAAGCTATTTTTTTTGAAAAAAAAAATAGCTCAAAAACTATTGTGAATTGGAACCCGCGGATAAATAAATGTTTGTATTTATTTATTTAAGGAAGAGGCCCCCCGGGGGGGATTCGTGAAATTTTTGGTGGGGGTGTGCGGCCTGCTTCTTGAAACCCTTACCGTACTTCAGACCAAAATATATGATTTTCCATACCCTATTTCAGACCTGACCCAAAAATTGATACCCTATGTTAGACCTATAAACTTAGTACACGTATCTAATACATGACTTCAGCTATCCAGGTATGGGTTCCGTTTGCATAAACATTTGAGAGGGGCTTCAAATTCTCCGATATTTATGAAAAAATATATAGTTTCGTCTAAAAGCCAGGCCAGAGTGCACAAAACATACCCTATTTCAGACCAAAATGGTCAAAATCTATACCCTATGTCAGACCAAAACGGCTGAAAAACCATATACCTTTGGCGCGCACATATCTATATGGCTTATATAAAGGAGTACCCCCCCCCCCCCCATGGGGAAAGAGCTCCTATAATCCATAAGTGCACGCGGCTGTTGATTTTGGAGCAATTTTTAGTGTCATGGAATCCGATTTATTTTCACTTGTTTTCTTGCAAGTCTTGATATAATTTTTATTTATATCGTCCTCAATTTGGTTTTGTTCACATTGCGAATCCATTAGATTAATCTTAAAGGGGCTATGTCACGATATTTTAAGTCATTTTTGCCTAGTGTAAAATCACCTTCAAATTGAAGAAAGCCTCAAAATAATAGTTTGCAAAGGTAGCAAAACACCAAAGACGTAATAACAAACCAAACAGTAACAAGGATGGTTGAGGATGGAAAAGATTAAGACGAATTGCGAACAGCAAACTTGAAAAAATTGGCCAATTTTTTCAAGATGCGCCATCCGTGATGTAGCCCCTTTAAGGAATGAGATAATAAAAATAATATTGTAAAGAGTTGAAGCTACAATTTTTCTTGGTAATATCTTCATGATAACCGTCACAAATATAGCGTGAAAATAATAAATAAATAATAAATAACTATTTTCCAGCAATGTTTGTTATGGTGATTCTCATTTAGATGATGTAGATTTCGTTTAACCAGTGTGTATAATATTGAGACAACATATCACATTAGCCACATAGTTCACTTTCGTCACGCAGTTTTGGAATTTCTTTTTCATTCTTCGGACATCGCATATATGTACTTTTTAAATCGTACTGATGAAATAAACTATACGGTCCAAAACACAAAAACGAGTTTACTTTGTCACGAACAAACAAGATAAAAATTGGCATTGTTCCGTACACGTCATTTGATTGGCTCCAATTGCAAATGTTGGATTTCTGCCCCGTGATTGGTTTATATTGTCGTGTGGTCCCAGTCACAGTAGTCGCGCAGTAATATTGACCTCGAGTAGTGATCACAATTGTTTTACTCTTTCCTCAAGATAATTTGAAAGTGCATTCATCTGTCGAATGAAGAAAAGTTCACAATTGTTTTACTCGATCTTCTTTCAAAAGAACTTGAAAAGGTATCCATTGATTGATGATTCTCATTAATTAGTCATGAATGGGAAATTCATTTCAAAACAGTTTTATTTTTCCACAACTTCTTAATTAAAAACACCCGAGAAAACACAGCATTCGTTTCCTTATCAAACACTGTTTCCAGTTATGTTTTGTAAAGCTACTCGAACCGCCCATTTTGGGACGAATTGGTTGCCCAATAAGCATGCACAATATTATCTTGGCATGCAACAGATGGGAGTTTCCCACGCGATACGTATATATACTGTGCTCTGAGCAGGAATCAAAAAAAAAAAAAATAATAATAATAATAATAATAATTATAAAAGCAATATATAATTATAATAAGAACCTTCCCAGAGTCCTTTGCAACTGGAAATTTTTCAATGACAAATAACTTTGTCAATTTGAGGCCCAGAAGGGTGAAACACCACAAGGTAATAACACTTACCATAAAATAACTCTCATATCAAACTTAGTGTGATGACGTCGTTAGTCACGTGACCACGCCCGAAAATGCGTTTTTGTTTACTGTGAGAACAGGCCGCTATCAATTGAAAAGCAATCAATCTAGATAGCAAGATATTGAAATGGGGCATTTTAAAAATGGCCAGGTGACATCTGGCATTTTAAATTTAAGGGGGCTATACACGGGTGCAAAAATATGTGGAAATTTTGTTCTGCGATATCTCATAAAGCGTAAGGTGTATAGCAACCAAAATCTACATGTGGATAGATGTTTATGTGAAGAACACATTTTTGAACACGTTTCGTACGTGACGTCATCAGTCACGTGACCAGATTGCTTCGAATATTTTAAATTGCTTTAAAAGTACATTATGCTCAATAAAACAGCGCCTTATTCCTGTCAGTTGTAGATATTGATGTAAGGTTTATCAAAAGGGCGATTATTATTTTTTCTTTTAAATATTAGGGAAGAACCGCGCACAAAACGGTTTGGATTGGCTCCTTTCAATCTCCTGTTCAGCCACTTTTCAATTTAAAACCAAAAGGAGAAATTTATGAGAGGTTTTAGAGCATCCTCTTTCCACTGCCGTTGTCTGTTTTGCAAAATTAAATTCGCGTCATAGCCCTCAGGCATATAATTTAGCAGCGCCGTGGAGCCTGGTAACGAGAACACATGAAAATGAGGCTGTGTTTTGCCGCCATTGCCGGTCCGCGTCTGGTCGCGTCAGCTCAGTGATTTTCGCCGGATTTTTTTCGCTAGTTCTTGGTCTAAAGAAAGTGTTTTGTCGACTGAAGAAATTTCCTTCGCTTTCTAGCATCTTTTGCTGCTTAAGAGCGAAGAAAGTCCATCGTGTAGCTGACAAAGTGCAGATTCAAGTAGTCGCCTGTTGGCCAGAGAAAGCTAAGTGTTCTTGAGTTTCATTTTATATATATTTGGCGAAGCGTAATTTAGCTTATCAGCGCCGCTAGCGGTAAGCTTCATTTTCCGTTGAATTTTATTACGCTTAAGCTTATTTAAATTTTCTCCCGCTAGGCAGGTAGAAATTTTTACACCTTTGTTGACGTATTGATCGTTTAACTTCACGGCTGTTTTTGCATTGTTTCAGTTTAGAAACGAAACGCGAAACAAGAAGGAATTCAAACTTTGCTGTATAAGTTGAGAAAGAACGAGCAGGAATACCAGTCCGAAAGTTGAGCTCGGTAAGTGAAAATATGGAAACCATTCAGGTTATTTACGCCTGTATGGCGTATTTTTTTACATTGAAAATTGCTGCGTCCTTCAATTATCAAAACATTACTTTGAAATGGCTTGAAACGGGTATCAAATATGTTGTGTCTTCACAATTCAACGGCTGGATTAGGCGAAACATTTTTTCCAGTATGACGATTACAGGTGAACGATTTTATAGCCTTTTGAACTTATTTGTACTGAATATTGCAAGCCGTTTTTCGTCGAGCAAATTTTCAGAATTTCAAATGCGTACGGACAACTTATGTACAGTAGTTGATCTACCTGTGTTTCATTTGGTTTGTTGTTATCACCGTTGCTTGAAATGTCCGAGAAAATTCAGAAAACACGTATTAAACTGTAGGGCGTGGTGCAATTTGGTCAAGAGACCATAACTTTACTTTTATACTGTTTTTTGTTATGAAGCCAGAACACCAATGCTTTTTGTTTTATACTTTTGGTGTGCAGAGGTTTCATTATAAGCTTATTATTATTTAGAAGTAGTTTTACTGTTCACATTCAGTTTTAACTGGACAATTCAGCGCATTGACAAAGTTGAGCGTATTGAAGTTTATAATTCGACTGTTCAGCGAACTCAGTGTACAGGAGTAAAATTACAGTGAAAACAAGTCCATGGTTCGAGTTATCAGGGTTTTGTAGAAATCAGGGGTTAGAGGAATTGGGGTTACACTGTGTACCGTACACTGTAGTTCAGGTGCTGCAAAATGCGTTGAGAAATGCATCAAATTTGTTTGCGTTTGTTGTTTTGCTTAGCTAGGACTTTATAAAGTACATCAGATTTTTGGCAATCACAAGCCACACAACGGTTTATTCACTGAAACTACATGTACAATGTCAGAGATCAAATTTGTATTTTATAAAAAGAAATCAACTGTAACACATCTTATTTACATTAATAATAATATTATTATTATCAATGATCAATTTATTACTTTGTAATGCATACGTCTCAGACGTACATGTATAATGCATCTGCCAAAATAAATACGCCATTCATAACATTTTACTTTTGGAACAAGCTTATGTTTCAAACTGTGGAAATAATCTTTTTGAGAGTGCTGTTTACAATAATTATTAAAGAAACGCAATCTGCTAGCTTCCAAACATTGCATCGGTGACACATATTTCAGCAATATTTAGCGATTTCAGCTGATGTTTTTAATACATGACAGGGCTGTCATTAAGGGCGTAACCCGTAATACCTGTTATGGCTGAGTGTGCTTGATGGGACCTTGATGTTACGGGTGAACTTGCCTGTTGTTGGTATAATTCAAGTTTGTTACGGGTGTGAAGATCAAAGCAACAGGTGACTCAAAACTTAATGACAGCCGGCCTGCATGAGACTAACTAATAAGAATTATTCGATAATAAGAATTATTATTATTGTTACCTTTTGGCGAAACGTTGAGGACAATATATTTACTTGAGTGCGACATGGATGCATTTAGATGATCTTAACCAAATGTGGTACATGTAAGAGTAGAGCAGCATTTTCACTGCTTTTTATCAGTTTTTTGAATGAAATAAATCCTATTGTTTTAGTACATGTACATGTACATTCATTGTTTGTGAAATTTTTTCTTAAGTTATGTTATTTTTAGTTAAACACGATGTCTAACATGTGCACTACCTTCATTTGAAATAACGATACGCAATTTTGGGAAAAAGCCGCCATTTTCAAAAGGTGCCGGTGTCCCAGCCACTTTTGCTCCAAAATGCGTGGTGGTGAAAGGGCTAAGACTTTCCAATTTTGTAGCTAACGTGAGCCAAACACAATCGCAAATACGATCGCAAATACAAAGGAATCAACATGGTGGATAGCCACATTACCAGAGACACCATCCATGGGCATACATGACATACTCATATATTATAGGGCGATTCAACGCGGCCAGCCATTTTCCAAGTTTTCAGAAGTCGAGAGGTGATTTTTTACAGCAAGACAAAGAGATGGAGCAATATGACTGCATTGAAAGCCAAGAGAAATTGTTTTTAAACTTTAATCTTTTAATTTATAATCTAAATCGTAGAGAAACGTAGTCGCAAAGTGGCGACTAAACCAGAACTTTTAGTCGCAAAGGATGAAATGTTAGTCGCATTTGCGACCATATCGGTCGCAATTTCGAGCCCTGTTAATAGGCCCTTCTGTTTCGACGGTTGAAATAAGGCTTGTGTCAAGATTTGGTGGGCTGATTCACCATACGGTATTTTAAAACAACAGCACATATCCGACAGTAATTTCTTACCAAAGGAAGATTAGGTTTTCTTCCGCGGCGGTTTTTTTTCATTGGCATATAAACGAGCGACATTGCGCCGCTTATTGTGAAATTATTTCAATTTGTTTTTTCCAGATTCCTGCGGTTTTCCGGGGCAGAAATGAAAAAAATACAGTGATCGTAGCAGGCTCGGTTTTCAACTCGCCCTCCCGCCGCGCCGATCGCCGGCTCATTTTTTTGAGGGAGGAGGCGGATGTACACAGGCTATAAACTCGAGGGAATCTGCATTAAGGAGGCATTAAGGTAAGCTTAAGTTCAGAAACAGGTGTAAATAATAAAATGGAGATCGCGAAAATATCGCTTCGCTCTATCTCGAATTTACATGTGCATGTAGCTTCGTTTTCAGGTCATAATAAATCGCTCGCTCAATGCATGCATGAGCTCGAATACAATATTGTCTTTAAAACAAGTCAAGTGCGTTTGTTTTAATTTATTTCTCCGATATATTTACCTTAACTTATATAAGCTTATGGCTACGATGTTTGATTTCGTTTTGATACTGTAGATACTGTGGGAAATGATTAAATTTAGTTTTACTCAGGAAACTAACTGCATGCAATAGAATTACACGACAGTCGTATTTTTGTCTGCTCTCAGTGATGCTGCCTTGAAAATTATATTAGTTGCTCAATCGTACAGTTGCTGGGAGCTGTGTCGCCCAAGCTGGGTTCAATATTATTTTTGTCGCTTGACCGTTCTAAATCGTTTTGTCACTGGGTTCAAAAATTATTTTAATTTGTCAGTTCGGAGTTGTTTAAGTTTATTTTTGCAGGACCATTTGTTTAATGTCATGCTAGTTTTAGCTTCAAAATTTTTTTTTGCCGCACATTGTGATCAAAATTATTTTCGACTCTGTGCATTTTTGTTGCTGGATATTTTTTAGCCTGTAAGCAGGCTCTCATACGCGCGATCGTGATCCTTAGTATTGCGTGACGTTCGAGCGCGGAGCGCGAGGGAGTGGGACGAGAAATGAGAGCCTGCACGCAAGGCCCGGTTTCTCGAATGCCGCCCCTAGCGAGGTGTCAACTTGGTGACAACTCATTACGCTTCATTTGTCAAATAACCAACCAATATAATTGGAGGAAAATGTAAACAAACATTACACATGGATACGAGAAAAAGTATTTTCGGACCAGATGTTTTCCTAGACGTCGTGGCAAAAGCAATGCTCTCTTATTTGGGTTTTGCGCGAGCAGTGAAGGTATAAGATAGCCATACGCTGCATGGTAGCGCGGCAAGAAAACGGTAAACACAGCGAGCGATTGTTTTAAGTGCGGAGTCTTTGTTTCCGCAACGGCAGCTGCGATGCATGATGTGTTGGCCGGCGATGTGCGAGAGAGTTTGTCAGAGCGTGATTGTATAAACCCGTTGTCACAAAAATCAGGAACTTGTGATGATGAAAACTCAACTACATGTAGGTGTGATATAGCGAAGGTGGAAAATGGTAGTATTACTGAGCGAAACCAGAGCCAAATGCAAACTTCTGTCGGCGACATCAGATCAACAGGATCAAATTCTTTCCAACAGGAAAGTGTCACGAACAAACAGAGCGAGAGGACAAAATAATAATGCTTTTCCAATTACAAGCGCCGAACCATCAAGAACTACGGCGAAGTAGGGTTTCCAAAGTATAGTTCACTATTAAACGTCCGTGTAATAAGCTTTTTAAATACGCGTTTTTCAGTTATGTAAAATAAACATATGTGAAATGCACGATCACAGAAACATAGACTATTTAAAAACATAGACTGCGAGTGATGACCAGTGATCTTCTAGCCTGCGAGCAAGCTCTCGATCTCGTTTAAGTTCACGGCGCCCTTCGGGAGCGGCGAAGGCACAAGTTACGAACCGTCAACCCTACAGTGTTTCGAGCGAGAACAGTTCAGGTCAGTTTAGCTTTGCCCGTAACCAGTCGGTCGGCATTAAAGCGAAAACATCTCTCTCTTCAATAATACAATTGACTGCTCTTGAGCTGTATAAACGCAGGTTCAGAATTGATCAAAAGCTTGCGAAACACTCTTGAACAAAACAATAATTGAACCGACTATTTTTTCCGTTGCCCTTGGTTGCCCTGGTTTTTGTCACAATAATTGGATCTGTCATTTTGGACCAATCAGAATGCTGCGTTCGTGGACGAACGCAGGACAGGACATTCGAGAAACTGGGCCTCGCGTGCAGGCTCTCATTTCTCGTCCGCACTCCCTCCCTCGCGCTCCGCGCTCGAACGTCACGCAATACTAAGGATCGTGCTCCCGTGCTCATCGCGCGTATGAGAGCCTGCTCGCAGGCTAGATATTTTTGAGCTGGGTTTTGTTGCTGGGTTTGCCCTGGCTTGACAACTATTTTAGCTGCTTTTATTTTAGTTGTTAGTTCCTCCAGCTAAGATTCCGTTTTTGCATGTGCCTAGTTTGTGAGCCATAGTTAGCATAAATATAATTTGTACTTTTTGTAACCCTTCACACAACTTGCCTTTAAATAATAAAATACAGACACGATGGAGCAGTATACATTAGATTGTACATGGAGAATAAAATAATTTGCACTACAGTAGAAGCTCTCATAAGCGCTGCTTTCAGTAAAATGAAGGTTGGAAGTCGAAATCTAACTGTCCATTTAATCAGGTTATTTGGATGAACTGGGAGGCTATGAATACTAAGGCCCAGTTCAGACGCCGTACTTCACATGAGCCAAATCGAATTCGATGAATTAAGTTCATGTGAGGTACGGCGTCTGAATCAATTCGGAACGGCTGAATCAATTGTTATCGGCTCAGCCGTTCTTTCCACCTGGCTCAGCCGAGAAAAACGGCTGTGGACCGGCTTTGATTCAGACGCCAAACTTCACATGAGCCGAAACAAATGCATAAATTATTATAATGTATTTTTCAATATAACAGCAATTTTCCCCTATTAATTTAAGTTCGGCCGAATTAAGCTCGGCGTCTGAATCAATTCAGCTGATCTAAATTAATTTGGGTTGGCCTAAATTTGAATTTGATTCGGCTCATGTCAAGTACGGCATCTGAACTGGGCCTAAGGAATTTCCCATGCACATTGTAGTATTAATAATTTTTTTTCTGGTTCAATTTTTTTCATAGATTGAGGTCATGAAGTGTCTTATATAATAGACTTGATTATAGACAGTGTGGATTTTACAGGTGAGAATGAAGAGCATAAATCATAGGGAGCTTGCAATTTTTTTATACATGTATATATAATGTTTTGATTGGCGTGTTACAGTATCATAATGTTAATACATGAAGTATTGGTTAAAATTTGGGCATATGTTAAACCAAGGACACACTAGGAAGCTTAAAGTAACAAGTAATTCCAATCAGTTTTAACAGACCATTGATATAATTATTTTTTCCATATAGTTTTTTTATCCATCCCCTATTATATAGCTTGCATATGGGAGTAACCCCCCCCCCCCCCCCCCCCGGCTCAGCCATATAACATCTTATCTATTTTTATTTGCTCTTTTCAAATTATTATATATTTTAAAATTTGCTTCATTTTGGTTTCACATACAACTACATGTATCAAATTCACTTTGAAGTTTTCAGAGCTATATTCATAATTTAGGGGAGTGTCATGTAAGGTTATTTTAATAAGCTGTGGGCGTATATCTGTTTTTTGCCCAAAAGGCGTTTTTTGTTGGGCTTCGTTTTGGGGATGGGGTTTTTTTCTGAGGTGGGTTAATACTGGGTACCAGTATAACTGGTCTATGGTTAATTACATTCTCTGCTTTGTTTTCTCTTCAGATTTGTACTTCAACACCATTGTAATACACTTGTGATGTCAGGAGAATAATAAAT